>CM076572.1:1390885474-1391354331 GCA_034641835.2 Pinus albicaulis | reverse complement strand
TAGCATAGTAGATGATTTGGCGCAATCTCCTGCCGCCATTTCCACACTGGAACTCCTCCAGTCGTGCCCTTCCCAAAAGAAGGCTCTACTATCTGCCGTGGGCGCTGTAGATCCTGCTGATGACCAAATGATTGTTTTCAACGCCACTCAATTAGAACATCCTCCTCTTCCTGCTTCCGTAGCCTTCCAAATCCCAGTCAAAATCCGGAACGCTAACGTTTCTCAGTGCATAATTGATGAGGGGGCATCCACCTGTGTGATGTCCGCTTCGGTTTGGAAGCAACTCGGATCTCCTGAGTTGGCCCCTTCCACGATCACCCTTCGAGCGTGGGACGGCCATGCCTCCCAACCCATTGGCCTATTTCGTAATTGCCCTATCACCCTCACCGGTAAGACTGTTTGCGTTGACGTCGAAGTCATAGACACCTCGCTAGACTACAACATTCTATTGGGGCGTGTTGGCAATATGATGCAGAGTGTTGTCCTTGATGGCAACCCACTGAATGAAGATGAAGACATGAGATTGTTGACTTGTGTTGTCCTTGATGGCAATCCACCTGATGAAGTTATTCTTGATCTGATGGACTTGGTAAATGATGTAAATATGGTGTGAAATGATGTTTGGTAGCAATATGATGCTAAGTGTTGTCCTTGAATGAAAACCTACTTGATGAAGATGATGGCAACTTATTTGATGAAGTTGTGCTTGATAGAATATGTTCTTGATGAGCTAAATATGATGTATCTACAGTGTGTACAGAAGGCAGTGAAGAAAGGAACTCAGCATGTACTAAATCCATGATGAAAAGAGTATGTTTCAAGGCATACGCGGATATGTCTAGGGGAAGTCGCGTATGCACGCGGGAAACAACGTTCCAAGTCGCGTATGGGAAAAAGCGCTCATAATGTATTGTTTTGGCTCATGGTATTGTTAGGCTCATGGTATTGAAGGCTCATGGTATTGTTGGGCTCATGGTATTGAAGGGTCATGGTATTGGTTTGGCTCATGGTATTGAAAAAGGGGAAACCTATATAAGGAGAAGAAATTCATTGTGAAAATCATGAGTGTGGGTGCAAGATGTCTGAGCTTGAATGAATACTTCTCTCTGAAGTAGATCTGAATGGAAAGGGCTACACTTGAAGATAAATCTAAATGTATGATGCACCAATGATGAAGAAGGGAATCTAGATCTGAAATGTACTTGTGTCTACTAGATCTGATTATGGAAGGCTTAGATCTGAATTGAGGCGAACATCTGTCTGAAGTGAAAGTGTAAATCTGAACTGAACATCTGATCTGAAGAAGTATGTTGCTCTATAATGATTGAAGATATATACGCTACTTCGACGCAGAGGAAGCGCGTATATACGCGGCTTCGCCGAAGAAAAAGCGCGTATGCGCAGTGAAGTTTGTACAGATGTATACGGCAGTTCATTTATTGAACGGAAGCGCGTATATACGCTTTTGATGAAAGGAAAACGCGTATGCAAACTAGGGTTTCTTTGAGAAGCATAGGTATGAACAAGCATAGGTATGAAATCTACAGTCTGATTCCCATCTGTTTAGCTATATGCAGACGATGTTTGAGCGTACTTAAATGTATGGAGAGGTCCGATGCGAAAATATGATGAAATGTGGCACATAAAGTTGAGTTCTATTGAAGTTGTTGGATCAATTGTGAAAATTGATGAAATGTGGTCCATGTTAGTGAAGGTTATGGCCTTCGATCGGGGGGTTAGCTCCTTCCGGAGAAATTTGGTAAACGAGATCGAGGGGTCGTAGCTCCCTTCCAGGTGAGGCTGGTAAACGAGATCGGGGGGTTGTAGCTCCCTTCCAGGAGAGGCTGGTAAACGAGTCAGGGGGTTGGAGCTCCCTTCCAGGAGAGGCTGGTAAATGAGCGCAGGTGGGTGCCTGCGTGCTGGTAGAGTCTGCACCAACACATATGTTGTAAGATGTTTTCTCTATAATAAAATATTGAAGGCTGAGCAACTACAGCGGTGGTTTTCTCCCGACTTGGGTTTCCACCTAAAAATCCTGGTGTTCATGTGTGATGCTTTTTGTGATGGTTTATTCTATTGTTACTGCACATGTTTACTGATAACTTAACATCAGATGGATGAATGTTGCAAAGAACTAAGTTAATAAATATCTGCATAATTAGATCTCTGCTAATACGCGAGTTGTATGAATGATATCCGCGTGTATACGCGAGTTCACTAAAGGAAAGTAGCGTATGGGTTTTAAGGAATGAAAAAGTACAAAGTTTTGAATATGCAGTAAATACTGATTCACACCCCCCTCTCAGTATTTTTCCCAACAGGGCGAAGCTACACCTATGCTATGTCTGCTGTCCCATCTGCGGTCTTCCGCAAGATGTCTTTCCCCCATAATGGAAAGATAGTCACCATTGACCAATTGACATATCATGAGCCAAAATCTCAGACCTCACCTGAGACGACCATCTCTTCTGTAGCCAACAAGCAAACCATCGATTCCTTGACCAGTGTCTCCCCCGGCGTTTACAAAGATTCCTCCCTACTTGGAACCTTCCCTGGTCTTCCTCCTCCTCCTGTCTCTGACCCCAGCTCATCGAATGTTTGCATGATGCAATCGTCTCAGGCTGCTCTCAAGCAACCTGCTTCGGCTAGTCAGCAACCTTGCCCTCCGCAACTCGCTCCTAGCCCTTCACCTGCAGTTGGTAGTCATGAGCCTCTTTATCCCCCTGGCATGGTTCCTCCAAGCCTTAGCCATTTAGGAGCCGTCCCACCTGGCCATTACCCCTCTGGTCAAATACCGTTCCTAGCTCCCCCACCAGGAGTGTACACGGTACCGGTCATGGCCACCCTCTCTCTTCCTAACTTGACCCTTGAGATTCCTGTTTGGTACCTTGATCCTCCAGCCCCCACCTTGCATGGTCAACCCAAACCTTATATTGCTTTGACCCCGGTTCAACCGGCCCCCATGCCTTCTCCCGCTGCATCAGTGCCTCAGTCACCTCAACAGGAACCACCTCCTGTTGCGACCGCTTCGGGTAAGAAGGGCAAAGCTCGCAAGGGGGCATCAAAGGACAAGGTTGCCCCGACAAACCCTGCTCCTCCTCAGCCTCCAAAGCATACCATCCAGTGTGCTTTGTGTGATGTTTTCGGTCACGCCTCCCATACCTGTCCTGCATTGCTTCATCTCAAGCCCATGGTTAATGTCACGTTCCCTGAGTCCGCGGTCCCCGAAGCCTCTGTTCCTTCCGCGACCGCGGCCAAGAACCCCAAGACTATTCACACCAACCACCCCTGTGCTTTGTGTGATCTCCATGGCCATTACACCCATCTTTGTCCCCGCCTCGAGGACTTCCGCACCTCTATCACCGCGGTCCACCAATTCGAGGCCAAGCGCAATGAGTCCACCTCTCCCCTATTTGCGCATTCTACTTCAGCAGAACTACCAGATATGACTGCTCCCATTGACATTCCCCCTCCTGATGTCGAGATGACGGAGCCTTCGTCTAGCATTTTTTACCTATCATCATCCATGAGACCCTCGGGGAACATTCCATCTGAATCCTCCCCTGTTGTTTCGCTTGACCTTCCTTCAGCGATCATCTTGGGCTCAACATCGGTAGATCCTTTATATACTTACTCTTTGGTCACCCCTTGTGACGATGCGCATGTGAACCTCTCTTCTCATGATGATGATTCCGGTCACTTCACCACGTCAGGTGGTCTTTCTTCCACCAGTCACCCCATCTTCTATCGCGATGATGACATTATGGAAAAAATCCCCACCCCTGACGCTATCTATTCCCCCTTACATCGAACCCATGCGTTCACACCACATCCACCTTGTGGCCATTACATTGAAACCCACTGTTTGGGTAAGGGGGCTCCCACATTTGAGAGACCAAGAGAAGCAATTCTCCATAACTCTCCTAGTGTATCTGGTCGTGTTGACTTTAGTACCATTATTCTTCCACATTTAGAAGAACCTCTAAAGTCCCATATCACTTCCGATCACTCTAGGGATGATACCTCCTATCGTCAGCAACCCAGTCTCTTAGACATTATTGTTGACCAACCTCTAGCTTTTCTACAAGAGCATCAGTTCATTATCTCCAAATCCTCTTTTTGGGATAGTGACACCAGGTATGCCAACTCGGAAACTTAAAGTCCATTTGATCCCTATATGCAGTACCAAAAGAGATTGGTAATCCTCCATTTCCTTTCTCACACTGCATAACCATAATGAGAACAAATTCCACACCACATCATTAAAATGTGTTTAGATTCCCCTTTTTTTTTCTAAATACATTTTGGCATGACCACACCATGCTCGGGGGCACCTATGCCCCTCAACCATGACCCTCCTCACCTCGTTTTTGGAGAGGAGGCTGTCTTACCAATCGAGTGTGACATCCCTTCCCTTCATCTGGCTGTTGAAATTCTCCCTGACACCCAACCTCTAGAACACCGACTTATCATGCCTGAGCGTGCCTCTGAAGACCGCCGTGTTGCATTGCAAACCATGGAAGCGGCCAAGAAACGCACCAAAGCTCAATATGACCGAAAAGTCCAGCCTCAAAGGCGACCTTATTCTTGTATGTGACCAAGCCCATGATGTCCTTGGTCATGGGAAGTTCGACTCATTATGGCTAGGCCCTTACGTCATCAGTAAGGGTCTTGGTAAGGGGGCATACCTTTTAGAGGCCTTCGAAGGCAATCCTCTTCCTAATCCTCGCAATGCACTCTATCTTAAGAAATATTGCCCTTAGCATTTCCCTTCTGAGATGCGTGTTTTATGTTCTTTTAGATAGCCAACATCTTTTTTGTACTTTCATCCTTCGCCAGGAGCTATTTTTTCCAAGAAGGATCACTTCACCTCTCCTTCAAATCGAACTTCTTCACTTACAACACTTGTACTTGGGGCACCATTTTGCCTCCTTACTTGTCTTTGTTCGTGTCGATTTTCGTCATGAGTTACCATCTTGTACTCATGTTTTCATGGTCCCCCATTGGGCCTTTACTGTGTGGCAGCACCATCAAGTCGCCCTTGTTTATAGCATCCAAGTTGAGTCATCATCGCATTCATGGAGTCTATCCCGAGTCCCTTTGTACCCCGCTATAGCCCTCCACCATTCATTGCTTGGTCTCTCTCTTGTGTCACAACTTATGACCCTCAGTTCCATTGTCCCCTATCCCTTATGATATCGTGTCATTTGCTGCCATGTCATTCATGCCCTTTATGCTCTAACAAGGGAAGTCGTCCATTCGCTACTCAGTCCCTCCCATTTTCACTATCGTCATTAGTGTCAGCCTGTCCGTCGCTCTACTATTTCCTCTCGTGCCTTAGTTGAGGATCTCTCATTGCCTCACCTATGGCAGACCTCCTTCTGTCGACATCAGCACATTCATTCCAGAAGCCAGGTCTAGAGGGCGGTGTACCTTGGTTCCAGCTTCCACTCTTGTTCGGTGCCTCGGATCAGGCCAAGGGATCTCTCATTTCCCTTTGACTTGATTGTTTCTTTAGCTCCTTTCAACATGATCGAGATTCGTATACTTGATGGTCCAGTGATCCAGCAGCAACTCTTGATGATTCCCGGGTGTGTGTGAGATGTCTCAACCCTCATGAGGGGGTGGCCCTGCAGGTAACCCCCCACATGCCCGGATGACCTCTTCTTTGCAGCCTTCGATGCAGCTCTAGATATTTGATGATGATGGCCTTATCCACTTGCAGCGCCTCTTTGATTTGCATATATCAGTCAGATTTTGTGAGCCCTTCCCCATTTACAGGGGGCATTTGGGTTGTATTTATCTCATGTACTCAGATATTATTGTACCAGTCCTGGCTGTTATCTGGGTTTTTTGAGTAGTATCTTTGGTTAAAATCCTGGATCATTATGAGCACTCCAGTAGCCTCTGGTACATATATCTTATTCATAGTAGCAATGGCAGCAATAGTAGCACACAATTCCAGTGCTTGGTTTCTTTGGTGTATTTCAGCCATCTTGTGGCTTGAGTGCATTCCTTTTGGAGCACTATTTACTTTCATTGATTTTGATGTATAATGATATGGCTCAACTATTTATGCTAATGTTTTAATGTCTTGATGTTATATTCCGGAATTTCCAGCATTTTACAGTTTTGTGCTTACATTCTGGTTATTGCCTAGATTGAAATGTTATAAATGTTCTATATTCCTGTCTTTTCAATTTTGTAATATTACAGTGGTATCAGAGCATGATCGTTGGCTCAGCTTGTGAGCATTTCATGACATCAGAAGAATAAGAAGAATAAGCAGAAAAAGAAGAAGTCTACAATGGCGGAAGGATTGAGTTTTTCCACACTTATCTTCAGATCTATGCAGGATCTCTCCACAAAGATTAAAGAAATGAGAAGGGGAAGGCAAAGAGAAACCTCAAGAGGGTTTCAGAATGAGGAAGGTTCGATCACTTCCTATCAACAACATAAACAATCGGCCATGCATAGAGCTCTACAACAATCTACTATGTCCACTTTCTTTGAAGAGAAAAGTGAATGGCATGGAGATGGAGGAAACTTGGAGTATGAGACTTTAAGCAAATATTTTGCAGAGTACAAATCATAGTCTAGAGCATTCAAGGAGAATCTAATTCTCCAATAGTTTTTGCAACTCAAAGAGGAGAGGAGATCCCACAACAGTAATAGAAGAAAGAGGCATATATTCTTCTTGCCTACCTTTGATGGATCCCCCACAAGCACATTGAGGGCTTGGAGGGAAGATTTAGCTACATTCTTTCAGCTATATCCTGTAGCAAAAGGAGAGGTTGTGGAGATTGCAGCGCTGCACCTAGAGGGTGAAGCCAAAGTTTGGTGATTCAATCATCTATCACATATGAAAGTGTATGCTTATGCAGATTTCATTCGAAGACTGAAGAAGAAGTTTGGTAGGAAGAAACCGGAGACATCCCGCATTGAGACATCTCCCATCATTGTTGAGATAACACATGAGGAGCCAAAGGAAGATGTCCTCATTATTACTCCGGAAGAGGAACCCTACCTCCACCATCAGTTGTAGAAGTACTTACATCAGGTGAAGGAGCACTTACATCTTTGCAAGGTGGTCTTGAGCACTTAACATTGAGAGTCCCATGCATGATTTAGGAGATGCATAAGGAGGAGGAGGCAGATACTAGCGTCGGTGCAGCAGTAGAGGAGCAACCATCACCATCCCCAACAGTTGGAGAAGCCATTGCACCAGTTGGAGGAACTCTTGTAGCTTTGCAAGAAGTTCCCAAGTTTCAGTTGATCCAAGGTTTGCAAACATTTCTATTCCCTATTATTTCAGCACCTTAGTTTGAGATTTGTGGGATCATGCCATCAGGGCAATTGCATAACCAAGGGTTAGAGCACCTTGCTGATTTGGAGTAGCAAACTAGCATTGCACAGAGGACCGTTGACTTGCTTAAGGAGGAGATGTATAGCCATTCTAGTTTTTCATTGTTGAGCTACACACAACGCTTTATGTTGAGCTACGCACAACACTTTATGTTGAAGTGTGGAGTTTTGGAGGATGGGCTAAGCATAGTCCTAATAAATACAATGTCGGGCTATGAGTTCAACATTGTGTATGGCCACGAGACAACAGATGCAACATCATGGAGATCAACAGCGCTGTCACTAAGGAGTAGTGATGAGTTGAGGGCCCAACAATTCTTGGAGCATTCCGATGACCGCTTCACTTATGAAGCATTGGATGGGCAGATGGTCGATGATAGACATCTTGTGATGGATAACATCTTCCATTATTATGATAAATATTTCTTGATGAGAATCTCATAGCTTAAAAAGAAGTTTCTACCTACAACATATTCAGAATCTTATGGATTCTACTGGGTCATCGATGAGAGGTTCCCATGAAGCAACCTCAAGGAAGATGCACTTCAACATGTCATGGAGTGCAAATATTATTAGAGTGAGGAGGATGGTATTCTCCATTGGGTGGATACCAATTAGGAGCATGATAGGAGTCATCACCCATAGTTGGATGGATGGGTGAGGATGATGAGCAAGTGGTTGGTGAGCAACTTGCAGATCTATGACATGGGGCAACAAGAAGCATGGTTGCGCTGGTTGCTTTTGGGTGAGTATGGTTACTACCCAACATCTCATATTTGTATAATCCATGTTTTGTATATTACTGGTGTGATGCAGCAACAAGAGGCATGGCTACACTGGCTACTCTTGAGAGAGTTTGGCCATCACATAACATATCCTATGTCAATGGGTGTGTTATGGTTTGGGACATTTCATGGCACTCATATGATGGGGCAACAAGGAGCTTGGTTATGTTGGGCCGATGTGACATTTTACATGTCAATCAGTATGTTGTTGCTCCATGGCTTGCATGATGATGATGTGAGGTGGCAAAAAGAGTCATTGTTGCTTTGGTTACTCTTGGGAGAGTATGGGATGATTTTCTCCCATACATTGCATAATGTTAATGTAGGATGGAAATAGGAGGCCTTACTGCGTTGGCTTCTGTTAGGAGAGTATGGCCACCACACTTGGTATGATGATGAGGTGGTGTGGCAGCAAGAGGAATTGCTGCGGTGGTTGCTTTTGGGAGAATATGGTTCAAAATCTCACATGTTAACCCATATGTCTCTATTATTTATTTTGCACAATTTTGAGATGATGCTTGGAGCCAACAAGGCCAATAGGGCCAATGATGGGAGCATGGAGAGATGCAATCTACTCTATGTAGCATGGGTTGGAGAGATAGTTCAGGAGTTGGGACTTTTCACTTTGGGGAGAAACCACTTCATTTCATATATCTCGTGCATAAAGAAAGATCCTTGGACAACATATGGTTGCCACTTGGGGACTTATTGATGAGGAGAGACATCTAACTACACAGTTGGAGGCCATTATAGACATTCTAGAGATATAGCTATAGAGTTGGGCATTCATAGCACATTGTAGCAGATGGGGGTACCTTCTATATGAGGATGCCATTTGGAGGGAGATGGATTGTTGTAGCATCTAATTTTGCAGTTGCTTGAGGACAAGCAACATTTTGGCAGGGAGGAATGTAATATTATCAATTTTCCATCAGTTAATTGGAATATTAGAGTTCTTACTTTTCTTAATTAGTTAAGTAAATAAAAGGGTGGAAGGACCCATAAACCCCATAGATGAATAAAATCCACTTTTGGTGTGTGTATGTGGGTTAATTAGAAGTAGATCAACATTATGGAGTAGTGGAGCAACTCCTTAATGAAGGAAGAGTGGAGATCATACAACATTAATGATAATATCATGGAGACAGTGGAGGAGTAAAAGTAAGAACTTGGATGAATAAAAGTAAGATCATATAGCAATTATGATGAAGTGATGGAAGAAGTGGTGCATTTAATGCACACATGATGGAGAGAGTGGAAACTAAATGCAAAGATCATGGAGATCATGGAGAAACAACGCAGTCTTCATGGAGGCTAGTGGCCACATGTGCAGTGCAGATGAGGTGGGCCAAGGCTAGGGAGGGCTCACAACCATATAAGGAAGATGAGGGCAGAAAGGAAAATTAGTCTGGAATTTGATATTGTATTGTCATTTGACATTCTTTGCATGCCTCAACTGTTTAGCTAAGTCTGTTGTGTTGATTAGCACACAGGTGTTCTCGAGCGGGAATCCCACCCTTACTCACGGGGGACTTCGAGTGCCTACTTTGGGAAGGTTTGTTTGAGCAACAACTCATCATCCAACATTGGTGCCACATCCAACCCCTCTCTGCAACACATACAACTTCAGGAATTACCCATTCCTGTCTCAGGTTTTGAGAGGAGGTAGTTCTTATCATTTCAGCTAAGGAACCGGTGGAGGGGTCATCAATTTCATCTTGTGCTTCATTTTATTCTTCCGAGATCAATATTTCTACATCCAACATCAGGCCATCATTTCTACACCTCCATGAAGCGGTAGTTCCTTCAAGAATTGCACAGTCTAGTTAGGCAGATCTAAGGGAGGAAGGAAGTTCCAAGTATTTCAGCTTGGAATCCTATGAGGGGTCTTTCCCTCACTTTGGAGAGATAATTTCCATAAACTATGAGCTATACTTCATCACCTAGTAGCAGGCTACAACTTCAACCCTCTTGATAGTGCAGTTCATTCCAACAGTTGTGCAGTGTGCAGCTGCAACTTGAGCAGAGGAAGGAGGAGCTAGATCTCAAGCTTGTAGCGTGGAGATCAAGGGAAGGGGCTAGACCTTCATGTATTGAGTTGATTGGGTGCTGTTGCAGCTCATAGATCATTCTTTCAGCCCCATATCAATATTTGTCTTCAGGGAGTGCGTAACTCAGCCAACAAGGGTGCAGTGTGTAACCCAAAAAGGGTCGAAAATCCAAAATTAAAATCTGGCCAAACCATTTATGGGTTTTTCGAGTAGAATTCGTGGTTAGAATCCTGGATCATTCCGAGCACTCTAGCAGCCGCTCGCACATATATCTTATTCATAGTAGCAGTAGTTTCCAGCAGCAGCAGTATTAGCAACACACAATTCCAGTGCTTGGTTTCTTTGGTGTATTTCAGCCATCTTGTGGCTTGAGTGCATTCCTTTTGGAGCACTGTGTACTTTCATTGCTGTTGATGTATAATGATATGGCTCAGTTGTTTCTACTAATTTTTTAATGTCTTGATGTTATATTTCAACATTTCCAACATTTTACAATTTTGTGCTTACATTCTGGTTGTTTCCTAGATTGAAATGTTATAAATGTTCTATATTCCTGTCTTTTCCGTTTTGGAATATTACATTGTCTTAGATATGGAATTGTTAGTACCGATGCTGAACTTATCTTTTTCCTTAAAGCATCAAATGCTTTATGCTGTAAATATTCCCAATGGAATAATTTCTTTATGCTTGTCAATGCATGTAATAGTGCTGCAATGGAAGAAAAATTAGCAATAAATTTCCTCCAATACTGTGCTGCCCCTAAAAAACTTCGTACCTCGATAACTCTATTGGGCTTGGGCCAATTAAAAATGACCTCAAATTTGGAAGGAACAATCTTCAATTCACCTCCTCGAACTATGTGTCCCAAATATACCAATGAAGTCTTACCAAATTCACACTTTGACATCTTAAGAAACAATTGCTCTTTTCTCAAAACATCAAGTACCTTTTTCACTAGCATGACATGTTCTTCTCTTGATTTTCTGAATATGAGTATGTCATCTAAGAAAACAATGACAAAGTCATCTAGAAATGGTCTAAGTACATCATTCATTACTCTCATAAAATTATTTGGTGCATTTTTTAAGCCAAATGGCATAACTAATCACTCATACAATCCTTGTCTAGTCTTGAAAGCAGTTTTCCAAATGTCTTCTTCAGCTATCTTAACTTGATGATAACCAATTCTCAAATATAACTTAGTGAAATACTTTGCATGCTTTAACTAATAAAGCAATCATCAATGCGTGGAAGTGACGCAGGCCTAGAGCCTAGCTTGCAATACCCAGGATCATTAACATCTGTGTATATCAACGTTCATCTCAGCTTTTTCCCCAAATCAAAAACTTCAATAGATGGAAAACTCATACAATACCATTATAATGCGGAAGCCTTTAACATAAGTTTATTCTCATGGCTCAACCATTCTTCTTTCATGCATTTAAACCCAAACTGCATTAGAACTTTTACGAAGGACTTTTGACTATCCACCATTAATTTTAAAATCTAGGTTTAAAATCCCAACACTTGTCTACAACTCAATCTTGTGATTTTATGATTATGAACCCAAATCAAAATTGTATGTGGGAAGTTTTCTACTCTACATCATTGGCAAATACTTCCAATCCAACCAAACATTTGCATGCTTCCATAAACAAAACCTGTAACTTCTCGTTTATATGTGACTGAATTAAAAGAATGTGCTATTACTCAACGTGCACACATATCGATTTTATGAATCACATATTAATGTTAGAATATCAGCGTTCCAGAATTCATTACCTCTTGTCCAACTAATAATTTCGAACATCACCAATCGCCCAAATGCCAAGGATCGACTTGGGGTTCATTGATCCTGTGCGCCTTTATCTTTTTAAACAAGATGGGTGTTATATAATCAATCAAAATTACAATGCCATCTATTCTTTGCTCAACACACAATACTGGTTGATTACTGGTTTTTCAACGTTTCCAATTCAAATACCAGGCTTACAGCAAATGCTACGCTGCTCAAATAATTAATATACCTTCCCAATTGACCTCGCTACATGGTTCTGACCAGATTATGGAATGTGTCTTCATTACTCTTTTCAACACGAATTGCATTCACATTCGGCTCAATACAAAATCTGAAGTCGATTCTTCCAAACTCAGCGTTTCCTCAACTTCTGTTCAGCGCACCTGCACACCTTCCAATCACTTAAATAACATCATTATTTAACTTTCATTCAATCAATCTGCGTGTCCTGTGCCTTCATAAATTAACTGGATTTTAATTCAAGCTCAGCTTAGGTAATGATCAGTCTTCACAGCGTTCCATTGACCAGCGTTCCATCAGTTTAAAAACATCGATTATACAGTTTGACTTAAATCGATTTCTTTTCCCTTATGTTTAACACAATTATAGTTGAGTCTATTCATACAATATTGACCGAATTCAATCACAAATTCTGGACATTTGTTATTAAAACTAAATAGAACTTCTACTTCATGATGAAGCAGCTGGGCGCTCCTTTTTTTTCCTTTGCTGGCAATTAACCCCACATAGCATGTTAAATCATTACGCTGTTCATACCATTCAGTTGTCAACCTGATTCACATCATAAGTGAAATCGATCCTGCTTGTAGCGCTTACACAATTCACAACAGATATGAAGGTTTATTCCTGATTTAGATCTGGTACTGTGCATTTTCAAAACATATCTACTATTACTCATTATAACCGTACAAAAGATATGAAATCGAATTTCATAAATGTTGCAATTGCTGCCACTGTTTCATTTCAAGTCTGCGCCCTTAAACATACATTAAAATCGACTTCCAATCAAAATTTCACTTAGAACGGTGCCCTTTTAATTTGAAAACAGAGATTTTAACGCCACTTTACCCTAAATGATTTGTATGGCAGATTTTACACATAAATGTGATTCCAAGCCCATCGATCCTCATTACCTCAACAATACCATGAACTTCAGGAAACAAATATACAATTTCTCAATCAACAAATGTATATAAACTGAAACAAAACAATAACTTACAACTTTTGCTGGCCAGATATTTCAATTCTGTGGCCCTTACAATTTTCTGAAGGCTTACAGCCTTGGTTGTTCCAAACCAGCTCTCTATTTCACAATCTCTCATGTGTTTTTCACTCAAAACCCATTCCTATTTATACAATTTAAAAAAATCATTTAATTAAATGCTCAATCCCTTCAATTCCTCAACAAACCCCTAAATCTCTCAACATCCCTAAAGGATAGCTCTTTATCCCTAAAATCCTTCATCTAATTAAATTCCCTCATATCCTTTTATTAAATAAAAAGATATTTACAAAAATCCTCACCTTCTCCTATTTTATTCAAATTAATTAATAAAATATTACAAATTATCACACCCCCCTTTTAACATATTTACAATAAAAAAAACGCCCTTGATGCTCCTGCATCAGGAAGTGGGTAGCGATTCTTTACCTTAATTTTGTTCAGTGCACGAAAATCGATACACATGCGCCAAGTCCCGTCCTTCTTTGGAACCAAAACTATTGGAGAAAATTTTGGCGAAGTAGATGGGAGTATGATATATTTATTCAGTAAATCTTGGATTTTATTCTTGATTTCCAAACTTTCCATGATTGACATCCGATACATACCAATATTTGGAAGTGGAACATCCTGTTGTAGCTGAATTTCATGTTGAATTCACCTCTTGGGTGGCAACCCCTTTGGTTCTTGAAACATCTCGCCATGCTGAATTACCACATAAAACAAATCAGATTTCAATTTTTCATCACATCCTTCAAAAGATTCATAGTTAACATCTTCCTTTTTCTTGATCATAAGAAGCACACAATTTTTACTTGCATTTACTAGCCTCTTCACTTGCCCTGCATTAACTAAAGAGATATTCAGTTTCTTGCGATGAGCTCTCACAATATACTCCACTCCATCTTTGATCAAATGATATTTGTTCTCATGATGGTAAAATACCACTTTCTTGTCATACAAATATGGACTACCCAAGATTATCCCTGAAATATGAAGTGGTACAACATCTAACTCAACTTCATCAACAAAGTTTGCAGTAATAGCAAATCCGAAAATACATTTCCTTGTCACCTGTAAATTTGCATTGTTAACTATCCAACCCAAAGGGTATGGCTTATGATGAGGTATAGTTTCAAGATTCAGTTTTTTAACTAAGTCTTATGAAATCAAGTTTGCTTGTGACCCTGTATCAAATAAGGCATCAATCTTTGTATGATTATAAATTTCTCTAACATGGAATAAGTCTATCCTTGTATCTTCATTTGAAGTGTTATTGTGACTGTTTGAGGTACTAGAACTTGCACTTGATATTGCTTCTTTTCCCTTGTTAACCATGGAAACTATCTTGGTTTCATCTCCTGAATCAGATCCAATATATTTTTGTGTGGTGGAAGTCGTCTTTTGTGTCCCTTTGTTATTTGGTTTCTTTGGTCTTAGCTCAGGATGTAGTTTCCAACAGTGAGCTTAATCATGCACCTCTTTGGAACAATGTTTGCATGTTATTTTCTCCCCTTCTTGCTTCACACTTGCATTCTTATTTCCCTTCCATTTTTCTCCTTTCTCTTTTCCCTTACCCTCAAATGACTTCTTCTTACTACCCTCTTCAGAAATTTGTTTACCCCTTGCTTCAAGATGCATGGCGTGCACACATACGTTATCTAATTTATTTGGGTTAAACATGAGAATAGTGTGTTTTAAGTAGGAATGTAGACCTCCTATATACTTCAAGAGTGTATCTTGTGAGTTTAAGTCTATTCTAAGTAATAAAGCCCTTTTCCTAAACTCTTGGACACTTTGACCTTTTAGCTGTCTAAAGTTTTGCCAACTCATTATTTCTTTCTGCATATAGGCTAATGGACAGAATTGTCTTTTAATGGAAGAAATGAATTCAACCCAAGAAATGGAAATCTGACAATGGATGCGCATTTCCTCTTATGTCTTTGCCTCCCACCAAACTAATGCTGCTCCTTCTAGCCTTAATGAAGCCAATTAGATTTTAATATCGTCTTCTTTCAGATTTTGAATTCTACAGTAAAATTCTAATTGACGAATCCAATTATCTAGTCTTTTAGCATTAACTTCTCCATTATATGTAGGCAATTCAAATTTGACATCCAACTTGAGTAACAAAGTCTTACCTTTTGGAATCTTGGAATGAGTATGGGTGTGAGTTTTTGTACTAGATGTGGATGATGAAGATGCTGCTGAGGATGATGATGATGATGGTGGTGGAGAAGGACGTGGTTTTCCACCACTGGCTTTTGAGCTCCTCTCTTCCTCCTTTTTACTGTTTGAAGATTCTTCTCTATGGGGGTGTTTTGAACCTTCTCTAGTTTCCTTTGCCATAAAAGTTTATACATAAGTTTCACCATCCTTTGCATTTCTTTGAACTCCTTCTTGACATCCTCTTCTTCAGAATGTTCATGAGTTCCTTCATGGCCTGACATTTTGGTTGTGGATTCAAGCTCTATCTCTACAGCTTGTGTCTCTTCAACCACTTCATCCTCTTGTGAAATTAATTCCTCTTGTGCTTCAAGTATTGCCTTGAGTGGTCCTTTGGGTGAGGATGATGCTTTCTCAGCATTCTTCCTTCTTGTCCTAACTTCTAGACTAGCTATCAGTAGCTTCCCTTCTCGTCTTTGCAATCTCAATATTGTAAGCATAAGTAATTTTGCACTATTAAAACCCTTCAAGTAAAACAAGAAAGTAACCTTTTTCTCTGATACCAACTTGATATGAAATTACTTGCTAGTTATTATTGTGCTAGTTTCATTTCAGATATAAAATTTTCTTTGCTTTGTTTTACTTATCCTTCATGAGTTTGTCTATGAGCATGTGATTGGAAAACAGTGCACTTAGTGAATTATGAGTTTGTCATAAGCTTAAAAAGCATAATTTTAAATGATAGAATAGAAGCAAGATTAAACACAACAAACACACATAACAGAGCTTAACATAGAGAATTTTGATAAAGATTTCACCCCTCCTGGGCTACATCTCCTTGGTCCAGCTTCATAGTGTGACCTTTGTATTAGCTTCAAGTGTGATAAAATTGATGTTACATTCTTCAGAACCTCTTGGAACCTATTCCAATGAGTTTAAAACATCGTAATCTCCCAAAAACGACTATTTGTTTGTTGAATTTGGGCTCTGGATGCTCTGGAAATGACCCCAACATCTAGTGGCCCTCGCCTTCAAAAATCTTCAAATGCACAAAGCACCTGTAGATGACCTTTTTTTCTTCTACAACTTGCTCCATTGAGTTCCTAGCATGAAAATTAGCCTATAATAACTCTTTCTGAGCTCAGTTTGGTCGAAAATTGAGTGAGTTACAACCAAAACCAACTTTGCCCCAATTTCTCCTCCAAAACTGGAGAAACTACCAGTTAAATTTCTAAAATTGGGATTCCCGCCAAGTTTGGCATTGGCTCCGAATTCTCTGCCAGTTTAATTGTCTGTATTAATTAACATAATGCAGGATTAGCGGGTGGATAATCCTATATTAAATATTAAGTGTGGGTTACGTTTTAATGAGGGTTTAACGTCATAACCCCACTTTAAACATTAATTAATCACGATTGAAATCCGTCGCATTTGTTTGTCTTGGCACCTAGTCTTCGGAATCCTGGCCACATGGGGAGGGGGATGGCCCCCTCCAACCCCTGAACTGCTGGTAATGTAACTTCAAATAAATGCAGAAGATGGTATGGGTAAGAACTACCTCGGAGTGGAGACAATATGGTGCGCGATTTTTCGGTGGGAGGTCAGGGGTTCGAGCCTTGACTCTGCCATAAAATTTTGCACCAACGGACAAAGAAGTCCTTCTGCCAAATTTTCAAATCCGCCATATCTAACCGTCTCCAAGTTTAGGTAGCGGCTCCTCCAACTATGGTTAAAACCGCCCAGTTAGGTGAGTTTAAATATATATAATAATAATAATAATAATAATGCCACCAAACCTTAGTCCGATCAAACATAATTTGATGCCCATAAATTAGGAGGTGGCCCACCAGAGAGGACACGTGGTGCCCTCTAGTTGGGTTTTACTCCAACCCCTTAAAAAGATTTCAAATTCTAACTTAGGAAGAATTGAAGGTCATTGGGTAATTTTTCTCTTCACTTAACCGGTCTAGCGAATCTGAAGATGACACTTGCCACAGTGTCACTAGTTGCAATCTGAAGAATATTCCTGCATTTCTGACTGTACCTGCCACATCAGCACTGTGCTTGTTTTGCTCATTTTTTGCCTGTTTTAGAAAATGAACAACATACGATAACTCAATTATACGAACACATATTTTGATGAAACAAGTTGCACTGGAATCCTGGCGACGAACTCTATCTGTTCGTTCAGGTTTGAACAAATTTTGAGCACTTTCAATTTTTAGCTAAAACTTGAGCTTTAGATCAATTATCACACTTAACTTCGAAAGTTTACTTTTGTAATTTTTTTTTTCAACTCAAATGTTGTGAGACGTATCTACTCGAATGCTTTCAGCATATGCAAAATGTAATTTTGTTCCTTCTTTCATGGTGAATAAAATTATGGGTGTTTTCCTAAGGAAAAAATAATCTTAGCACTATTGTAAAAATAATGAGGTTAGAAAATCTTGGACTCATTTTCCCTTGTATGGTGGATTGATTAATAAAAAAAAGTGTCAAGTCTATGGTTGGAACTATGCAGAATCAACCATTCTCAACATTGCGAGAATATTTGAATTCCCATCCATTCCTAATTAGAGGGAATTCAAATATTTAGGTATTCCCATATCTCCAGATGCATCTAGTGTAGAGGAGTGGGAGAAAGTTATGCAAAAGTTAAAAAGGAAAATCCATTCTTGGGGAGGGCAATGGTTAAGTGTAGCAGGGAAAGTGGTATTAATAAAATCAGTATTGTCCTCCCTTCCACTATATATGGGATCGGGTTTTTTAGCCCCAAAATGTATGATCCATCAATCAGTGGTCTTTTGAGGAAATTAGTCTCCTAGATTATGCCCCGAATTAATCTAGGGAATTCAGATAGTAAAAACTGCGCGCAGTCTTGCTAATTAATCTAGGGAATTCAGATAGTAAAAACCATGATGCGATGTTTCCAGGATTGGCCAAAATAATGTAGATCACTAAGAACATGAAATTGAAGGAAAAACACAATGGAAACAATGAACTGGAAATAGAGCTAACTAACATGGTGTTAAAAAGGAGGAAAACATAATGAAATTAAATTTCATCTTGTGAATTGGAACATGGTGCAGTTTCCCAAGGCATTTGGAAGATTGGTAATTAAGGATCCTTAGTTAATGAATTTGGCATTAGGAGAAAAAATAGTATGGAGAATTCTCTCAAAATCCAATGGATGGTGGAAATGGGCCTTATCCTAAAATATTTCCACAAGAATAGGTTAATCGAGCTAGAACAAGAGAATTGGCAGGAATAGGAATCAAATATATGGAAGTTATGCAGAGAAGTGGCTCATATTATCATTGATCACTTAGGTTGGAAAAAGAGGGATGGATTGTAAATCCATATATGGAAGGATCACATTCCAGTGGCAGAATTAACAAGAGATAAAGAAAAGTTAAAGGAACTGGAAAGATGAATGGAGGATGCAGGGCTTAAGAAGATTGTTGACATTTATTAGTGGGATCTCCATGGTTGTTGGACGAGATGGAACTGTGATAATATTCCTCCTAACCTTCAACAATATTTGGATCTATTGATTAAATAATTAAAAGGATATGTGCCAGTTATAACATTGAGGTGGATCATAGGAGCTGGATGAGTAGCAAAACAGGCAAATATTTAGTCAAAGAAGGATATAATCTAATTCTTTCAAAAGCTGCCCCATTCCCCTACTGATCGTATATGCGAAAGAATATGGAAGATTGATCGGATGCCAAAAATAAATCTCTTCTATTGGGAATTGGTACATGAAAAAATATTAACTATTGAAAATTTAAATAAAAGATACATGCATGGTCCCTCTCAATGTGTGTTGTGTCAAAATGCAAAAGAGGATATCCCTCATCTTTTTCATCAGTGCCCTTTTGCTTTGGAGGTATGTAAATTGGCTCTAGTGTAGGTCATTAACCTTCCTAGCATCATGAAGAATTGGGAAAAATGTTCCAAACTTGGAATCGTAGAATACCATGGAAAAGGAATATTAATTCAATGGTTATGAGATGTTGGATAACCCTTTCAAAGTATCTTTGTTGGAAAATATGTATAGCTAGGAATCACACCATTTTTAAGGAAGTAAGTCCTAATGCAACCTCCTCTACTTCAAAAGTGTTATCAATGCTCTTTGAGACGATCACAACTAGAGGTTATGATTTTAAGGAGATTGATGATCTCTATTCATCTGAAAGGGATTGGTTGAAATTAGACCAAACTTTCCATCGTATTAAAAACTTCAGTTTTAAAATCTTGGGTCAAAAATCATATTTAATGAGATTATATCCTCATGAATTTAGGACATGGAAGAAAAATTTGGGACATTATCTATTATTTTTTGATGGAGCATCGAAAGGCAACCCTTGGGAGGTAGGAGCGATAGGGGTTATCTTTTGCCTCGATGAAGAAAAAGCGATTCAATTTTCCTGGGGATTAGGGATCTCTACAATTAACCAGGATGGATATTTAGCCCCATGGCAAGGATTGGAGTTGGCCTACTCTAGGGGACTTTGCCAATCGTAATAACCCAGGGTTAAAAACTTCAAGTAATAAATTTGACAAAGGAAAAATAATACCAAGGTCATGGGACACATATTCCAAGCTGAATGTTGGGAAAAACCACCTAGTGTGGGTTTTCATTTGGTTTATTATGGCTAAGGGAAATTATAAAACGATTTGGAAAGGAAAAATGGCATTTTTGGCAATTTATTTATGAAAATAAATTGAAATTAAGAGAAAAGGAAGGTGAAAGTTCATAGGTTCCATGCGAGGAGAAAAACGAAGGAAAATAATGGAAAAATTGAAGAAATTATAGGTCTCATTGATAAAAAGGCTTATGAGGACCAGTACACAACTTTTGTCAATTCAGTCTCAATCTTTCTCTCTATTCTCTCTACTCTCTCATACTCTTGCACACTTAGAGTTTTCTTGGAGCACTCTAACATTGGATCAAGGAATGTTAAGGAAGGAGAAGGAAGAAAAAGAAAAGAAAAGATCATGCAAGGAAAAAGATGATTAAACGGCTACATCAGGATTACTTAAATGTATCAAGTTGCATGTATGATTTTCTTGTTATTTTTGGCATGCATGTATGTATTTGGCTCTCTTGCAGTCATTGGCATGGGTTTTTCCAGGTGTGATAGTGGTTTTCAGCCTTGCATTACCATTTTAGGATAACCATGGTGAGATGGTGTTCTCTTTTAATTGATTGAGTTGGATTGTAGAATGGTTTCAAATTTGAGTAGGGTGGCCTCAGGAGAAGAACACAAGGCATTGGAATCCCTGGACTAATGGTGGGATTGCGGTAAATCCTAATTGTGTAATACCTCGTTGGGCCTAAGAATCCTCAACCGGTGAATGGTGGGATATATGGTAAAGCCTAGAGGTATGTGCCCTTGTGGGCCTAGAAATCCTTGACCAGTAAATAGGGGGATATACGGTAAATCCTAGAGGGTGGAGTCTCATTGGGCCTATGAATCCTCGATTGGTGAATGGCGGGATATACGGTAAAGCCTAGAGGCTGGAGACAAGAAAATTCCTCACGGTTTAGGTGGAGTGATATGGAGGCATCCATGCCTGTATAGGCCTAGTGATCCCTGGATCAATATATGGTGGGATTTCTGTAAATCTTGTTAGTGTATGTTTATTGTTTGGGCTTAGGTATCCCTCGGCAGGATTGCGGTAAAGCTTGGTTGTATATATGAGGGATTGGGCCTAGGAATCCCTTGGTGGATTGCAGAAAAGCCTTAGGAATACCTCGTTGGTTTTGTTGAAAGTCCCACATTCATGCTTGGAATATGGCACATGGGTGATTAGCTAAAAGAAAATTATGGTTTAGCCCAATCTATGGTTGGGTGGAATGTGGAAGTCCATAACCTAGTTTCATTTTGCATATTTTAATAAGGGATGTTTTCCTCTTCTGTATTGAGTAAATGTGCTTGTTATTATTTGATCTTAATGGTAGTTCTAACATTGTTATTTTGTTGGTTATATGCTAGTTATAAGTATGGTTTATGGCAAAATTGAGTTATGGCTCTCATCATGTTTTGTTTAGTAAATGAAATGTTAATGAAGACATGACCTAATAGATGATATTATAACTACTATGAGAGGGAATCATACCTTCTTGACAATTCTCAAATAAGTATGAGATCCTTATGTTCATATGTATAATTATGACCTATACATTACATGTTCATGATGTGTTTGATGAAATGCCTGTCATGGTTAGGCCTTGTCGTGTGAGGCCTCGTTATGAAACCAATTCCAAAAATAGAAGAAAGAGATATCAATGTGCCTTAGAAATAAGCCACTTCGAGGGGGTAACCTCCTTACATTACATAAATGAACAATTCTTGGATGATACAAATGTGAAAAAACCTCCTTCTATATATAGGAGTCCATGGGGGTCACAATATAATCTCATTCGACCTAACAATAATAATGTAAGGGCAATTAAATAACAATACTAAGCCATAAATTCAAAAATAACAATAAGGGGGCTACACTAACAACAATAAGGACTACACTAGTAATATAGGGACTCAATGCCCCTCTCCTTGAAAAAAGTGTTGTCCTCAACGCTTGAGTAGTTTTGGATGCTTCTGTATAAAATTCTCATCCTCCCATGTGGAATCTTCGGTGGGTAAATTCTTCCACTTGATGAGATACTTCGAAATTGATTGATTTCGTAGTTGTCGAGTTCTTATTTCTGTGACTTCTTCAAGTTCCAATATGATTTTTCCTTCCTCATCAATTTCTCGCAATATTGTTTGAACCGGAAGTTTGTCACATATACCCTTCTTTAAGCATGGAACATGGAAAACTGGGTGCACTCGAGAAGAAGTAGGAAGCTCCAATTTGTATGCCATAGTACCAATATTTTGCAACACCTTGTAAGGACCATAGTACTTTGGCGATAATTTACTATCCTTCTTAGCTTGCTTGAGGGAAATTTTTTTGTATGGTTGTATCCGTAAAAATACCCAGGCTCCTACATCAAAACTTCTCTCACTGTGATGTTGATTCTTGTCATTCCATTCAATTCTATGCCAAAGTGAGGTTATCATTTAAGAGTTGGAGAACTTGTTGTTGATGCTTGATGTCATATTCCACTGCATGAACCTTAGAATTGTCTCTTAAATATGATGTGATGGACGGTGGATGATATCCATAGAGTGCCATGAATGGGGTCATTTTCGCTGCAGTATGGAAGGAAGTGTTATACCACCATTCAACCAGAGGTAACCGCTCGACCCATTGTTTTTGTTTATCATATACAAAACAACAAAGCTATCCTTCCAAACATTTGTTCATTATCTCAAACTTTTTCTCACCATCGATTGGAGGATGATAAGTTGAGCTAGTTGAGTACCCAAACAAGAAAATAATTCCGTCCACAAATTTCAAGTAAAAATGGGATCTCTCGTCGCTTACAATAATATTTGCTCTAAGTAGATTTTGAATTGTTTCCGTAAAAATGCAGTAGCAATTGTACTTGCTTTAAATGGATGAGATAATGCACAAAAGTGTGCATACTTGGTAAGTCTATCAACTACCACCATGATGACACTCCTTCCTTTGGACTTAGGTAAAACTGTGATAAAATCCATTGAAATCTCCCCCCAATGTTGACTTGGAATGGATAAAGGTTGTAGAAGACCCGTGGTCTTAATTGTCTCAACTTTATTTTGCTAGTAAACCAAACATTCTGCCACATACTTTTGAATATCAGATTTAAGGCCATCCCAAAAAAAATCTTTCTTCACCCTGTGGTAAGTTTTTAAAAATCCCAAGTGTCCTCCTAAAGGAGAAGTGTGCAATTCCAAAAGAATATTTTTTTTTAGTTGGGAATACTTGCAAATATATAATTGATATTTGTACCATAAGGAATCATTTTTCCAACCAAATGTATCAGATGTACTTGGATCTTGCTGCAACTTTTGAATGAGTGTCAAAACTTCTTCGTCCTTCTTCCATTCATCCCTTGCTTCCATTATCCAATCTGGTTGGATAATAGAAATGGCACAAAGCAATGCTTCCACCTCTTCATCCTTTCTTGAGAGTGCATATGCAACAACATTTAGCTTCCCTTTTTTGTAGATGATTTCAAAGTCAAAACCCAACATCTTTGTGACCCATTTTTGCTGCTCTTCTGAAAATAGTCTTTGTTCCAAAAAGTGTTTAATACTATCATGATCAATTCTTACCTTGAAGTGTCTTCCCATTAGGTAAGGTCGCCATTTCTTTAGTGCATGTAGTATTGCCAACATTTCCTTCTCATAAATATCCTTTTGTAAATACTTTCCTTTGATTGGACGACTTTCAAAAGCAACGGGTCTTCCTTCTTGCATTAAAACAACACCAATTCCATTTTCGGAGGCATCACATTCCACAATAAAGGTTTTTGTGAAGTCTAGCATAGCTAAGAATGGTGCTAGGCACATTGCCTCTTTAATATGTTCAAAGGTCTTAGTTGCCTCAGGAGTCCATGAAAATGCATCTTTCTTCAATAATGTTGTTAGAGGTGCTGATATTCTCTCATAATTTTTAACAAACTTGCGATAATACCCTGTTAACCCAAGAAATCCTCGCAACTGCTTTATGGTTGTGGGGACTTTCCATTCCTTAATGCCTTTAATTTTTTTAGGGTCTACCTTAACACCCTCGTGAGATACAATATGACCCAGATATTCCACCTCTTGTACTCCAAAGAAACATTTGGAGGTTTTTTCATATAATTATTTCTAATCCAATAGTTTGAAAACCCTTTCAACATTTTGAACCTGGTCCTTCCAAGAATCGTTGTAGATTAGTATATCATAAAAAAATACTAACAAAATTTTTCTAAGGAAGAGTTTGAAAATGGAATTCATCAAAGCTTTAAATGTTGAAAGTGCATTAGTAAGCCCAAAAGGCATGACCAAAAATTCATGATGAACCTCATGAATTTTGAATGCTGTTTTTAGAATATCTTTAGTCTTCATTCTAATTTGATGATATCCCGAATGAAGATCCAACCTGGTGAAATAAATTGCTACATGTAATTCATCCAATAATTAATCAATCAGCCAGAATGGGAAATTTATATTTAATATTGAGCTTATTGAGCTCCCTATAATCTGGACACATGCCCCATGATCCATCCTTCTTGTGGACCAATATTGTTAGAGCAAAGAAATAACTTTGACTCGGTTGAATTATACCAACCTCTAGCATTTCTACAATCATACATTCAAATTCGCTCTTTTAGACATAAGGATATCTGTAAGGCCCTATGTTTGGAGGAACACTTTCTAGAATCAAATGAATAGCAAGATCATGATCACGAATAGGTGGGAGTAATTTGGGAGTTTCAAACACCTTGGAATGATTGTCCAAGACCTTTTGGAGATCTGGAGAAATAGATGGTTTTGATGTTGGAACTTCTAGTGAGCATAATTGTGCAATTACGCCTCGTTGTTCTTTCTTCAGAAGCTTTGTCATGACATTAGAACTTATTTTCTTTACCGGTGTCCTTGCGATACCTTGTAATTCAACTTCCTTTCCTTCCAAAAAAAAATTTCAAGAAAAGTTCTTGAAAATTAAAAGCTACCGTCCCCAAAGATTATAACCATTGTACTCCTGGTACAACATCAGCACCTCCCATTGGAATGGAAAGCATTAGACTATTCAATACATATTCCCCCATGGTTAGCTTGATATTATGGCATGTTCCAGAGTAATTTATATTTCCTCCATTTGCAACCATTACTTGACATTATGGTGCTGGGTATAGGAAGCAATTCAATTCCTTGACTACCTTAAAATGAATAAAATTATGGGTACTACTTGAATCAATCAACACTATTACATTTTTCTTCTTGATATGTCCTTCTATCTTAAGAGTTTCAGGAGTGGTAATTCCTGCCAATGCATTACACGCTATGGTCAGACTCATTTCTTCTTTCACTAGGATTAACTGTGTATGTTGTATCTTGAAGAGATAATCCCTGCTAGAAAGGAATCAGTGCTTAAGAAATTTTAAAAGTGTGTCACAGAAATAATTTTATCATGAGATCTCAGTTTTATCCCACTAGAAACTAGTTTTATAAAACCCTTAATGATCTGGAATAATAAAATATTTCACAATTCCATTGATAACTGATATCTGAATGGAAAATAAGAACTGCAGGGGAAACTCAAAGTAATATGTTGTAAACACAGAATCTATTACTTTTTAGTTTTAGAGGAACTTCATGGAGAGAGAGGAACTCAAAATAACATGTTGTAAACACAGAATCTATTACTTTAAAGTTTCAGAGAGAGTTTGTGAAGAGAGAGGGAACTCAAAATAATATGATGTAAACACAGAATCTATTACTTTTAAGTTTCAGAGAGAATTTGTGAAGGGAGAAGCGATGTAGTGAAGGAGCACTTATTAAGGCTATTTAACTCTTACTTGCAAACGTAAATCAGAGACCAAATGCTTCTTTACTTCACTTCATTTAAGGAGGAAACCACATAAAATGGCACAAGAGACACGAATCACCATCAACAATTGCAGGAAACTTGTTGTTTATTTCATTCACCCATCAAAAAAATAAGTACAAAATGTAGTCCCCAAGAGGTCCAAAACTCGAAACCCTTCCTCTCTCTTTCTCACTTCCTTAAATCCAAACAAATTTAGTTTGTAAATTCTCGAGCTTCTTGAAACTCCTAGACTACCTAAAATTTTAAACTACTTATTACATTGCAATCGAGGAGATCATTTTAGCTTCGATCTTAACAAAGAAAACAAAATAAAACTTGAAATATAATACTTTTGCTGAATCTGATTTGTTGCTGATGTGTCTCCTTTCGTTTCTGCTGTGATATCCTAACAGTCTGCATAAACTCATCTCCACTCAACTCTGCCCATGATTTTGTATTTCGAACACTGTCACTGTGTCACCTACCACCTGACTCTGCCTCTTCCGCTCATGCCTGAAGCTTTTCGTCTTCTCTTCTCCTTTTCTCTGTGTCGGGCCACTTACCCGAGTCCACCACCGATGTGTTCAATCTTCCGTTTATTACAAGGCGCAACGCATACGACACTGTTTTGCACATGGCCGAGTGTTTTCTTACCCGAGTCTGTCCTGCGTTCAAAATTTCCCTTGTAACTGCCGTAAGACTGGACTTCAAAAGATATTCCATTACCTTTGAAAACTGTATCGCATCCACTTCTCCATCGCATCTCATCATTCCAATGTTCTACGTTATAATTCGCTTTTGTCATCCGATGTGACTTTTACAAAGGAAAACCCCCTGTACCCAGACTTAAGAACCTTTAGACTTTAGCGATGACTTCCATTGCGTCCACTTCATTATCAAACTTCGCACTTCGGTGATTCAACCTTGTTCCTTAGCACCTTTCCTTCTGAGCTTGCAATGCGCGATTTGCGATGTGTGAGAGGGTCCCACGACCATAATTTAAATACTTCAGATTCGAGCTTCGAACTATATCGCATCCAGTCTTCATATCGCATTTCTCATATCGACATTCTTAACACGTTTCTTAGCGCCTTTCCTCCTAAACTTGCGACATGTGATGTGCGATAATGGTAGGACGTGGCAAGTGGAGGTGGGGCTGATTGAAAATCGCAATCGGCGATATGAAACTTTACCCACTTCGCATTTTGTCCTTTATAACATGTTCCTTAGTGCCTTTCCTCTTGGTCTTGCGATTGCGATTTGTGATGTGTGATCAGGCCTTCGACATGCGATTACGATTAAGCCTTCGAACATTGTTTTGCATCTACATTTGCAAGAATTGACCCTGACCTATGTGTAATGTTCTGAGTGCATCAATTGGCTCGACTCGTGACTTCTTCTATATGTGAATAAGCCTGACTTGACTTTTAATGCGCGCTTTTCTTCTTTTCTGCTCCTCTGGATTAGATTGCACTTCCAATGCTGCTGCTGCTTCCCTGACTTTGGTTCTAGTGCACATGTGATGATGAATCCTCATTGCGCTTGTGGTTATCCTTTTGAGCATATTGTAGGTCTTCTTGAACTTCTAACAACTCTTCCTCAACAACCTTGAATTTCTCAGGACCTCTCTTGACTTTTAACTGAGTCAAATTGTGCTACAAAAGTGTCTATCCTCTTCTTTTGAAGTTTCTTGTTCATTTTATTCCTCCTCTTCACAATATATGTAAAATAATTTCTTCTCAGCACACTTATGACCTTTTGTGTATTTGCTATCAAAACTGTAGCAAATCCCTTTTGCTCTATTTTCTTCCAATTGTTGTGATGTTAACCTTGTAGGTTGTGGAATTCTACAAGTAGCAACACTTCCATCTTTATATATGTGAGTGGTATGCTTCCTTGTTGCCATAATTTTACATTCAATTTTTCTTTCCAACCTGAATGCCTTTTCCAATGATTCAGGTTCCCAAACGTGAACTTCATGTTGGATGTTATCCTTTAAAGTCCCTATGAAGACATCAATCATGTGTTCCTCTGGAATATCAATTACCCTTATATTCAATTTTTGGAAGTCCTCAATGTGCTCCACCATTGAACCTTTTTGTTTGAGATTCATCAATTGGCTAAAGGTGTTACACTTTGTATCCTTATAATGTGCTATAATTTCCTCCGTAAAAATTAACTAAGTGACAATTGTTTTATGAGAGCAAAGCCTTCGATACCATACAAATGTATTTTGTTCTAAATATAAAGTTGCAATGCGTACCTTTTGTGTGTTTTTCACATTATTGAGATCAAAATATTGCTCCATATGTAGTATCCATGTTACGGGATCCTTGCCATCAAACTTCCTCATATCGATCTTTGGAATATGGTGGGTCTTCCATCCAACATTCGAGTTTATGAAATCATCATTAACATTTATTTTTCTCTCATCATGAGTTTCCTCTACTATCTTTTCGTCATTAGGAATCATTTCTTGTATCAACTTTGTCAAACCTTCCATGTCTTCCTTCAAACCTTCCATTTTTTCTTCCATGCCATTCTTCAAACCATCCAGCTTAGCTTCCACGCCTTTCTTCAAAACTTCCATTTCATTTTTTGTTGCTCTTTGCGAGAGCGAAATTTGGCGAACTTGATCTTGTAATTTTGATATATCATGTTCCACTTCTTCATCTTCATGAGTCATAGTCGAGTATTATGAGGGCTTAATGTGTGTTGAATTTTTTTATGGGGAATTTTAGAACCCAATACTGATATCTATGCTTCAATATGCCCTTGGAATCACTTCAAACTCATTTTTCAAACAAGACTTATGCAATTTTAAAAAAAATACACACCTTTTTCTTGATTTTGAGGAGCTCGATATTGAAACTGAATTATCTCTGTGATTTCGGATCTTCAATATATTAAATTCGGTCCTGTAGTAGTCCTCTGAATGTTATTTTGAATTCCACTGGTCTAACCTGATTTGGATGCTTCAAGACAAAGTTATGCCCAATCTCCCACAATGACCTAATTATGGACTGGTTCAATAGAGCGAATTTGTACGACGTGCCATGTGTCACTGTTTCCTCCTTTGGCTTTGAAATTGATATACAAGAAACTAAAGTCCGTTTAATTTCGACCACTTTTTACATAATTCCAATCTGATGCTCAGAGAGAGAGTTATGATGATTTTCCCAAGGTCACCTCTTTTAGATGAAATTCAGGAGCCTGCAAAAACCCTAACTTCCATAGATCATATATCCGAAATTATTGCAAACCAAGATCTGAAATTTTTACACGAAGTTCCTCAAGATTTTTGCTTCACGTGGTACAAATTTCAACTTCAGAACCTTTGTAGAAAAAAATTTATACTGAAAATTCCACGATAGCCTGTTTGGAGCAACGAAATCCTAGAATCCAAAGCTCTGATACCAAATGTTATGAAACTAGCTCCAAAAATAGAAGAAAAGAGATATCCACGCCTTAGAAATAAGCCACTTCGAAGGGGAAACCTTCTTTACATTACATAAATGAACAATTCTTGGATGATACAAATGAAAAAACCTCCTTCTATATATAGGAGTCCATGAGGTCACAATATAATCCTAGTCGACCTAACAATAATAATGTAAGGGCGCAATAATAAAAATATGGGGGTTACAAGGGTACAACAATAACAATAAGGGGGCTACACTAACAACAATAAGGGACTGCACTAGTACTATAGGGACCTAACAAGGTCCTTATTCATGTTTTGCAATAAAGGCCTTGCCATCATGTTATTTGTCATTTTTGGAAGTTTCATGAAGTTCTGGGCAAGAGCCTGAGTCCTAGCCCTAAAAAAGTGACTCAGAATCTAGGGTCGATGGCACAGAACTGCCTGGAAAAGTCTGCAGTCGCATGGATGTAACCTTGTGCATGTGACTGGAGGGTTTCATCCACATGGAGGCCATGTTATCAGTGCAACTGGGGCTCTATTTTAGTCAAAAAACAAGTTGTCTCAGGGGTTGGACCCTTGGAAGGGTTGGTTGGCTCCTAAAGGTTCTGTAGCATCTAACGAAAAGTCATATTGGTCTTGTCTTGTCGGTTCCACCTCCTTAATTCTACTTTGGGAGTCAAATCATATCATAATAACTCTTCATCACATGTTTACCCCGGTGGACCGATTAACTTTGGTAAATGTGGGAGGAGGGGGTTAAACCAATTGATTATTTTTAATGATTTAATGTTTGTGATCCAACAAGTGAATAAAATTAAAGAAAACAATGAGCGTACTTCAACTTTTATTTTGCATCGAATTAAATTATTATTAGATAGATTTGATTTGGTTAAACTTTATTATGTTAGGAGAAACCTTAACATGTTGGTTGATTAATTGGCTAACCAAGGAACACTTTTATAACAAGGGGACTTAAAGCTTGATGAAGGGGATCTTCAAATAAAAGAAATCCCACAAGGAACATAATTGATATATTTTTTCCTTCGATATTCATGAGAATTAAATTGGGATTAATGTGTCTGGTTTCTTTGTCTAATCCAGACGTGTATTATATTGAGATCACATTAACACTCTCAGCAAGGTGGTAGCCTTTGTATGTCATAGATGATCGTGCTAGTGTGGCCATCTAGATAGTGATTGTCACGATGTGTTGGATACATGATAGATGGAGATAATGGTTTTAAAGCTTCTGTGGTTATCGCTTATTGAAGAAACCTCCGGATTTTCCACAATGTTATAAAACATTTGTCGACGTTTCGAATCCCAACGGGGATCCATCTTCAGGACGACATTTTCGCGCAATTTTCAGCAGCAGGAACCATAAGACAGAAAATGAGATTTGTTAAAGATAGTATTAGTCATGAGCAGCTTAAAGGTGTTTATAAGATTGATTGTTCATGTGGGAAGAGTTATATTGGTGAAACTGGGCACTCTCTTAAAAAATGTCTTAAGGAGCATGGTGCCGATATTAAACATGAGTGATCTCACACCTCCACCCTTGCTGAGCATTCCTCGAGAACTAAACATCACTTACGGCTTGAAGATGCTAAGATCATTGCTAGGGAAGAGCACTATCGAAGGAGGAAAATTAGAGAAGTGCTCGAGATTATGAAGCACCCACATAACATTAACAGGGATGGAGGATTCGAGATCAGTGACAGTTGGCGACCTCTAATTCGACAAATGTGCCCCTAGAGTTTGTCTTCTACCCAGGTATAACATCACAGGTTTGCTTCTCTTCCGGAAATATTTAGGGATTGGTAGCTGCAGCATCTAATCAGGTTATTTACTTTTAATAATTATCTTTATTAATTAATTTTTTTTTATAAAAAAATAAGAATTAATTAATTAATAATTATCATTAGTATCTAAAGTAAAAAAATAAATAAAATTAAAGTATTAACTAAGAGACCAATATTTTTAATTAGTCTCCATTTTAAAATATTATAAAGTATTAAAATAATATTAAGTTAATATTAGGTTATAAATTCAATAATGATCATTGTTAATATTAAGTTAATTAGGATTGAAATTTTATCAGTTAATTAAATAAATATTGATTATTAAAATTAATATATAATAATTATAAATAATAAGTAATTTTTATTAACATTTATTGATTTAATATATAAATGTTAATATTAATTAAATTATTTATTTTTATTAATTATTAATTTTATGAATTAATATTTATTAATGATTTTATTTAAATAAATAAATAAAATAAAATTTAGTAATTCACTTAAAATTTTTATAAAGAATTTATATAAATAACTATCTAATTTTATTAACTTTTATTCACATTTATTAATTAATTAAATACATTATTGTTATTCTTAAACTAATAAATAGAGGTTAGTTCTATAATTTAAAAAATTTATAAATAAATTTATTATAAATGTAAATATAGTAAATTAATTATAAAAATTTATTATAAATATATTTATGATAAATTAATTTATAATAATTTATTATATTAATTAATAAAATAAATTTATTAAAATTTATAAAAATGTATTTATTATAACAAAAATTCAGAATAACAAGATTTATTAAATAAATTGAATAATTATAGAATTAATTAATTAAGTTCATGTCGGCGCTTTTCTTCACATTTTTCACTATATATAACCCTGTCCTTTCAGCCTTCTTTCATTCTTCAATTCAACTCTTGTCCTGAAGATGGATCCCCGTTGGGATTCGAAAGGTCGACAAATGTTTTATAACATTGTGGAAAATCTGGAGATTTCTTCAAATAGATGGAGGTGTGACGTTACAGTCAATAAAACCTTTCAAATGTGGGAAGCATTTGATCCTGCAGCCGAGATGCAGTTTGCATGTGTGAAACCTCTGCCCTTTTTGGAATTTGCTTCGGATGACAATATTTCCATTATGGAAACTGATTTCCTTGGTCGAATGGTATTTATGGCTCAAGACACCATTAATGATGAATGCATATGCTTCAAAACAAGAACTGCTAGCCCAACGGTATATATATAGAACATCATAGCCCATGTGAAAATGTAGAGTCAGGGATTAGAGTCATATTCCATCAAGTTTTTCAATAGGTGTGGCATAGGTTCATGATTATGAAGCATGAAACTGGACATACAGAGGAAGAACTCGACAATTTCCTAGTTAAAATGGTAGGTGCCTTGGAATTTTTCAGCAAATTGATCTCAAGGCATGTAGAGATGATCCTAATTGAATCACATGCTTAGTGTGAGCTCTTAACTTATAGAATGGGAATCTTAGAGGATAATCGTCTACAATAGGCAAATGAAATGTTGAGCTTTCATGTGAAAAATATGACACATGTATAGGACATTGACAATGATGAGGTTCAGGCTAGAGCAGCTGAGGATATCATGGAGTAGCGCAGGATTTTTGAGTAGCATAAGGAGAGAGGCCTTGACTCCACTAATGGACATGATGCTAAATTCCCTAAACCTAATCCTACATAACAGGGAGCCTAGGTCGCCTCCAACATGGTGGATATGTAGTGATTTTCCTAGTTGTTAAACATTTTTCTTTTGATATGCTTTGCAAATATGTAGTGTTTGTAGGGTTTTTTCACGAACGTATGGAAAAAAAAGGTTTAGGATAACTATCTGTAGTTCATGAGTTAATTTTGTTAAATTTTCATGGAGATTTTGGACATTAGAAGATGAATTATTGGCATGTGATGTATAAGGACTTGGCCTTCAAACCATAATGTTTTAATGCAATATATAACCTTTCCTTAAAAAAAAAAACCTGGTCAGAAAATTGACTTCGACTAAGTTAAGTTTGTTGTTCTAGATTTAAATTTAAAACATAAGAGATTGATTAAAAATTAATGTTTTCGTAAACAAGGATTAAAATTTTCATGTCAATCTCTTAACATATGTATTTTTCATGTATGTGCAATTGTTTATGCATGCTCATATATAAGGTGTTATTATCTCTCAAATAATTTGATATATGACTAGAGTATGACCTTAGATTAAATTATTATTTCTTATTATGAAATTGGAGTCTTTTTGTAAATATATATATATATATATATATATTGCTATTTTCAATTATGGACATTTGCATTTGTATACAAATGTATTGCTTCTTAGTAGTGGTATTGATTATATATATTAGTCAAACTTGTCTAAACCTTTGTTTACATGTACATTGAGATTGCAAAATTCAAGTATGTGTATTTAAAGTTCACACAAATCGCAAGAATATGAAATAGCGTAAAGTAAAATTTGTTCTCTTGAAATTGACAATTAGAGATGTATATCAAACCCAAGTTTAAATGGATTAATAATACAACCTTTTTGGGCATGGTCACATATAGAAATACCCCCTCCTCCTTATTATGGAGTGAGTTGGTATTTTGTCAATAAGGATAAATATGGTTCATCCTAGTTGCAAGAGAGGTAAATTAGCTTGATCCATGTGTTATGGTACTAGGTTGGAGCCTTGTCTTCCATGCTTAGTGCCACTCCTTTGACAACATTCATATTTTTGTTGATCCTCCTTAGGCATTCTCAGCTTCAACCCTTGACAACCTCATGACTCATGCAACCATAGGATAGGATTTCCAAACATAATATGACATATATAAATGGAGATGTGTCCTTTGCTTAGGTATATTCATTCACACTACTAGAGGGACATGATGTTTGTTGCAGAGTTATGGTGATACACCATGGGATTTTTTAATATCAATGATGGTGATAGAGGGCAGGAAATTAGTTTATCTCAAGATCAAAATGGTGATGTATCATAGAAATAAAATTAAGATGAGTTTTACTACTTTAATGACGATGAGGGTTGCTTTGAGATAAATTAGGAAATTGTTGTTCCTTTCACACAAGGAAATAGGAATGAAGCATTTATTGGCATCACACACCAAGTTGTTGAATCGACTTGAAGAAGATTTATAATATTCCATTGTTAAAAATACTTAGGGCAGGGGGGGGGGCGTAAATCAATATTTTGTTACTTTTGAAAAATTTCACTTAGTTAATCTTGAAACTAAATTGACATCACATAATCAATCATCCAAAATGTATGAACACAAATATTACAATGCAAATCAAAATTTGAAGAAGAAATATTTGAAAACAATCTTTAATTTATTACAATCCCTTGCGAGGACACCAATCCTTTGTAAGCACCAACTTACAAAAATTCCAGGCTCCAACCTATCAAGAAGACGAGGACACTAATCCTCAATAAGCACCAAATTACAATAATTGCAGGCTCCAACTTGAACTCAACCAAAAAATCTTCTTAAGAACAATGCCTAAAAACCCTTCCATAGAAAGTTGCTTCAACTCAACTTCACTTCTTGTCTTCTTAATTCATGAGGTAATGCACTCCTTTACTCTTCTAAACATAAAACCAAATTCTTGTGTCAAAATAGTTAGAAATTCTCTTTATCGCACCTATTTATAGTGCATTTGGACATTGGGGCAGGGGCAACTTGTCCACTCACTGGGCTGACTGGTGCAATTGGAAGAATGTATAATGAATATCGAAAATTTTGCTTTTCCTCAACTGTGAGGAATTATAAGGAATGCCACATACCATTGGAAAGGTCTCGGAATAATATTTAAAACCATGTATCTTATGCTCCCATTTGAGCTAGTTAATTGGAGTAAAAATGCCTTCAAATATATGGTATCCAAATGGAGTCTGCTTGTACTTTAGTTGGGTCATCTTTATAAGATATTTCATATATCCTCATTCCTATGGGATTAGAGGGGGTGTAATATACCATTGGAAAGGTCTTGACATATTTTATTTGACTATGTGATTTACTCTTTCATATGGACAACCTTTAATAGCATAGAAACCCATTTTCAACAATCTCCCCCTTTATTATTAACGGAAATATTTTGATATGCACTTCTTTCGACGACTACCCCCCTTATCAGAATTCTCTTCATGATTCTTGTCATATGCTCCCCTATTTTTATTCTCTCCCCCTCTGGCATCATTAGTTAAGGGTCCTCCCCTGATTTTGTGCTTCCTTTACTGAGATAAATGAGATATCACTCCTAACTTATGCATGGGATATTCAAATGTCTCTTTGGGCAGAGGCTTGGTAAAGATGTCGAAAATTTGTTCTTTGGTGCCAATATATTCCACCTTGACATTATGCTTGGTGACTTTTTCTCTAAGGAAATGATACTTGATTGGAATACACTTTATTTTTTAGTGCATGGCAATCTTTTTTTGAGATATTGACTGCATTAGTTTTGTCACAGAAAATAACAATGGGTTGATCACTTTCTAATTTAATGTCATATAAAGTGTTTCATCCAGAGAACTTGGGTACAAAAATTTGTTTTTGTTATGTATTCAACTTCAGCTGTAGAAAGAGAAATTGTTAATTTCTTTTTGCTTAACCAAGATACAAGGAAATCTCCTAAGAAAAATTCACTCCCACAAATGCTTTTTCTATTGGAAATGATACTTGCCCAATCAACACATGTTTATGTCTTTAATGTGAAATATGTACTCATTAGATGCAAAAGCCCAAAATTTAGTATGCCCTTTAAGTATCAAAATATCATCTTTACTACTTGCATATTGTATTGAGTTCAAGGGATCCATCATCTAACTTGAATTGAATCTGATAATCATAGGGGTACTGAATGGTGCACATTCTTCCATTCCAAACTACTTGAGAGTATCATTGAGGTATTTGGTTTGGGCAATGAATATTCCTTTGTTGGGTCGAGAAACTTGTAGTCCAAGGAAGAAAGACAATTCTCCAAACAATGAAATTCAAATTCCTTTGAAATTTCGTGAGAAAATCCATGACTCATATCATCGTTATTGCTTCCAAAAATAAGATCATCCACATATACAAATGTAATCAATAAACCATCCCTTTCTATATTGATGTATAAATTATTGTTAGCAACTCCTCTTTTGAAACCTTGTTGTTGAAGATAATGGTCCAACCTAACATACCTGGCTCTTAGATCTTGCTTTAACCCATAAAGAGCTTTCTTCAATTTGCACACAGTCTTTATTTTTGGACAAGTCAAAACCTTCTGGTTCGTTGATGTATACTTCCTCCTCTAAGCCTCCATTTAGAAATGTTGATTGAACATCCATATGATAGCCTTTGAAGCCTTTAGAACATGCAAATGATAAGAAAAATCTTGTGACTTCTAATCTGGAAACTGGAGAAAAAGTTTATTTGAATTAAATTCCTTCAGTTTGTGCATAACCCTTACAAAAAAGTCTTGCATTATTTCTGATAATTTGTCCTTCTTCATTCATCTTTTTCTTGAATACCCACTTAGTCCGAATCATATTTTTATCTTCTCATCATGGAACAAGTTCCCAGGTTTCATTTTTCTCATTCTAATTAAATTCTTCTTCCATAACATTGACCCAATGTTGGTCCCTACTTGCTTCTATAAAATCCCTTGGCTCTATTTTTGTTAGCAAAGAAAAATTTCATTTTCTTGGTGCATTGGTCATTCTTATTCGGGTTTGTATCCTTGCATCAACATATCTAGTAATTTGGTTCTCTTGGTGATGTTTTTGCACAAATTTTAAAGTTGTTTTCGATGGAGATTGTGCTTATTCTTCTTTTTCTTCATTTGTAGTAATATCTTCTTGGTCCACATAGATGGTATCTTTCGAATTCCCACTTGTTTGTTCCGCTTCTTTCTCTAGCCATGCTTCGTCTATTCTTGCATCAATAATTTCCACATTGTTATGCAGTTTTTATTATTATAGCATTTATAAGCTTTACTTATTATTGAGTATCCAATCAAGATGCCCTTGTTGACTCTAAAATCAAATTTTCCTAGTTTATCATCATTTATCTTCATGTGACATTTGATTCAGAAAATTTTGAAATGTTTAATTGAAGTTGGTTTGCCTTTCCATAGCTCATATGGTGTCTTTTCATTGTTAACTCAGAGTTGTTCTTTGTTCATGATGTACATTTTTGCAACGACTACTTCTCTCCAAAACCTATTTGGTAATTTGGCCTCTAACAACATGGTTCTTGATATTCCTTGCACTGATATGTTCTTTCTTTCTACAACTCCATTTTGCCATGGAGTTCTTAAAATTGAAAGTTGTCTCTTGATTCCAAACTTCACACAAAATTCATTTAAATCATTTGAGGTAAAGTCACATCCTATATTCAATCTTAAACATTTGATTCTTAGATGGATTTCATTTACAACTAAGGCTTTAAATGATTTGAAATTATATAATGCTTCTGATTTTTCTCTAATAAATGAAACTCAATCAATAAACAACATAAAGTATCTTTCACTTGCAGGGTTGGTGTTCTTGTTGGTTCACATAGATCCGTGTGAACATGCTATAGTGGACTTGATTTCAAGCACTCATTTAACTTGAAATTCACTTTTATTTGTTTCCCATGTTGGCAAGATTCACAAATGGTGCTTGATGGTTTCGATATTTTGGGCATATCTCTCACTTTTTGTGTTGTGTTAATTTTTACCAAACTATCAAAGTTCAAGTGTCCTAGCCTTTTATGCCATAACCAACCCTCATCTGTCTATCCAATGTAAGATTTTTCTCCTTGAATATCATTAAGAATATATACATTGCCTAGATTCCTTATTTCTCTTGCCACTAATCTTCCTGAATTAGTCTTCCTTATTTCACAATCTTTAGAATGAAAATGTAAGGTGATAACCTTTATCGCACTTTTGGAAGACACTTAAGAGATTATGTTTGAGTCCTTCAATGGAAAAAACATTTTGTGATTTAGTCTTACTAGTGTAAAGGCTTACAATACCTCTTTCAGTGATTCTTGCAGATTCATTGTCTCCAAAAGACACATTTCCTACCTTTTCTTTGTTTAGAGTAATGATATTTTTTTTAACCTTTGGTCATGTGTTTATAACACCCGCTATCATTGTACCACTAAACTTTATTTTTTAGAGAATACATAACCAATTCACATTTTTCTGCTAATGATTCTTCTTATTTTTTCTTCCAAAACCCTTCTCTTGACTTTGTAGGAAAGTCTCGTGCCACATGTCCAAAATTGTTGCATTTGTAACACTCTATATTATACTTAAATAATGGAGCAAATGAATTACGATTTCCATTATTGAAGCCATCAATATATATAATGTTGTTTTTACAAGATTATTCTTAGAGGTTTGTTGAGAACCTTTTTCATAATCATTATAAGCTTTACACTCTCTTTCGTGATGTCCAAATTTTTTGCATAATAAACAATGACCAAGAAAAATAGTTTGATAGCTCGCTATATATAATTGCCATAATTGGGAGAATATTATTGGTCCATGACCCTTATTGGAATACTACATGCATTGTGAATGGACTTCTTGAGAGCATCAACGTAACTTTTTGGTGTAACAATGTTTCTAGACTCCTCCCGTCTCTTGTCCTTGCTCTTGTTGAGATTGGAACTTTTGGGTTTTTCTTCAACTTCCTTACTTGGAGACTTGGTGTTTGCATCTTATTTGTATGAAGTATCACCAATATAACCAAGACCATTCTTATCATAAGGTGAACTTTGACTATTGAGAATAACATCCACGGTTTAAGAGTTTTTCATGTTTTTGTTGAGCCTATCTAGCTCTTTCCATAATGAGACAATATCTACTTCAAGATTTTCAAAATTATCTTCCTTTTCTTTTTGTTGATTATTCAACACTTCTTCAAATCTTTTTGTTTCCTCTCATTTAATCTTTATGGAGATGAATTCCTTGGATAATATCTTGTTCTTTTTCCTGAGGTTATCATTTTTTTCTAATGTACTTATAAGTTATGCTTCAAGATCCATGATACCTTCAACACTTTCTCCTTCTACTTTTTATTTTTTCTCCTTTGATTTGTCTATGTTGGATTCCTCATTTGTTGCTAAAAATAGGATTTGTCTTCTATAATCTTCAAAATCATTTTCTTATTCTTCAGAAAAATCATTATCCTCTTTGGAATACAAATTTTTCTTTTCAATTATTTTCATTTGAAAACCATTTTTCTAGGTTCTTCTTCATCGTCACTATCTTCCCTGTAAGGAAACTTAAAAGAAAAATGTCCTATATTACCATAATTAAAATGGATAAGAGGTAACTTAACTTTGAATTTGGATTTTATCTTTAGTTTTCTGACTAGCTGAGCCATTTCTATATCAGATTCATCATTGGAACAATCACTAGACTTGCATTTTCTTGACTTCCTAGATGCTTTAAATGTTGCTTCCTTATGTGAAGGGTTTCCCATCCTCATTTTGTATGTAATGATAATTCCGTGAAGCTCATCCATTTTTAGATTCTCCAAATAACTTAATTATTTTGTGGTATACACCTTGGCATCAAAATGCAGAGGAAGGGACCTCAATTTTTTTTGAACAAATGTTGTTTTGTTTAACTTGTTAACTAAATCCTTTGAGAGAATTAACCACTTCATTTACTCGAATAAAATAAGCAACAACATATTCTTCATAATTCATTTTCAGACTTTCAAATTGTCTCCAAAAATTCTGAAGCTTTTCCTTCTCTAATTTTTCATCTCATTCATAGTTTCTTAAAAGCTTGTCCCACATCTCTTTAGTTGATTCACACTACATAACTTTAAAAAAAATTGAATCTGATAAGCCACTTATAATGGAGTTCATAGCTTTTTCATTGGATACATAAACCTTTATGTTTTTTCTATGAAAAAAACCCTCCAAAATTTTTTCTATGCTTGAATTTTGGAGCCCACTGTGGATCTTGTGATCGATCATTCCGTAGTCACTTCTTGGTCAGTTGATGATTTTGAGTTCCTTTTTTGGGTTGGAAGTGTCGAAGACACTTGCTCACACATGCTTAGTCCATAACAAGTGCATGAGCACATTATTTTACGCAATCTTGAACAAGCATATCACAATCCATCAACATTGTGCATGTGCAATGTCCAATCCATGTCGACAGTCAGTGCACACTAACAACGGCAATTTCTCACATTCTAGTAATGTTTGTACTTTTTTTTCGGTGAGTTTTGCAAAATGTCACTTTTGCGCACCTTTGTTTTTGTGAATGTCATTTTCATGTTTTTGGTTGTTGCTTTATGCAACAACATTGGGTTAAAAGTTCATGTAATAAAAGTTAATAAAGGAAAAATAAGACCACGGTTAAGGGACACTTATGCCAAGCTGAATGTTGGGCAAAATATCCTAGTGGTCATCACTTGTTGTGTTTATGGTTAAGGGAAATTGGCAAAGGCAATGACTAAGGCTTTGAGAAGGAAAAAATGTATTTTTGGCACATTATTTATGAAAATCAAAGGAAAGTAAGAGAAAAGGAAGGTGAAAGGTCACAGGTTGCATGTGAGGAGGAAAATGAAGGAAAATAATGAAAAAATGAAGAAATTAGAGGCCTCATCAATAAAAATAACTTAGAGCATTAGTTGGTAGCCTTTTGTCAGTTCAGTTTTGGAATTTGTCTCAGAGAGGAGAAGAGCACCAAGAGGAGAAACAAAGTAAGCAAGCAACAAAAGGACAAGGAAGGGAAAGGAAAGGAAAGGAAACCAAGGATCAAACAAGGAAAAGTTGGATCAAGCAGCTTCAGTGGGAATGATTTCTGGTAACAGAATTCATGTATGATTTCCTAGCTAGTTTTGATATGCATGGTATGTGCATGTTGTTATTTGGTTCTTTTAATGTCATTGGCATGGATTTTGTCAGGTTTTGACAGTGTATTTTAGCCTAGCCTTGCCATTTCTAGATAGCCATGGTGTGATGGGATTGTTCTCGGTTTGAGTTTTGGATTGCTGGAAGATTTTGGATCCGGTTGACGTGGTCTCAGGAAAATTCCCAAAGGCTTAGGAATCCCTTAACCATTAATGGCAAGATACACAGTCAATCCCTAGGGCGGAGATAGGAAAATTCCTCATGGTATTGGAGAAGAAATTATGAAGCATCCAAGCTCGGTTTGGTTTTGTGATATCGACAATGGTTTAGGTGAGATCACGGTGTTTGGTAAATTAATTGTCTTTTAATTTGCTTCATTAAATGCCAACCAGGATATGTGTATTTGTGAAGTGTATATGCAATATATATGTTAGGATTTGTTTTGTAAATTAACTAATCTAAAAGATGAGATGATGAATGAATGTCTTGATACAATTTCGAAATTAACAACGCACAAGTTCTTTCGATCCAAAGTCCTAACTATCTAAATCAAATTCTTAAAACAAATATCCATCTAGATTATGAAGATACAAAACCGAAAATAAATTCTTGAAACTCAAATCATGAAAGAGAAGTAAATGAATTCTATTGTTGCAGAATTAAACCTATTCTGCACTAATTATTTGAAAAGAAATCCTCAAACTAAATTGCAATTGGAACAAGATTATTCTAAGTAATGTGAGAAACTGATAATGGAATATATTTTATCCAAAGTAAAACTGCTTCTAAAAGGAGATGATGACGAAATCTAATTTATTCAAAGTAAAATGTTTTTTAACAAGAAAATAAAATAAAATCTAAAACGAATTTTTTAAAATAAAAGAAAACGAAACCTAATATATTCAAAGTAAACAAGAAATGATAACGAAATCTAATGAGAATTCTATTCAAGATTGATTACTGATGTGCGCAATTAATTTCTGAATGTGTCTTCAAGTTTTAACATATCTTGAGTTAAAAGAAATGAAATGTAATGGTGAAACAACTAACTAAGACTAGGATCAAATGAAAGATTGTAAGTACAGAAACCAGAAATGCATTTGTATCTTTGGTATTTTATGGTTTATGAGCACTCTAGATATAATCAAATAAATGTAATGAAGAAGAAAAATTGCAAGTAAGAATATAACACTGAAAGTAAAAACTTAAACAAAACATCACGCTCACAGGGGGCCCTCCTAGAGTGCAGGGTTGATCAATTAATCAGAATGCTTTTATGCATGCATTGAAAAGTAACAACAACTTGTATTAAAATAGAAATGTATCAAATTGTCACAAAGAAATGATAGACTTAATAACAATAACCATGTTTGTGTTCTCTGTCTTACTTACTGTTATTTAAACAAATAATAAAAACGCCTCATAAGAGTTTTAAGCTAATCAACTAATCGAACTTGACACCTATGAAATTTCTATTAAGAGTCTTGTCTTGTTATGAATTTATATTGAAAAATCAAGTCATACTAGATTTCGTATTTCATTAGCTAAGTGTCTTGCTCGCTTGATTCTCCGTCTTCAATGTGCAACTAAGACACACAATTCCTTGGTTCGACTCAACCTTTGACTTTAAGATTTCTCATTTTGTTTGGATTTCCAAGTAATGCCAGTGGGTGGATCACCATATGGAAGCCAAATATCATCTCTTGACGGTTTTCCTTCCTCTTTTGGAGCACTACAACCTATTGAACAATGAAATCTGCTGCAGAACCAGATCTTAGTTGTAGAATGAACAAAATTCGTTATTGGTAAGATACTTTTGTCATAGTTTCACTAAAAACAAAGAAATTAAATATGGATGTTTTAGTACCTCGTGGATTTGATCCTGACCTTTATATGCTAGGGTTTTACATAAACATGGAAAATGATGGCAAAAAGGGTAGTAAAAAAAAGAGACATTATTAGACTTCAACACACGATATGGTGAGGGTGGAGGTGGTTTAACTTATATATTCCTTTGGTTGTGTTTGGATTGGTTTATCCCATGAGATCCCATATTCATGCTTGGAATATGACATGAGGATGATTGGTTGAAAGAAAGAATTGGTTCAATCAATCTATGGTCAGGTGGAATGTGGAAGTCCCAGACCTGGTCAGTTTTACCTATGTTTAATAAAATTTAAGTTTCTCTTGCTTTTGATAAGGAAATGTACTTGTTATAATGTGGATTTAATGGTTGTTCTCTCATTGTTATTTATCTGGTTATATGCTGGCTATAAGCATGGTTTTATGGCAGATCTTAGTCATGGCTATTTTCATGTTTTTACTTGTAACTGAAGGAATAATGAATGCAAGACCTAATTGGTGTTATGACAACTAATGTGAGGAGGCCATGACTCTTCTTGTTAAACCTCATATAATTTTGCAATCCCTTATGATCATACTTGGAATCATGACATGTAGGTTGCATATTCACCAAATGTTTGACAAAAAGTCAGTCTCGGTTAGGGATGGTCAGTTCAAGTCTTGGTTTTAGTTTTTGGTTTACAAAAATTGTTTCTATGTCATTTATCTTCTCTGGAAGTTTCACTGAGTTCTAGGAAGAGACCTGAGTCCTAGCCCTAAAAAAGTGGCACAAAATTCGGAGTCGTTGACATAGATCTGAGTAGAAAAGTCCATAGTCACATGGATGTAGGCTTATGGGAGTGATTGGGGATCTAGAGTCGCATGGAGGCCTTGGAAAGGAAGTGAATGGTGCTCTAGGTCATGGAAAAAGTGATATGTCTTAGGGGATGGACACTTGTAGGGGTTGGGTTACTCCTAGAGGTCATGTGGCACCTGAGGGTAGTTAGTAAGGTCTTAAGTTGTCAACACCATTTCCTTAAGGTCACATAGGAGGTTGAATCTTATCGCAGTGACACGTTGATGATGCTAGACCCACCAAAATTCAGGGAATATCCTCGATGTGAAGTCCCAACTAGGCCTCACATCGTTTGGAGTAGGAGTCCCAACAATGGGGTGTTAATGATCTGCCTTGGTTTGCAAAATGCATAGAGTGATGCATGGTGTCTTTGGTAATAATAAGTGTGCGACCTTGCAGAGAGTCAAGCACGATGCATCACAGTTCCAACACACGAAGGGAAAAGGAAGTGCACCCCTTGGAAGCTTGTAATAGTATGCAACTTGGAATGAACACATGAGAAAAATGAAATCACACGAACTAAGAAGCGAAATATTCCACAATTGAAGGTGACAGATTAATACATCAACACACATCTAACAAGATTCATACAAATGCAAAAAAAAATAGTTCATAAGCATATGCGTAAGTTAAATAATATATATTGCAAATACAATAAGAGTAGTCCTACTATATCCACAACATATGCATGAAAGCATGTTGACTTTGAGTTTTATTAAAAGTGATTGTTCCAATCATACATACACCATTGACAAACCACTTGCCCCAATAGTGGAACCTGAAGTCTACAACACCTTGTCCTCCAAAGAAGTATACTCCCTCTATGTTATGGAGAAGTGAAGGCTCTCACAAAACTCCCAAGCTCTTCCTAATCCTAATCCTAACCAAAAGCTTGGCTCCCAAAATCTTGTTACATGATTTATGAGGATCTATTTATAACAAAGGGGGGTGACTCTTCACATGCCCCCTTTGTGACTCTTGGAATACCTTTATGACTCTTAAAATTCTTTACAAAATGAGTCATTACATTACATTATGACTCTTTAAATTTCAATATGGACACTTGGAATTTCACTTTTACAAATAATTACAAATAATATTACATTTTCCACTCATACCCATATGAGACAAAATAGGGTAGAGAGAACTTGACGACCTAACAAGAAAAAACACTATGATGCTTGATTTTGGGTGAAATCTAGCTCAACAACTTCTACTTTATGCTTCTCGGTCACATATTGATGCCAAGTTCAATATTGTTTGATGACATCCCCAAACTGTGTGATGGTGTCTGGCTAGAATTGAACTCTAGCCTCCATAGCATCAAGGTACAATGATTTGGAACCAGTCTCAACTTCTTTCTCAAGCAGGTGCAACATTATTCTAATCTAGACTAGACCACTGATGTAGTTTTGCATGTTCCTTCTATTAAGCTCCAAGTCCTCCTGGGTGGCGATCTGTTTCAGCTACTCCAAGTACTCATCGATCTCCTTCTTGATGTAGAAATTATATAACTGATATGTTATACATCCGAGATTCTCCTGATCACACACTATTTGACTTCATGCACAATACAAAATCTCTTCTACCATTGATCATTACTTGCAGAAATAAAATCAATTGCATGCACACATTAAAACCATAAAAATTCATGTATGAACACAATACCTATATACGTTTTAAAACCCCAAAATATTCAGATATTATATGTCATAGATATCATAACAATCATCATACAGCTCCTGCCACAAGCTCTCAATACAATCTCCACTACACACTAATCAGTCCGATCTAGAAATCCCACGCACCGATCTCTCGCCACCCGCGATTCCCGCTCTACCGTATACAATCACCGAAGAATGGCTCCTCGAATGAACTTGAATTGTCCTACCCTTGCTCACTAAATCCCTTATCAGTATCTCCATTACTGTGTGTTGCAAATAATGCAACACTATAGTCACAACTGATAGTCACACTGCTCTTTCACCTACCTCTTCACTGGTCTCCACTGAAAATGTCCATGCACTGTAGTTAAGTGATGTATTCTTAGTTGATTAATGAGTTAATAATTAGTGAATTAATTAATAATTAATTCACACCACTCTCACTAGTGTATCAATCAGTTAGACTAGATACAACTAGCTCAACTATGTTTAACTAAGTTAAACTGAACACAACTCCATCAACTACCTCAATAACTCCACCAAACTTTGTCACATGAGTTCTAACTGAAGTATCCATGCAATAGCTCCACTTAACCCTCAGGAATAACGTAATTCCTTCTGTCAGCTCCTGTGCCACATCTGTGCACTTAACTGAAGTGCTCCAAGAGAATAAGATAATGTTTATAGTCCAAATATTATTAAGAGCTAATAATATTTGACATATCTATTTTTAGACTGGCAATCTAAAAATAGATTCCGCCCAATATGTCTAAAAATAGAAGTCCATCTATTTTTCCAACTTGACCAACCATCCACAAATAGCATCCTGCAACTCATAGAATATGATCGACATGTCTAAAAATAGACATAGTCTAAAAATAGACTTTGCGCCAAAAATAGTCTGCGGGCCCACTTAGTGAAGGCGACTCTTTTCACTAAGCTCATCATCTTGTTGAATCTCAACACTCCCTCTCAACAAGATAGGGATTATCTACCACCCCGATCCTGTCTCTATGGTATTCGAATTTTCTCCTGGTGAGTGCCTTCGTCAGAATATCTGCATCCTGATCCTCCGTGGGAATGTAAGAAAGTAACATGATCTTCCGCTGCACACAATCTTTGATATGATGATACTGGATGTCAATATGTTTAGATCTATCATGAAATATTGGATTAACCGAGAGTTTAATGCAACTCTGATTATCACAATATATCACAGTAGGATCTAAGTGTGAACCGAACAACCCGACTAGGATCTTCCTCATCCATATAGCCTCGCATGCAGCCAAACTCGCTGCCATATACTCGGCCTCTGCTGAACTGAGTGCCACGGATCTCTGCTTCCTGCTGTACCAAGAAACTGTTGTCAACCTGATACTGAAAATCCCTCCAGATGTGCTCTTTCTGTCCGTTGGGCTCCCTGCCCAATTTGCATCCGTGAAGCCACACAACTTCACCTCATCCGACTGTCTGTACCATAATCCATATCCCGATGTGCCTCTGAGATATCTCAATACATGCTTGCCTGCCTTCCAAAAGAGCTTGGTAGGCTTAACCATAGCTTGTGAAAGCTAGTTAACAACATAGCATATGTCGGGTCGAGTATTGACCAGATACATCAACGACCCCACCAACTGTCGATAGACAGTGGCATCCACTACCTCCTCCGAAGTAGCATCTCCCTTCCTCCATCCACCAGAAGAGGAGTGTCGATAGGTCGATAGGGTTTGTAGCCATTCATGTTGAAATTCTCCGCATTCAGCACACTTTCCTGGAGACACAAACAACTACATCAGTCAAATCAACTTCTAGGAAATAATGAAGGAGGCCCAAGTCCTTCATCTCAAACTCCTTTGCAAGATCAACCTTGCATGAGTGTATCAACAGTTCATCACCTGTCAGAATCAAATCATCTACATAAAGTACAATGATCAATAACTTACCCTCCACCAAAATCTGGTATAGGTTCGGATCCACCTCACTCTTGGAGAATCCAACTCCAGTGAAATAACTGTCTATCTGTGTGTACCAAGCATGAGGTGCTTGTTTCAACCCATACAGCACTCTTTTGAGCTTGCACACATGCGACTCGCTGCTGAAGATATCGAAACCTTCGGGCTGCTCTATGTACACCTCCTCCTCAATCACTCCATTGAGGAACACAGTATTCACATCCATCCGATGAATGTGCCACCCCATCTGCGCTGAGAGAGAAAGAATCGTCTGTATGGAAGAATACCTTGCGACAGGTGCAAAGGTTTCCTCATAATCGATCCCCTTAATCTGTGAGAAGCCTTGGGCAACAAATCTTGCCTTGTACTTCTCCACACTCTCGTCAGCTACTTGCTTCACTTTGTAGATCCATCTCGAACTTACTACTGATTTACCTTCCGGTCTTGGGACAATCTCCCATGCACTGTTTCTGACAATAGAATCATACTCTTCCACCATGGCATCTACCCATGCAGGGTCCTCCACAGCTTCCTCGAAAGACAATGGCTCTGTCATGATACACTTGCTCATCAGAGCCATGTATCCAGTATACCGGTCAGGTGACTGTCTCTGTCTGCACTGTGATGTAGGTTCTCCTACAATCTTCTCTGCATCCTAATTCAGTCGCTCAGCTTCTGTAGTGCGCTTCTGCCCTTTGATGGTTGGCGCTGCATGAGTGGTTTCTTCCACTCCATGAACCTCCTCTTGTGGCTGATCCACATCCTGAGGCTCATCCTTAGGAACTGATAGCTCCTCATCCGCATGCAAGTGGGCTCCCTCTCAAGCGAACATGTCATGGCTTTCTCCTCATGAAATTTGATATCCCGTCGCACAACAGTCTTGCGAATGTCTGGAAAATACACACGATAGTTGTGGGGTGTAAAATTGTATCCCACAAATATCCCAACCTCTGTGGTCGGCTCCATATTCTTCCTGGCATCCTTCGTCACATGAATGTAAAAAGGTGAACCAAAAATCCTCAAATGATAAATATCAAGCCTCTTACCAGAAAATGCCTCCTTGGGTGTACTCATGCCAAGTATCCTATGAGGACAACGGTTTTGCACATAAACTGCAGTATTGCATGCCTCAACCCACAAGTGTATGGGAAGGCCCTGATCATGCAACATCGCCCGTGCATCACCCACGATCGTTCTGTTCTTTCGCTCCGCGACCCCATTCTGCTGTGGGTTATGAGGCACTATGAGCTCTCTTCGAATTCCTTCTGCACTGCAAAAGTTCTTGAATTCACAAGAGATGAATTCACCACCATTATCGCTCCTAAGAGCCTTCACCTACTTCCCCGACTCTTTCTCAACCAGTGCCTTGAACTCACAGAACTTTGAGTATGTCTTGCTCTTCTTCTGCATGAAGAAGATCCAACACTTACGAGAAAAATCATCAACAAATATCACATAGTACCTGTGCTTTGCTGTTGAAGCTACTGAGAAAGGTCCACACACGTCTATGTGAATTATCTCAAGGATCGTCATGGCATGACTATCCTTCTCATGAAAGGTGGCTTTCAAAAATTTTCCCAAAGTACATCCCTTGCACTGATCTGACTGCGAAAGTGTACCTTTGGGAAGCTCGGTAGAAATCTGCTGCAAAATTTTCAAAGCACCATGGTGAAGATGGCCCAATCTCCTGTGCCATAGCTCGCCCTCATCCCGACTCACCACTCCTTCTGCCTTTCCTGCCATTTTTGCGTAGCCATATACCTGCAATTGATAAAGGTTCTTAACTTGAACCCCTATCCTCCGGGTTTCACCAGTTTCCTTACTGCGCAGGAAAGCCTTTCCCTCGCTAAAGACAACATCATATCCCTTGTCTTCCAACATAGCCAAAGAGATAAGATTCTTCTTCAATCGTGGAACATAGATGACTTCCTTCAATACGAAGGGTTTACTAGACTCCCTCTTAAATAAAATGGTGCCGATACCGGTCGCACTGTATCTACCATCATCGCCCATCTCGATGTGCACTCCAAGATCTTTGTCATCTAGATCAGTAAACAAATATTTGTCTCCGGTCATATGAAAAGATGCATCACTATCAAGAAACCACACTGAACCCATCATACTTGAGACCAAGCATGCGATCAGCGAAAAATCCGGCTCAAACTGTGAGGCTAAGCCTCTCCAGCTACAGATCCAGCAACCTGCTTATTTTTCTTCTTCTGTGGACAATTAGTGGTGTAATGTCCGTGTTGGTGATAGTGAAAGCACTTCACCTTGGACATGTCCTGCTTCTTTCCTTTCGCATTGGATTGAGAAGAATTCTTCTTGATCTTTCCCTTCCTTGATTTGGAAACCAAAGCGTAATTTTATTCATCTACATTCTTCGATGAAGATTCGTCCCTAGTACTCCGCCTTATCTCCTCTTGCACAAGATCCGACCAAAGTCTCTCCCATCCTGGAAATTTCTCCCGACCATTGACAGAGTCCTGATAGGAATGCCAACTATTCAGAAGCCCAAAGAGAGCCAAGCTCAACAATTCCTCGTCATCTACAGTAACCCCCACACTTCCCAGCTCATCCCCGCACTGGACAAACTTCGTGAGGTACTTGGGTATACTGTCGCCTTTCTCCATTTTTATTTTCCTGAGTTTATCCTTGAGCGCCAACTTCCTCTGATCGCTCTTGATTTAGAATAAGTCTATCAAAGCTTTCCACATCAAGAATGGAGAAGCTTTACCATGAAGGTTGGACACTATGTGATCCTTCACACCTTCCAACAAAATCCTTCGACATTTTTCTGTCTTCTTTTTCCATGTGTCAAGTGTGGCAGCATCGCTAGAAGCAGGTTTTGGAATTTCTGCATCTATGAACTCCTTCAACCCATTGTCCTCCAGCACCGCCTCCATCCTGTCCTTCCATGCAATATAATTCGAGCTGCCCTCAAGGGCATACTCCAATTGCAATCCGTTGAAAGACATCTCAACTTCGACACCAAGAAAACACTGCTGCAAATTCGAATTCCACCAGCACAAAACTCAACCGCTTTAATGCTTTGCAATTGCTCCAATGATAAATATAGTTTTGATACCATGTAGAAATTATATAACTGATATGTTATACATCCGAGATTCTCCTGATCACACACTATTTGACTTCATGCACAATACAAAATCTCTTCTACCATTGATCATTACTTGCGGAAATAAAATCAATTGCATGCACACATTAAAACCATAAAAATTCACACATATGAACACAATAATTTATGGGAAAGCTTAAAGCTAAAAACCCCCAACTGTATGTATATTATATTTCATAAAGATCATGTAAAAATCATCATACAAAGCTCCTCACAAGCTCTCAGTACAATCTCTAATTTCTACGCACTAATCAGGTCCGATCTAGCAAATCCCATGCACCGATCTCTGCCACCTGCTAGCCTGCCTCTACTGCGCAATCACTGCTGAAGAATGGCTCTGAATGAACTCAAATTTGTCCAGCCTTGCTCATGCAATCCTCATTGGCATCTCCAACCACTATGTGTTGCAAATCATGCAACACTATAGTCACAACTGATAGTCACACTGCTCTTTCACCTACCTCTTCACTGGTCTCCACTGAAACTGTCCATGCACTGTAGTTAACTGATGTGTTCTTTAGTTGATTAATGAGTTAATAATTAGTGAATTGATTAATAATTAATTCACACCACTCTCACTAGTGTATCAATCAGTTAGACTAGATACAACTAGCTCAACTATGTTTAACTCAGTTAAACTGAACACAACTCCACCAACTACCTCAATAACTCCACCAAACTCTGTCACATGAGTTCTAACTGAAGTATCCATGCAATAGCTCCACTTAACCCTCGGGAATAGCGTAATTCCTTCTGTCAGCTCCTGTGCCACATCTATGCACTTAACTGAAGTGCTCCAAGAGAATAAGATAATGTTTATAGTCCAAATATTATTAAGAGCTAATAATATTCGACATATCTATTTTTAGACTGGAAATCTAAAAATAGATTCCTCCCAATATGTCTAAAAATAGAAGTCCATCTATTTTTCCCAACTTGACCAACCATCCACAAATAGCATCCTGCAACTCATAGAATATGATCTACATGTGTAAAAATAGACTTGCGCTAAAAATAGCCTGCGGGCCCACTTAGTGAAGGTGACTCTTTTCACTAAGCTCATCATCTTGTTGCAATCTCAACACTTGAATTGATGTTTATACTTGGCTTAGGTGAGTGAGACGACTGATGGGATCTTGTGAGTTCTCAACAGAAATTCCAAATTGTTATACATCCGTACATATGAGGCCTCAATATTTCCAATGAAATAGGTGAGATGCTTGTTGTTCTGGATCAACATCTGAACTATGGATTTCTCTAGTTTTTCCTGTGACTTCATTTTCTTTACCAAGGTAAGTGGTGCCCCCTTGTATCGCATTGTCCATTTTTTCACGACGATGATGGAAGCTTGCACATTCTTAAGGGTATTGACAAACTATTTTCTTTTCCGTTGAAAGCTACGCAACAGGACAACTACCTTATGTACGGTTATGATCTCCTCATATAGGTCCCGCATAATATATCCAAGTGTTGATACTTCAACAAGTATCACTGCTCTCATTTCCTCCAAGTACACATGTGAGGAAAATGTATTATGTGCTGTTGCGCAGAGTTGTTCTATCTATTTTCGGGCAACCTATAAAGTCTATACCAATTTTTATTCTCGGCCATAAAATACTGTGTTTGATCGTGTTGCACTTGCGAAGGCCAAGTTCGCTTCAGCAATAACATTTGGATTCCTACTGGTGTCTGTCAGTATTAACCTCTCTCTAATGAATGCAGGTGATGCATGATCATCCAAAAAATGCTTTCTTTGTGCTTGTACAATAATTTTATGGAGTTCATCACATGACAGGTTGTAAACATCCATTCCCAATTCATCATTAAGAGGCACTACGTCCCCTTCCTTGCTTGGGGCTAACTCTGCGACTGGAGGTGGTGGAGTCTGCATGGTGACCTATGGTGCACTTGGCATCAGCTCAACATCTTCATCCCACGGTTCTAGTTCCAACTCCATATCCGCAACTTCAATTAAGTCTTCAATCTACTGAGCAAGCTACAAACCTTGCATTTTTTCGCTATCTCCCTCTGCTATTAGCTGGATATGTTCCTTCTCTTCAACCTGTATTGGTGTCACTTCTTTTGCTATAGCACCTTGCCTCTGTTGAGAATTTGGAGGGATTGAGATTAATTCAAATTATCTTACTTGATAATTACTTGTGAGCTTACTTCTCAACTTATTTAGTCTTTCATCAAGTCAATTACTAAAATACAAGAAACACACAATTAGGCTCCTCGAGCGAGGGAAAATGTTAGAAAATTATATATTACATAGAAATGGAACAAATAAAATATATGTGGAAACACAAACACAAGAAACACATAAAACCAGTGAGACACAGATATACGTGGTTCACCCAGTTTGGGCTACATCCACCCCGAACAACCAGGCCTTCCTTTCTATTATCCAGCAAAATTAAGAGACACAATCTACAACAGATCCACTGTAATATCCTCTATTCTCTCTCACAGTCTCCCTATCTGTTTCTCACTCTGAGAGTACACATGAAATACAAAAATGCAATAAAATACCCTCATATAAAGTGAGGGGTTTCCTTATAGGGAAAAAAACCCTAAATTAAATAAAACTTCTACTGTCAGATCATCCGCCTAATGAACGACCCAGATTGACTAGAAATTACTATACTTTTACAAGGAAATTTTACATCTGTTTTTAGCTTCGAGGGTGCTGCCCCTGAAACCCCTTGCCAGGAGGGGGGGCTCCATAAAGTGGCAACCGCCCCCTTGCAGGACCCCCCAGGTAGCATTCAATTACGGACGGTTTCGCCACCACGTTAAGAATAAGGGTCCAACGCTATGATACAAAAGAAAGAAGATAACCAGGCTCCACACCCAACAACAAAAACCTCTCTCTCTTGGAGAGGAAAAATCGTAAGAAATTATTCTTATAGATATTCAAGTGACAAGTACCATTACCAAGACTCAGACCCTTGACCTATGAATGCCTCCAAGACCTTGTCACAACTTCTAAGTTTTCTCCCAATGCTGATCTTTATTTTCTTCACCAATGAGCACTGACCCGCATCAACATTAGGGAACTCGGTCTCTAAGTCCTTGGCTTCTCCTTCTTCTTGTAGTAGTTCTCCTTCATGCTGTGAAAACCTTCAGCCTTCCTTAGATATGTGAGGAGAGAACAGATCCTAAAACATAAATATATAGATCCTTTTCTCCTTCATTGATTAGCCTCCTTCTTCACATTAATTATAGATCCTTTCTTAGAACTTCTTATTCCAGACTTGATCCAAATTCTATGATTTAATTCCACACTTCAGATATTCCTCTAAAATCCACACCATAACCTTGTATAAGACCTCAGAAATATACACTCGTATTCTCTTTAAAATCTTGGAGGAATCCACACTTATATTCTCTAAAGAGTCCGTACTTTTCACTGTGGATATTGCAGAGACTTCTGCAATATTTTTACCTCTGAAATCTGCACCCTTGTCATCTCTGTAATCCGCACTTTAGACTCAGAACAGTCCACATTTTTCCTCCGAAATCATAGATAGATCCACATTCTTCACTGTTTTCTACGCTATCCAGTAGGGTATGTATATATATATATATATATATATATATATATATATATATATATATATATATATATATATATATATATATATAGTTGTTTGCATCTGTAATTGTGCTGACCTGTCAAAGGGTAATATAACCGATCTGATACATGGTTATCAAGCCAACTTTTAGGGAACATCTTCGAACGTTGATGAGGGCTGTCTAGAGCTATTCTTTCACAGTTTCTTTGGTAAGGTCTTGGAGCATTTTTTCTAGACTAGATCCTTCATATGTATGACACTTAATTATATTTATAACTGGAAGACAAAACCCTAATAGACATCAAGAAGAAGTCTGTTAACCTATAGTAAAATATTTCTCATGAAACCCATGAAGAAAGTACAAAAAAATATATTTATTATATTTGTCTTCTTCTTTACATAAATACATCATTACATAGTCAATATGAAGACTGATCCTAGTTACACTTTTCAACATCCTCTCTACTTCTTCTTGCTTTTTCTTCTCCTCCTGTTCTTTCCTCCTTTGCTCCCGTTCTTCCCTCAGTTCTTGTTCTGCATTATGTGCTCTCAGTTTTGCTTCCTATAAGCTCTTATTTTCTCTCTTTCTTTGCTCTGCTCTCTATTACCTCTGCCTCCTCTTTTCTTTTATTGCCAAAGTTGTTTTCGTGATATTTGAATCCGCTTTCATCTTCCAAATTTGTTCTTCCTCTGTTCTTTCAACAATATTTCTCTTTCCCTTCTGCTGTTGTTTCTTCTAGAGTTATTGTCATATGTGGAGAAGCCTATGAAGTCCCGACTATACTGATCGGCTCGCGGGGTCTAGAGGCATTGTAGAAATTCTTCCATGGATCCTCCTCTAGCCAATGAAATTTCGCGCTGACCCAATTGTAGTAGATTCTCGCATAATGACCTTTACAAATTCCCCTTGGATCATACAAATTGAAGTATTTTGTACCGAACTCAAACTTTACTATGGATTTTTCTTCAGTATCTGCAACTTTGAGATTCTTAATCTTGTGAAATCCGATCTGTGAAGGAAGAGTGGGCCATGGCGCTTTCTTCTTCCTATGTAGTGTTGCTAATAACCCTATGGCGAGATGATATGGCACTTCTTGCATTACAAGCTTGTTAGTGGAATACCTTGGCAAAATATGCAGTGGCTTATGTTCACCGAACACTCTAATAAGTGTGCCATCTAGTAAGGAGAACCAATCTGTGATCTGTGATATTGCCTCCATTTCGCCTCGTGACATGCAAGGTGGGTCCTACTGAAAGATAAGCTTGTATAGCAGAATGATGAAGTGATCAGTTAGTTTTTCCATAACTCCTTTATGGTTGCAATCCAAAAGCAACTTACAATAAATATGCATGATAGTTTCTCATGGATTCTGTTGTACATATTCCCCCCTCCATTCAAATTTTGGCCACCAGTTCCTTTCAAATCTATTTCCAATGTCTTTGTGGTCAAAAACCCCCCATGCCGCGCTCATCACCATCTTCTCCGCCCCGAAATACATTGCCCAAAGGTTTAAAACCTGCATTTTAAATATATCGGGCTGAGCCCCTAAGAGTTTGACTCCCTCCCCCTTTGGCTTCCATATGACCCGAGTCTGAAAACCATAAGTCAAAACGAAAAGGGGCCTATTTTTTTAACGATCGGGCGCGATGCTGGCCATCCGATCTGGCTCAAATCAACGGCGCGGCAATCAACTTATATGGAGGGCCCGCGCACAACAGACCGGCGGTATTTCATGGCCCACCGTTTTTTGCCCTCCGATGCAAGTGTAGCCGTTGATCTTGTTTTGAGATCGAACGGCCCTGAGTCAATCGCAGTCCTGCCCTCAATTGCAATCGGAACTTCCAAAATGTGCCACCCCAGTCTCCCCGCTCCACTTTCCGATTGCGATTTCCGATTTGGGTCCCACCTCCTGCGGTCGTGTCATCATAATTCACAAGTATGCGCCATGTTCCGCTTCCACCATTCATATGTTCTGGTGACGTCTCATATTTTATGAACCTTTGCCCCATTCATTCATTGTCGCTCCATCGTATTCCGCATTGTCACACTCTATTTTTCCATGATTTTCATGTGTTTCCTGTCACCCTGCATCTTCTCAACATTTCGCCTAGTCTGTATCACCGATTCCATGGCCGCTGTCGTATCCACACTCCCTGTCTTCGAGTCAATTTTCTCTAATGTTTTGCGGGTTTTGCAGGTTTTAAAACGACTTGGTAGGCGCTTTAACTTGCCGCCTCCGTTGCTAAGATCAGGAGCATACCAAAGGACATATTCTGCAGGCGAAATTAAAGGAAGAAGCCGAGGGTAGGTGGGAGAGGTAACCGCCATTAAAGAAGACACAGATATGGATTCTCAGAACTCTCCAGATAAATTCGCCCCGCATTAAAGATCCAGGATTCAAATCTGAAGCCAGGGGTCGAGAGTACAGTACAGCGATGCAGATTGTTTCAAATCTCTTACGGCAGCAGATTTTCCTCAGCCGTGGGCAGCATATTGTACATATTTTATTATTTCTATCTTTTGTATATAAGGAGATTTATATCTCCCACATTTATTTCCATAGACAAGTTGTCTAGTACAGTCATTGATAAATGTTAATATTTTATGTTTTTCTACTGTTTTCCGGCCATTTTATAAATTGAGTCATTAATTGTGTTTCACCGCTCTCCTCCTCTAGAATTCTCAATCTTACTTATAAAGACCAAAAGAAGACATTGAAAGAGTTCGCATTTCATCGTAAACTCGTGAATGGGGTTATTTCAGACATTTTGTAACATTTCGTATGAAGCTCGTGTATTCGTATAACTTCAAGAGGAGGGGTTATGACTGTAATGAGGATTCTGGTCTATGGTATCTCACAGTATGTAATTTCTCTTATGTGTTAATACAATATCTCTTTCATGCTATTTGTCTTCTTGTATCATGTTCTAGAATGCGAGTGGCTCACTAGTTTGCAGTTAGGATTCATCTTTGTTGATGCCCTTTCTGGAATTAGTCAAGCGCTTTAAATAGGCCTAGTCATGGTATACTGTTCCATGTTCACTCTTTCCATATTTTATGCTATATTAGTTGCTTGAGGAGGGTGCTTTTAAAACGCCATTGTCATATAAGGATTCGTAAATTGGTGCGCCCTTATATGGTTCTGTTGTGTATCTGGGTATCAGTCTCATGTCAGCTAATATCTCCTTATGTTTCCTCACTACACTCACTTCCAAATATTTGATTTCTGTGATATATTATTTGAATCAGCCCTCTTTACAGTAAGCGGTCTCTTAACTGTCTGATGTTTTCATGCGGAAGTTTTACATCATGTTCCTACATTATTCTTATCTTTGTATCAGCTTCTGAGAGAGATTGGTCCCATTCAAAACTAATTTCCTTGTTCAAACAAGAGATAGTAAGTGAGCTCTTGGACTGACAACCCAAACTATAAAGGGCTACTTGCTATATTAAGATGTCCTAGGCACTAGTCTATGGCAACTCTAGGCTGTCTCTAGGAGGGTGACAAAATCATCCACAACATCTTTCTGGCGCCGTTGCCGGGGAACGAATTCAAGAATATCTGTTTCCCTGGGTTCGACATCTCATATTCACTCTCTAATTAGGTGAGCACAGAGAGGTGAAGAGTTGCAGATTTCTCACCTTGGCGACTCCACTGGTCTTTATTTGATAAATTTTATTGAAAGTCCTGGCTTCTCGGAAGCCCCATTTGAGGTCAGATACCTCACAGCCGAAAACACCTGTGTCTGACCCGGAGAAGATCATTCATAAAAGAGTTTGGAAAGAGAAGAAGTCAGCTCGTGTTGAAAATCCTGAATATTCTGTTGAATATTATCCTTCTTCTTCTCAAGAAATCTCAGTAGAAAATCCCGATTCCACTGGTCTTTATTTGTTAAATCTATTTGTAGTCCTGACTCTACTGGCAAAAAACAATAGCCTTGATTTGGAAAGTCACTGTGGTGGACAGTAAGATCTTAAATCATCCACCTGGCGACTCCACAGTTCCTGAATAATTAAAAGACCCCACTGGTGTAAGACTCTGAGTAGCTTGCAAAATGCATTCGAATTTTATAGCAGAGTGCAGAGATGAAATGTCACGTGGCTTAGAAAAAATGAAAGTGGAGGACCTTCCACGGATCACTCTTCTCATCCCAAGTTGCACGCCCGTGCTTAAGAAAATCCTTCTAAGAGTGATGATTGAAAGATACGAAGCTGAGATCAAACTCTTGCAATCACAAGAACAAGCCCAAGACGCAGACAATGAGCAAGACATGTATGATGCTTTAAAACCTATGGAAGATGAGGAAGAAAGTGATCAGAAACTGCCTGATTGCTTACCTACATCCTGTATTATGCTGATCAGAGAGTATCACGATCTGATAGCCATGGAAAATAGGGAGCGCTGCCTCGAGGAAGCAAGAAACGACATAGAAGAGGCAAAATCCGATGTAAAAGAAGAGGCTCAAGAGAACATTTTGCCTCCCAATCAGCTAGTACAAGAAAAAGAGAGCTGCTATTCTTCTGCACAAAGAAATACAAAACAATCACCTCCTTTGACAGAAGAAGAGGTTGATCAGATATCAAATCAACAGCCTGCCTAAGAAATTTTCTATAGGACACCTACTCTTGCCCATTCGTCACTTGAGTTTGATAATTTGGATCCAGGAAACTCCTCTGAGGATCAAGATGAAGAAGGACCTGCTGAGAATCCAACAGGTTTGATTGGTGACATTGCTTATGACTGTGACTTTCCTAGTTATGATTTATTTGATGATGATTGTTTCCAGAGAGAAGCTGAGTCTGCAGAACCATCATCAGTAGACCCATGGGAGGAAAGTCAGGGCCGACAATCTCAGAATAGTAATGAAACCAGTCAGCCCATCTATGATACGAATGAGGAGAGCCATGATAGTATAATAACAGATGAAGATTCCTTGGATCCTCATTTTTCTTTAACACAGACCATCAGCGAGACTGGAAGCCAGCAGCTTTCCTTTTCAAGAAAGGAGGAAGGAAACTTGGGGGAAGACTTTAATCCATGGAACGAAGAAATCAGGTTGCTGGAGATTATGTTGAAAAAATATGATTCAATACAGGAAGGAGGGGAGGAGAGCCAAGAAGAGATTCTTGAGCAAGATGAAAACAACGAGCTTTCTCTTGAAAAAGAGGAAATAATGGAGCAAGCCCCTGCTCAAGAATTCATAAAATTTTTCATAGAGCTCAGCACAGCAGAGCAGAATATACCAGAGCTCCAAAAGGACTCAGCTCCAGTATGCAATAAGTCCTCCAGTTTAGAGAACGAAGGAGATTCTCTCTCTCAAAAGAGTCTTCTTCTTGATCCAGTGAAAGGAGATAAAATCCTGGTTGAAGCCTGCTTGCCAAACACTTTTGACCAGGTATCATTTTATGATCCTTATGCTCATTTTTTGCAGACATTTGAAGAAGGATCAAGGGTCTTTTCTAGCAGTATGTTGCCAGTAGAGAGAAATTTTTTCAAAGCTGCTATTGTGGAACCAAAAAAGGAGATCCCACTGCCTTTCAAAATACAAAAAGGAGATGATCAGGCTTTCGAGAGCCATATTGAAGATGCAGTGGAAAGTGCAAAAATCAAAGCTGCCCAGGATAAAGACAGCAGTGGGAAAAGTAACTTTCAGACAAAAGAAGGGCTGGGCATAGGAATTGACAGCATCAGAAGACTAATGACGAAGATGCCTCGGAAAAAGCAGATGACAACAAGAAAGCAAAGAAAGTTAGGCAATGGAAAAACAAAAACAAAGTGTGAAAGCATAGCTAGAGGCAAATTGCAGAATAAAATAGGGAAACATGGAGGGGTACAGTTGAATAGTAATGCAACTAATGGACACCAACAAAACAGAGTATGGGACCCGGGAGGCCAAGACAGCCTGGTGTATTATATTGTACATTAGTTTTCTTTTTGTTTCATCATTCTTTGGATAATGTTCATAAGCCGACGAGTTTTGAAGAAAACGCAAAGGGATCGTAGAATAAAATTCACACACAAGAGCGTCTGAGGTTTGCGTGTTCTCGACATGTCCGAGGACGAACATGCCGTCCCCAGATGGAGCCGATGTTGTACATATCTACCTCTGCCTGTGAATTTTGCTCCGCTGCCTCATTCAAATCCGTTCTTAACCTCTGCCGTGGCCTAAAATCTCATAACCCTGTTTAATATTACTATCTCCGCTCGAAAATCTGCTTTGCAATAGTTCAAACCCAAATTTAAATAATCGGGCCGAGCCCCTAAGAGTTTGACTCCCTCCCGTTTCGGCTTCCATATGACCCGAGTCTGAAAACCATAAGTCAAAACGAAAAGGGGCCTATTGTTTTAACGATCCGGCGCGATGCTGGCCATCCGATCTGGCTCAAATCAACGGCGCGACAATCAACTTATATGGAGGGTCCGCGCACAACAGACCGGCGGTATTTCATGGCCCACCGTTTTATTGCCCTCCGATGCAAGTGTAGCCGTTGATCTTGTTTTGAGATCGAACGGCCCTGAGTCAATCGCAGTCCTTCCCTCAATCGCAATCGGAACTTCCAAAATGTGCCACCCCAGTCTCCCCGCTCCACTTTCCGATTGCGATTTCTGATTTGGGTCCCACCTCCTGTAGTCGTGTCATCACAGTTTCCGAGTGTACGCCGTGTTCTTCCTCCACCATTCATATGTTCCGGTTATGTGTCATATTTCAATGTTTATGTCATGAACCTTTGCCCCGTTCATTCATTATCGCTCCATTGTATTCTGCATTGTCACCCTCCATTTCTCCATTATTTTTATGCGTTTCTTGTCACCCTGGGTCGTCTCATAATTTCGCCTAGTACGTATCACCGCTTCCATGGCCGCTGTCGTATCCACACTCCCTGTCTTCGAGTCAATTTTCTCTAATGTTTTTCGGGTTTTGCAGGTTTTAAAACGACTTGGTAGGCACTTTAACTTGCCGCCTCCGTTGCTAAGATCAGGAGCATACCAAAGGACATATTCTGCAGGCGAAATTAAAGGAAGAAGCCGAGGGTAGGTGGGAGAGGTGACCGCCATTAAAGAAGACATAGATATGAATTCTCGGAACCCTCCAGATAAATTTTCCCCGCATTAAAGATCCAGGATTCAAATCCAAAGCTAAGGGCCGAGAGTACAGTACAGAAATGCAGATTATTTCAAATCTCTTACGGCAGCAGATTTTCCCTCAGCCGCGGGCAACATATTGTATATATTTTATTATTTCTATCTTGTATATATGGAGATTTATATCTCCCAGCATTTATTTCCATAGACAGGTTGTCTAGTACCGTCATTTACAGTTAGTCATTCGTAGAGTGGGCACGAATTTTTTCCGCCATTTTATTCAAATTGAGTCATTAATTGTGTTTCAGCTGCCTCCTCCTCTAGAATTCTCGATATTACCTATAAAGACCAAGAAAGAAGACATTGAAAGAGGTTCCAGATTTCTGTCAGCAAACTGTGCAGCGAGAAGGCTTCTGTATACATTTTGTAACATTTCTGTATGAAGTTTCAGAGCCCGTAGGGTCTCAGTGAGGAGGGGTTATGAATGTAATGAGGATTCTGGTCCATGGTATCTCACAGTATGTAATTTCTCTTATGTGTTAATACAATATCTCTTTCATGCTATTTGTCTTCTTGTATCATGTTCTAGAATGCGAGTGGCTCACTAGTTTGCAGTTAGGATTCATCTTTGTTGATGCAGGAATTAGTGAAGCTTTAATGAGCCTAGTCATGAGTATCTTTGTTACAATGTTCTATTGCCATATTTTGCTATATTAGTTGCTTGAGGAGGTGTTTTTTGACGCCATTGTCGCACAGGTTCTGTGATTGTTGCTTCATAACCAGTTCTTTGTTATTATGTCCATTTATCAGTCTCATATGTATTAATATCTGCTTCTTCATTCCTCTTGCTCCTTGTGATATTTTGATTTTACGTATTCTTATTTTAGATAAATACCTCTTTCATGATGTGGTCCTATAATGGCATCACGTGTTTTCATAAGTTTTGTCATCATTACCATTATTCTTATCTTTGTAACAAACAGAAATTGATTATTTCAAAACTAATTTCGCCATTTGACAAAGAGATAAACGTGAGATCTTGGTAAAACTAGCTTATAAAAGGGCTCCTTGCTATATTAAGATGTCCTAGGCACTGGTCTATGGCAACTCTAGGCTGTCTCTAGGAGGGTGACAAAATCATCCACAACAGATTCCATGTCCAGTTCATGCCAAGAAACTGATTTTGTGCACATATTGCATCCAGTAAGTATGGATACATATAAAACCTTGCTTGCTTGCCCTTGGGGGGATACCAAGCTTGTGATGCATGGGCTCTCAACTGATAAGCCAACATATCTGACTAGTTGAATGAATTCCCCTCATTCAACACCTATTTCAATAAGATTACCCACCCTTCAGGAAAGGTCTCTGTGCTTTGATGACTGAATATTCTACATGCTAAGATGACCAAGAGCTGGTGGGCCTTACTAAGTGACTTTGTCTTGTATGAATTGGTGGATGTCTGTCTAAAATTCGACGGCTCGTTCACCCAACCTTTGACAACATTATTTGTGCTCACATAGTTGTGGGTAGCATAGAATAATGAGTCCATGAGCTTTATTGGCTCAGGAAGATGATACATACGCCGATAATACTTTGCCAGAAAGGTAGCAATATTTTGTCCACTGGCACTGCTCAATTTTATAGTTTTCTCATCAATGTGTGAAACAATCCAGCTGATGACATTTGCACATAGGAAGGCTGGATATCTGCATGAAACATTATATAATCCTGACTGCTGGATACCGAGATATACCTGTTCATCTTCAATATCTGCCTTGAATTCCTTTGAAAGAGCATCTTTAACTAACTTCCATGTAAGTGTTGATTCATTTTCTCTGAAAAAATGAGTGTCTGCATATACTGGCAAGTTAACTGGTGTTTTCTCAACTACTTCCCTAATACTGCTTTTAGTATTCTCTTTTGAATAATCTCTCTTTGGTGCTATAGTAACAATGTCTGTTGGACAGAAGTGATAAAAAAATGTGGTACCTATGGGATAGAAAAGACACTCATGACAAGCAAACATCATTCTTTTTCAAACCTACTTTCAAGGCATGATCAAGTAGCAAACCAACAATCCAGAGAGAAGGACTGCATAATTTTCAACAACAAGAGGCACTGACTACCTGTGTGAAAAAATCCAGCGGATGACATTTTCACACATGAAGGCTGGATATCTGCATGAAACCTTTTATAATCCTGACCGATGGATATCGAGATATACCTGCTGATCTTCAGTATTTGCCTCGAAGTCATTTGAAAGAGCATCTTTAACCAAATTCCATGTAAGTGTTGAATAATTTTCTATAAATAATTGAGTGTCTGCATATACTGGCAAGTTAACTGGAATTTTCTCAACTGCTTCCCTAATACTTCTTTCAATGGTATCTTTTGAAGAAAATCTCTTAGGTGCCATGGTAATAATACTGTTGTAAAGAAGTGCTCAAAAATTTTGGTACCTGTGGGACAGAAAAGACACTCATGGAAAGAAAACATCAGTCTTTTTCAAATCTAATTTCAAGGCATGATCAAGTAGCAAACCGACAGTATAGAGAGAAGGACTGTGAATTTAAAAAAAAAATAGGGACTAGCTACCCGTGGGAACTATGCACGGTGCAGTCCCAACAACCAAGGGTGAAGCTTGATTCTTGAGACTGCATAATGCATAGTTCAGCCTGGGTAGTGGATTGGGAGAGACTGCGCATTGTGCAATCTTAATGGCCAAGGAAGCAGGCTGAGCCCTAGGACTGTGCAATGGGCAGTTGAGCCAGCCTGTACTATGCAGTTCCAGAGGCCAAGCTCTCAGCTTGAGCCTTAGGATTGCGCAGTGCCCAACAAGGCAAAGTGATAACTGACAAAGGAAATTGCAGATATGCCCAAGGGAAGTGTGAAAAATGAGAAGATCTAAGTGATGGTGATAGCTTGAGTGTATATTTGAATAAGTGTTATTGAATCAATGTAGATAAAGTGTAGAAACTGAATAAATGGGAAGAAAACCAAATCCACAAGGGGAGTCGTCGCAATGGCGAACATTGGTGCAAAAACAAAGAAACCAATGCGACATTTGTGAAAGGAAAACAACAACTTGAAAAAACACTTCTATAGGATAAAACAAGTTAAAGCTACATCATGCATGAAGAGAAATAAGCAAAACAACACTCACACAAGTAAAACGACAAAAAGCGATACAAGTGAAACTCACCCAGAAAAGTGATGACAACAGCACCGAAGGTTCCTTGATCTCCTCAGGTATTCTAGAGCTCCAAGTTCGAGTGTGCGAATGAACTCTAGAGGCGTCGATTAAATAGATTTGAGAAAATTAGGGTTTATGACATGCATGCCTAAAATAAAGGAAAAAGCGACACCTGGTGGAAGTTCCTAAAAATAACGAATGTGCCTCCTTTGGGATACTAAAAATAGGTCCCTATATTTTAGGGATGTTTTTTTGCTTTTTTTTTTTGCTTTTTCGAAAAAAAATTCCATGGACTTTTCCAGGAAATATTGCGCCATTATGGGGAATTGGGCAAGTTTTCGTCTTAGTGCACTACGTAGTTTCTGAGCTTAGTGAAAAATTGCATAGTTTTTGGGCTCATTGCTGGATTTCCTTCCATGACTGTGCAATTTACAAGCTCAAGGCTGACTACCAATATGAACTGTACAATTCCAATAATCAAGGTTGCCTACCCTCAAGGATTTCACAGTCCCTGGAGGCAAGCCCAAAACTGTTGTGCAACCAAGTCAGGAGGTTAGATTGTGACTTATAAAGGTCAATTAAGTGTGAAAACAAGTGAACACAAAAAAATATTTCGAAGGATAAGTCTCAATCACATCACGAGTACTTGATAGTAGTGCAAGATAAGCTCATGTGAGTAGAAGGTAGATCTCGATCTCAGAATATGTAAATCCACTATATAGATAGGTAGATCTCGATCTTGTTTATGAGTTAACGAAAATGTGCAAATTCTCTATTGGCTTCTGCCATTCTATGAATCTCTTCCTTTTTGCGTATAACATTGCATTCCCTCTAGTAGCATCCATTAATTCGTGACTCAATTTGAATTTCATATTTCGACCCACCAACTGGAACAATTAGAGGAGCTCCCGTGTCAATCACTGTCATTCCTCTCGTCAAACCATCTATAGCACTCATATCTACAACTCTAACCTTATGATTTCCTAATAATTTTTGTACCTCTCCAGCATTAGCACGAGTTTTATTCAATCTCTGACTCCATTGAGATCTATCTATTCAACTGGAAAACACCTAAATATGAATAACCCCAACACTGCAAATAATGAGACACAGGTGAAACCGTAGCGTGCAGCGATAAAAACGTAGTGTGTAAAGATAGCGGAGCATCAGAAATTGTATGCATAGCAACTTAGGTGTATACACAATGTTTCTAGGGTATGCACATATCCTGTGTAGCGAAATGCGTAGCATATTCAGCGAAAGGGTAGCGTTCTCAAAGTATGCGCAACACATGCACAACTCTGCATCAAGAAAACTTCTTATTCACACTAGCCAATGGTTTGGGACTTGGATCCAACCAATTTAGATCTCATTATTTAGGTTTTAGACGCAGATCTCCTCTTGACCTAGTCCCAACTACGATATTATCAAAACCCTCTCCTACCTTACTTCAAAACCTTCCCGACGTTTGCCGGAAGTTGTAGCTTAAATCAAAACCTACCACTTTATGTTGTGGAAACAGATTAAATGGATTTGGAGGTTCATAGGGATTAAAGCTGGAGAGGTTGCAAGAATGAAGAAATTCAATATCAGTTACAACAGAATGCTCATAAATATGCAAATTTCACACGATCTGGGCTTGACCACGTTTTCGAGCAAATTGACCCTACAATTTGTGGTCTTGAAACTAATCACTTCCGCATTCGTCACCACTTGCATAATTATTGCCTCACTGGTACTAGAAAGAAATTATAATATGATATATCATAGAGAATATAATCCAAACCCACTATTTGCTTGAGCAGGTGAACGCTGGTCCGTCTTGACCCCTTTACTCTTGCAACCCTAGATGTGAGGTGATCATAAAATTCTTACCAATGTCTCAAATTTTTTTATCAGAATATTTCTCTATGTTGCTACTGGCATGCTCTTAGTCCCTTGCTTCACAGTATTTGGAAGATTTACAACTTTTAAAGTCCACGCGTTATGTTTTGGGCCATATTTAACTTGATCCAAGAAAACCATTAAATATAATTGGTTCTAAGATTCACCTCTCTCTGCAAGGTAATATTATTGAAGTAATGCAAATTATGTTAATATTTTAACACATAATTGCAAAGCAAGCCCTATTATATACAATCTACAATCACTACGCAGAATTTTGATCTAGCTCCTTTGGCTTGAAAACATCATGGTGCTTCCTTAACTACCTATATATCCTATTTCATAACCAATCTACACATCCACGCAGGGATTCAACGCTTTACGCAAGATAACACAAGATTCATACAATCAAATTTGTTCACAAATTCAATTATATAATAGAGTACTAATATTTTCTTTCTACAAGTAGCGTAGAGCTTGATATCGGTCTCATAGAGTTCATATACACAGAAATCAAATTTAAATTCTTGAACATAGACAATTTCTAGTTATGTAGAGATACTCGTTCTTCAAGGAATGACTTCATTCATATGATAGATTTATTTTAAACCATCATCACTTCCAGATAGACATACAAAATAAAATTCATCAATTAACATTACAGAGATAATAAAAATAATGAAAATCTTCCTTTCATTAATCAAACTGTACATATACTCACAATCCTCGTTTAATTCATTTCTCTCTTCATGACCTGATCTTAATTCATTTTCCCATTCCTCTCCCTTCATCTTCATGCCCGTAAATTTTTAATTATGGGAACAATTACATAGTTATGGATCATTTTGGATCCACGATCTTCTCCATAGATCACTCAACTAATTCCTAAAATCTATAATGTCACTTTTAACTCAACCAATCCTCTATTCTAAGATCCCCTAATCCCTAAGATCTCTATGAGATCTTCATAAGTAGAACACCTCTCACATTCTCACATAATTTATTAAAAATATACAAATTTCTTATTAATAAATCAAAAACATCATACCCCCTAAGTCAACCAAATATACAATGATTTTATGAGTAGGATGCTCCTGCATCAGACTCCCAGTGTTGAAAGAAATCATGATCTCCAGATCATGTGTCTCCAATCTTCCTAGATCCCAGACTTTGTTCTACAATGATCTCTTTTCTTATTTTAATTGTTGTTCATGTGCTCTACTGTCTTTTCTTGCTGCTCCTAGTTTCCATATCTTTGTTTGTAACACTCCATTGAGTTTTCCTTCAACATTTGTTATAGTCCAGCCTTTCATAAAAATGATTGTTTGTCTTCTCTTTATACAACTCCTTTCCTTATGTTTATTCCTCATAAGCTTCATCAAATTTTCTGTTTCTTTATCCAAATTACTTTGTTGCTGCACTTTACTTTCACTCTCAGGGATATAAACATCGATTTGGAAACCTTTCATACTTTCATCTTCAAGCTGTTGGCTGTTCTCTCCAATTTTATTTTCTTCTATCACCCATACATCCTTAATGTCATTGAAGACATCTCCCTCTGCAATATTCATTTGCCGCTTCTCATTCCCAATTTTACTTTCAAGAAGTAAATTACCTTTCAACTTATTAGTAACATACCTACCCTTCACTTCTCCTATGCTAGCCAAGGCATTAGGAACTCGAATACTAACATATTTCTCTGTCTAAATCAAAGTTTGAGACTCTTCTTCATCATGGTCTACAATCACGTTTTCGTATTCATATTCCTCCAGCAAATATTCCAGCAACTCCTCTTTTGCTTGATAATCTTCAAGTATGTCATCACAATGCTGCTCATCATCTTCAGCATGTATTTCTTCTTCCTTGAAAACCTTCAATAGTTTCCCTTCGTTTCCTTGACTAAGTCTGGTAGTCAAATTAGCTCTGTTTAGTTCTAAAACTGACTTTTCTTCAGTATCAGTCATATCTGTCCCATTTTCCTTTACATCACTGTTACGTAGCACTTCCATCTGTTCTTCTGCACTGACTGAATCTTCCTCATTAACATCTCTACCTATGCATTCTCCAAGGAACCTAATTTCTTCATCAAGGTTACTAAAACTTAAATCATTTACCTGAGGTCTAAATCAATGCCTTGACTCAGACTCCCTTAACATATTTTCTAACAATAAAATCTCTCTGTTAGCTTCCTCAAGCGTTAAATTTTTATGCTGGATATCTTCCTTCTCTTCTGTTCGCTTTTGGCTACCCATATAAGCCAAAATCCCCTTGCTTACAGCTCTAGCCGTATGCTGAAAATAAATATTTTCCTCCAATTGTGTATGAGCTTCCTCGTGAGACCTAACTGTCTCATCCTTCTTTAAAACATAATTCAAATTCTGTCTCTCTGCTTCCTCTTCTTTGACAATACCCAAAGATTTTCCATCATCATGTATTATACTTGCAAACATACACAAATTGTTAATTTCAAAATCATAAGGCTCAATAGCCTCAACTGATGGTTCAAACATCATTGATCCATCTTCAAGTTCATAAGGAACTTGTTATTCTCTCACAACTTTATTTTATGTAGCTCAACTCCTTTGAGCTTCTCCAACCTCAATTGAACATCCATTATCTGCTCAAGCTTCCTATTCTCCTCTATTAACTGAATATTCATCATATGCTCACTCTTCTCTTGTAGCCTGTGCTATTTCACTTTCTTTTTATTATATAACCATACCTCTATTCTTCTTTACTTTTCCGGAACAACTCCATCAAAAAACTAAGATGGATTCTTGTCTCAGCCTTTTCTCTATCATACTCTTCATCATTCATCTTCCTTCCCATGCCATCTACTTTGGCATATTTCTTCACTCTTCTTCTGCTGTGGCTTCTCTCTGAACCTCTGCTATGACTATCAATAGTCATTATTCTGTCTCTTGTGAACTACATTTGTTCACTTGTGAACTGCACTAAGCTTCTCTTTCTCAGCAAGTCTTCATACCTACTGCAAGTACTTCACCCAACCTTCTCTCCTTTGAGCTCGGTCTTTTGGTAACACCACTCCTCTATTTCTGGAACCTCTACTGAGCAACTCCTTTGCTCCTTGTCTTCTGAAATTCCACTTCCTTCTGAGAACACTCTTGTTCTCTCTGTCCAACCTTTAGTTGGATTCTTCAAGTTCACTGCCACTTTTCCCCATATTTTTTCGTTCACTTTGTTTTTTAGAACACATACAAATTCCCCTGCCTGTCTACTACTACCTACACTTCAAATGATATTAGAAACAAAGACCATTAGCATATCAGATCTTAACAGGCCTGCTCCTTGCTATCAAGATTTTGAAAGCTTGATGCTGCCAAATTATCATGGCCACTTTAAAATGCTTCTACTCAGCTTCCATCTCTGGCTGATCTAACCTCTTTCCATGGCATGTAACTACTTATTCCAAAGTAGCTTTCCTTCTTATCAGGAATTTTTTTTTCCTCCTTGTTACACAACATTTTTTCATTGTCCCTGCAATCCCCAACTCGCACATTGGAGGGTAATTTCTGTGACCAATAAGTAGTGTCATGCTTTGCAAATACCATCCTTGCATCCCTTTTAATGAGAGAAACATTCTTCTTGTTGACATTTCCCTAAAAAGAGCTGTAAAAATCCCTATTTTTGCCTTGGCACGAGTAGCTCGTTACACCCTCGCACCGACAGAGAAATTTAACACTGCGCCTGCGCCAGTTGGCGCTCTGTGCTAGTTAGACACTCGTGCCAAGCTGTTTATGAAATGTTTTTTAAAATATAGGCGAAGGTTCCATTCCAACCACCTCAGGGATGAGTCATTGGGAGTGGTTGAACTGAAACAACCACGGACTCCTTCCTTTAGTTAGTAGTTTCCACCTCCCTTGGAACTCTCCTAAAGGTTAGGACTCCCTCCCACCTTTGTAGGGATCCCAACCTCCTCCTTTTCCTCTATAAAAAAAACTATCATATCTTTTAGTAGAAGCTAGCTGAATGACTGAATAACTGAACTGGGAGAATTATACATACTATAGCTAAGCTGCTAGAGAAGATAGAATAAGAAGGATTATGTTGGGAGAGCTTGAGTCAAAGACTTTTGAGAGAGCTTGAGTTCGAATTCCCTGACCAACATTTGAGACGCGCCTCGCCTAAACCCCGCTAGAGGAGACCGCGACGTCAAAGCATCGATTTTACTCTTCCTTCTATTCATTTATATACATGACTACTGTTTGGTTCCACTATTGTGTTATGATGTTTACTTGATGCGATATGTTTAGCCCTCTTTGAAAAGCTAATAGTTATGAGTGAAACTATTCTGTTGTATGTTGTTCTTGTTCTTTGTCCTATGTGTAGGTATCTGAGCATAATAGAAAACATAATGTGATTTTCCAAGGCAGGAGCGAGAGGCCACTACTCTTTCTACAACGACGACAATGTTGGATTCAAGGTAGGTCAATCTACCGTGTTTTTTGTTCATTCATTAACTAGGAAGAAACACTTTAGTGTGTCCTTTTGTTACTAGACCCACCCTAGGGCTAGAGGGATCGTCTTTGTCTGCAGAGAGGATGTACCTTCATAAAAAATTGGTGACTCCACTGGGGACCAATGCGAGTGTGTCATTTCATCCTGTTGGGTCAGTTTCGATTATTGGTTTAGTTATCTGTCTTTTTCTGGTTTGTTTACTGAGTTTCCATCCTCTGTTCAGCTCCAGAGTGTCAAGGTTGAACTCTTCTCATTAGGTTATGGTTTGTCCTCTTTTTCCCATAGGTATCCAGCTTGGCGTGGTTTTTGTCTAGGCAGTCGTGCCGATCGGCGCATGTTTCTCTTTTAACATTCGCACCAACCTCTGTATGGCGTGGATTACAGCCTTACAGTCGCGCCAACCCATGTAGGTTTTGGTTTGACCTCCTTAATGAGTATTTTGGTCATTTTCTCTTGCTTCTGGGTTATTTTTGAGTGTGTTTAAAGACTTTCAGACTGTGTTGACTACTGTAGACTTGTTTCCCTCAGTCGTCTGTCCATTTTCTTGTCGGTGCCATTTAAGACCTTAGGGTTTCTAAGTGTTCTTGCACACCAATCCTTCTGTTCGAGAACAAGTCTCTATGATTTTTATCAGTCTCATTTCGGGTCATTAGACTAAGTTTTCTTGATCCTTTTGTTTTGCTGATTGAATGGTCTTTTCGTTTTTTCGATTAGTCCTTCTTCTTCAATAATTTGAGCATCGATTACTTTGTTTTTTTGGGTCATTTTGGGAAACTATCTTTTTTCGATTGAAATTTTGCTCCATTAGCTTGCATGTTTTTGTGTCTATTTCGCTTTGGTTGAGTCATTCAATTTCAAAACCTTACATTCACAAAACTCAAACTAGTGTTTGTTTTGTTTTCCATTGAATTAGTACGTTGTGTGCTTTATTTCATTGAAAAACCAAAAAATATCTTTACATTCTTTTGTTGCATCGAAAGTGAAACGTTCCTTTACATAACTTGCAATTGTCAATTTAGGAAGGAATTTCATTTTCGATTGATTGTATTAAGGGCATTAGAAGATTCTTCGCATATTTTCCTTGCTTTCTTGTTTGAAATATTGCTATCCTTCCTATAACTAGCATTCATCGAATTGAAATGATGTTCATTTGCATATAGTTTGCACTTAGGAAGTTGAGCTCCAAATTCGATAGGGCCTGGAAATTGAAACCTAATTCAAGATTAACTTTAAAATCTACTCAATGAACCTAAGGAAACATTGAAACCTAACACAATATTTCTATTGGTCTAGGCTAGAGAGGTGTTCTGGTGTCTTAAAATCTAGTAGCTGTCGCTCGCCTGTTGGCTTCAGACAATGCTAGTATGGACTTGTGCTCCCCATACCATCACGTATATAAAGGGAGACCCCTCTAGTTTGCAATAATTTTATCCATAGGAAGCTAAGTCTACCACCTTGTAATTTTGATACACCGAACACAACTTTCGGGGAGACTACCTGAACGTACATCAAGTCCTTGGTCATTTCTATTTCATTTGATCACAAAGGTGTATATGGCAGTTCACGAAAACCTGGTACACCCTCTTGCTTAGAATTCATGAGAAGTCACTTCAATCTTTTCGTGACTCTTTAAACAAGAGAAGAGATCATCAAGCACTTGTCCTTTGATGCTCATTTCAAATTGAAAGTGACTAGATTCATATTTTTCTTGTTTCTCGTCTTTAAAACATGAAACAATGAATTTTGGTTTCAATGTTATAAAATTAATCACCTACGATCACACGCCCATTAAAAGTTTCGTGCTTGGCCTGATTGATTTCTTTGGTTCTTGTTTTGGCACCTTCGATTGGTTATCTCTTTTCCATCCTATTCTGATATATAGTCAAAGTGGCAGAACATCCAGTTTCGTCATCCTCACCGCCTCCTAGTGGTAGTTATTTTCTGGACGTTTCTTTCGAAACCCCTCAGTCCACTAGGTGTGTCGAGTTATCGCAGCCTATTCTTCTGTCTATCCAACCCCTTGCTACTCGATCTCTGCTTGATGAGCCAGTTGAATTCCATTGGCCTCCTTCAAGTGCTTGGTCTAGTTTTGGGGAAGAAGGAGAGTTTCCTCCTCTTTCATCTGGATCGCCTTTTATTGTTGCTGCGGTACCTCCTAGTACTCGTAGTATTTTTGAAGATCTTACATTGGACTCAGATATGGATTCCTCTAGTTCTGTTTGCAGTGAAGGAATTCTTGTTTCCATAGGAAAATATCAACTCTTTCCTGAAGATCTCTCTCGTGCCTCCACCCAATCTTCACCATCGTCGGTCTCACTTCCGCTTGGATATAGGTCTTTGAGTTAGATTATGTCTGGTGTTGCCTCCATTGCGTAATCTAGTACAGTAACTCCTCCTACGAGCTCGGTCCTACCTTCGTTGGGGCTATCACCTTCGACTCCTGGTTCGTCAGTTACTGTCACATCTGTTCTAGTTCAACCAACAGTTTGTGTGGCTTCTAGTTCAGTTTCCACTACTCCTGTGATTCCTGGCGGTCTTACTTTTGAAGAATATCTGTTGGTTGTTCAGCAGTAGAATTCTAAGGGTTCTCAATAGTCTCAGGCTCCTGCTAATCCTCGATTCCATCACTATGATGCTGTTGGTGATCCCGTATATATCTATCCACACCATTACGATGTGTATGGTAATCCGGTCTATTTGCCTCCTATTTATCCTTATCAAGCTGTTTATGATCCTTATCAGACTCTTACTCATCTGGGACCTACTCTTCCTGCGCAATCCTCTGGCTTACAAGGACAACCCTCTCAGGGAAAACCTTTAGCACAGCAGGGCCCTAATTTTGGTCAGGGAAAACCATACGGTCCACAAGGCCAACCTTTACAAGGACAACCTTTCGTCCAACATGGAAAACCCTTTGGTCTCTCAGGTCAATCGTTAAATCAACCCGAATCATCATTTGGTCCTGGGGTAAAAATTATCCATCACAGGGACAACCCGTTGCACCTCAATCACAGCCGCATGTTCAGTATGGCCCAAATATTGTGCAACTAGGACAACCCTTTGGTCCTTCTCCGGGTCAACCTAGTCATCAGGGAAAACCTGGTCTGTCGCAACCATCAGGCTAACCTTTCCCACAAGGTCAACCTAGTGGCCCTCAACAACCATTTCAACAGTTGGTTCAACTAGCTCAACAGTTGTTGCAACCTACCCACCAGAAAATTCCTTCATTTCCACAGCCAGTTTTACCTGTTTACCCTGCTCATCATCCTACTCAACCTGCTCCGCAAGGTCAACCTGTGAAACTGCAGGGTGCTTATTATCCTCAAGCTTCATATCAACCGATATATAGCACACCTCAAATTCCTTACCCTCAAAATCAACCTGCGTATCAGCAAATTCAAAGGCATACTTACATTCTGTAGCAAAATCCTTATGCTACTCAGCAAGGTCCTCAATGGTCTGCTTCGACTCAATATCCTGGTCCTCAATCCTAGTATCAACCGAATTATCCTTTTTTTAATCCCTATGATCCGAATCCTTCGGGACATAATGTATGGGGACATAATCCCATTTGGACTGGGTGGAATGTACACACAGGTCCTTATCAAAGACCTCCGATGACTTTTAATACTCAATTACCATTTCTTTCTACATTGGAATTACCCAATGTGTCGAAGTTGAAAAATGATCCTATTCTTCATAATCCATATTGGCCTCTGGTTCTGACCAAGATTCCTGGTGATTGTCCCAAATTTGAGGGTAAACCTGGTGAAGACCCACAAACGCATGTTATGACTTACCACTTGTGGTGTTCTTCTAACTCTTGGGTTGACAATTATATTCGTCTCCGTCTTTTCCAGCAAACTCTTACTGGTGCCACTGCAAAATGGTACATTGAGTTGTCTCGTAGAGTTTTCCAAGATTTCAATTCTTTGGCCATGGCATTCCTTACACATTTTCTGTTACCGATCCGCTATGAGACCGGGATGCATCTCCTCACTTCATTGAAATAGGACCGAGCTACTCATATCTCAGATCATATTCATGAGTGGCGGCGTCGTCGTCGCATGATCAAATTTGAGATACCTGATCAACTTCTGACTCATTGGTTCACTACCTCCTTTTTCAATCAGATTGCCAAAGACATAGCTATGGGGGCATGTGTAACCGAGGAACAAGCCATTGCTTATGCGCAGTACCTTGATCTCGTGTATTCTCAGTCTGGTGCATTATATGATATCTTTCCTGATGCTCCTCGACCTGGAACATCTAAACCACGAGCGACTCCATCCGTTGATGGTATTATTGGTTCCGTATCGCAGACTTCTCAGAAGTCTCCTTCATCAAACTCTGGGAAGCAGAAGTCTACTTCTTCCAATAATGTAGCTTCTCAGTCAACTTCGAATTCTGGCACACCCGCAGAAGTGAATGCTATTCAGGCCAATCCTACAGATAACACTTCCAAAGGTAAGAAGAAGGGTAAAGGTAAGGCCAAAGCCGATACCCCAAAACATGATTCTCCAAAACCTCATTTTGTTGATAGTTCTCAACGTAAACCGAAGTATCCTTGTTTGATTTGTGATGATGAGCACTTCACCAAGGACTGTCCTCGATGGTCTGAAGTGAGTCAATTTCTCAAAGGCACCCAAGGAGCTCCTATTGCTCTTAAAGAACCTTTCCCTCAGTAGGCCTAGATGATAGAGCATCCTCAGTCCTCTGCCCCATCTGGTTCGCAAGTGTTCATGATGAACGGTTCTGCACCCATTTCTATTGCTACTCGATCGAAAGATTATTCTGGTTCGCGTCAGGCAACAGGGAAAGAGATTGCTGATGGTCCTCCTCCTCCACTTGTTTCTAACTCTCTTGATATTGAACAGCCTAGCGCCAAATCCGTTGTTTTACCACCTTCTAAAGGTGTACACTGTAAGTCTTCGTACAATCCTAACGTCCGTGCTACTCAACATTACAGTATTGTTGAGGATGTGGCTCAGGTGCCATCTGCGATGTCTACGTTAGAAGTAATTTAGAGTTTTCCATCGCAACAGAAGGCTTTGCTATCTGCGATAGGTGGGATCGATCCTGCCGACACTAGCCTTCTTGCTTTCGATTTAGAGAATTTCGTCCCGCGACTCCCACACCAAATTGCGCTCATCATTCAAGTTGGTATTAAATGGTTTGAATATTCACCGGGCCATCGTGGACGAGGGTACATCTACCTGTGTTATGTCATCTACTTGTTGGAAAGACATTGGTTCTCCAGCTCTCACTTCGTCACCCAATGCCCTTGAAGAATTTGATGGAAGAGAGTCCAAACCTCTTGGTGTTCTCACTAGTTTACCGATCACATTAGAAGGGAAGACAGTCAATGTTGAGGTCAAAGTATTTGATGGAAAAATCAATTATAATCTTCTCCTCGGACGCAGTTGGACTCACGCCATGCTATGTTTTTCGTCCACTCTCTTTCGTGTTTTGAAGTTTCCACATGAGGGAAATATTATCATTGTCGATTAATTGTATTTTTTCACTTCTTCTTCCGAGAACAACATAATGTATGTGGAAAAGATTCCTACTCCTTACGACAGCATAGGGCTAGGCCTTTTCAAGGATCCTGCCCTCATGGGGGTTTTCCCTCTTCCGCCACCAAATATTGTTCAGGTCAACATGATTTCTCGAACTGATGACCCTTGGGTTATCCCTTCTCTTGAACATATCATTTTGTTTGGAGATTCGATGCCGTTGAGTCTCATTGAAATTTATTATTGTGAACTCATTGCTGCATCGGACACTTCGTCCTCTGATTCTGCTCCTTCAAGCGTGACTCTTGACATATATTCTAAATCCCCTTGGCTTGGTGATTTTGATTCACCAAATCCTTTGAAAGAAGTGTTTCCTTTAGATGAGGCGATCTTGGAAACCCTGTCTCTCGACGATCTACCTTGGGATGATGGTCATCATCATTCATCATTTCTACCAAGCCTCGGGGCCATGTCTACCTGTCTTGAGCATTTTGCCTCTCAGGTTCCTTCTCCTCCGCTTCAAACACCTGTTTAGGTTCGTAAAGTTTTCTTGGAAGGTAACTTGAGTAAAATTACTTAGACGATGCCTATTGACATTTCCATTAAACCGGGAATCGTAGAAAACATCCATATTTGGGTTACTTGTTCCTATGATGAAGTGCAAGTCTATACTAGCCTTTTTCGCGAATTTCGTGATGTATTTGCATGGTCCTATGAAGAAATGCTCAGCATTGATCCTAGCATCGTGGTACATGAAATTCCTACTTACCCTGGTTCGAAACCTGTTCGTCAGCGTCTTCGTCTGGTACATCCTAGGAAAGCTGCTGCCATTAAGGCCGAAGTGGAAAAGCTTCTCAAAGTTGGTTTCATTTATTTGATTCCATTGACAGAATGGGTATCTAATATTGTTCCTGTAGACAAAAAATGGGGCACTATTCGTGTCTGTGTTGACTATCATGATATCAATCGAGCTTGTCCTAAGGATAATTATCCTACTCCCTTCATCGATCAAATCATTGACGATTGTGCCGAGAGTGAGATTTTTTCCCTTATGGACAATTTTTTGGGTTATAATCAGATCAACATTCTCTCGAATGATCAACACAAGACTTCCTTCATCTATCCTTGGGGTACCTTTGCATATGAGAAGCTTCCTTTTGGTTTGAATAATGTCGGGGCTACATTTCAGCGCGCGATGTCTTATGTCTTTCATGATATTCGCCACATCGTTCAGCCTTATATGGATGATCTTCTAGCTCATTCAGCTAAGCGTAGGGACCATCTTGACCATCTTCGTCAGATTTTTCTTCGTTGTAGACACTATAAAATTCAACTTAATCTGCATAAGTGTGTCTTCTGCGTCGATTCCGATAGATTCTTAGGGTTTATCGTTTCCAAAGACGGGATTCGCCTGGATCCTCTCAAGGTTGAGGCTATTATCAATCTCCCCTCTCCTTCCTCATTGCATTAGTTGCAGAGTTTACAAGGGAAAGCTAATTTTCTACGCCGTTTTATACCTAACCATGCCGAAGTAGCTAAAGGATTCACACGATTGTTAAAGACGGGCGTTCCTTTTTATTAGGATGAGATCGCTCAAAAATCTTTCAATGCGTTGAAAACATTATTGGTCAATGCTCCTCTCATCTGCCCTCTAAATTATCATCGTGATTTTTCTCTTTATTTAGCTGCCGCTTTCAGCACGATTTCCATGGTTTTGGTACAAGACGATGATGATGGTCATGAGCATATTATTTATTACTTGTATCGTAATCTTCTCGACCCTGAAACACGTTATGCCCACGTCGAGAAGTTAGCATTGGCTACTGTTGAAGCCGTTCAACATTTTTGTCATTATATTCTTTTGCGTACAGTGACAGTGATTTCTGAATGCAACCCCATGACCTACATATTGTCTCGACAATCGTTGGGAGGAAAATACTCAAAGTGGATTTTTATCCTCCAAGAGTTTGATTTGGAGTTTACTGCTGCCAAGTCTAAGAAATCATTGGTCTTTTCTGACTTACTCTATTCTTTCCCTTCCGACTCTGCTCCTTCTCGTTCTGAAGAATTCATTCCAGATGATTTTCTTTTCTTGATTAACACCATCGATCCTTGGTACGGTGATATCATCGTCTATCTCCAGACTTCATATTTTAGATCTGAGTTGACGAAGGATGCCCGCCAATGCATCTTCCATCAGTCACAACCTTATCGTATCATTGGAGATACTCTCTATCGTGTTGGAGTTGATTCCATTCTCCGACGATGTTTGACTCTCGAGGAAGCTGAGAAATCTTTGAATGATTGTCATAGTGGCGCTTGTGGTAGTCACATGTATGGTTATGCTACTGCACATAATATTCTTCATGCTGGTTATTTTTGGCCTTCTATTTTTAAAGACTGTATTGTCATAGTTCATAATTGCCATGATTGCCAGATTTATCAACGCAAGTTGCGTGCACCACCCGTTCCTCTTCATCCTGTCATTACCGTTGGTCCCTTTACGAAGTGTGGCATCGATTTTATGACGTGTAACCCTCAATCGGCCCCGGGGCATGCTTATATTATCATAGCCATGGACTAATTCACCAAATGGGTTGAAGCAATGCCTACACTTGCCGCTGACGGTAAGACAACTTCTGAGTTCATATTCAATCACATTATTGCTAGGTTTGGTGTCCCGCAAGCCATCGTTACTGATCATGGTTCCCATTATCGGCATTATATGGTGGCAGATTTGAATTCTAAGTTGGGTTTGCGTCATGATAGCTCAACGCTGTACTACCCTCAAGCCAATGGCCAGGTTGAGGTTGTGAACAAAGTTCTTGTCACAATGCTTCAACGTACGATTGGGATCCACAAATAAAATTGGCATATCATGTGAGGCTGTGAACAAATTTCTTGTCACGATGCTTCAACGTACGATTGGGATCCACAAATAAAATTGGCATCTCATGTTATTTTAAGCTCTTTGGGCATACCGAACCTCAGTTAAGAACGCAACCGGGTTCACTCCTTTCCAGTTGGTTTATGGCCTGGAAGCTACTCTCCCAATTGAATGTGAAATACCTTCACTCAAGTTGGTTGTTGAATTAATACCGAACACTTCACCAAAAGAAGAGCGTATCCTTTATTTAGAAAGGTTGGATGAAACCGCTGCTTTTCTGCTCTTTTTATTGAAGCACAAAAAAAGTGGGTCAAAGCTCATTCAGTGATCAGTTAGTTTCCCCTCGTTCTTTCATTGAAGGAGATCTCATCCTCCTGTATTACCAAGCTCATGATAAGATGGGGGTAGGAAAATTTCAACCTATGTGACATGGGCCTTACATCGCTAAACATGTGTTGCAAAATGGGGCCTATGAGCTAGTTGACTATGAAGGTCATCCCCTTGAACAACCCAGAAATGGGTTATATCTCAAAAAATATTATGTGTGAGTCATTCATGCGTAATAGGTGTACATAGGTGTTGTTTTCATTTTCGTACATGTTTTTGGTTTGGTGTGATTTGTGAGCGTTTTTCCTGCTTATTGGGTCTTGCTTATTGTGCAGATGTGTATTACCCCTTATGTAGGTTTCACGGATGGTGCTTCCCGCAGTATCAAGAATTTGTCTTTGGCAGCCTGGGTAATTTATGATCCTGCTGGTGAGTTGATAGATCTGTAAGGTATTTGTCTAGGACTAACTACAAACAATGTCGCTGAATATAACACTGTCATTGAGCTATTAACCGAGGCAATCAACCTCGGCATATACGCATTGCTTGTAAATCTAGACTCACAACTTGTCGTTCTACAAATCAATAATCATTATTCAGTTAGAAATCCGCACATTCTGAGATTGTATTTACGTATTCATTTGTTGGAAAGACATTTTGATTTTATTACCTATCAACATATTCCTAGACAAATGAACACATTAACTGATACAGTGGCTAACATTGTATTAGATAGACATTTGCATAATTTGTAAAAAAACATCATCATATGTAAAAGATCCATGTAGGGAAATATATGTATATATATATATATATATATATATATATATATATATATATATCACATGTTTGCAACTGTGTGCATCATAACTTCAAAAAATATATGTATGTTTCTGTTACATCTTGAGACATCATGTCTCTCAAATATGCAGATAAAATAAAACCTAGGAGTCTAATCAACATGATGCTCGTGATAACATGTCACTGCCTGTACTAGCCGCCTTAGCAAGTGGTGAATTCGGCTGGGCACCCCTATGGTATGTCTCTGGTAGGCGCGAGGAACATCGTCAAAATGTGCATAATCCAGGACTCCTCATGTGATCCCCTCCAGGTTGCGCACTATCTCATATTCCTCACCGCCCTCGCTTTGAGGGTCAAAATCACGAGGGATTCGCCTCGCTATTGGTGACATGTCGACAGGTCTCTCTGGGCCAACATCTGAAATTACATGGATTTAATTTCAGAACATGCATAAATAAAAACTCATAATACTCATAAAATTTAAAAAATGATTCTCACCCAAATATTCATCCCAATCTTCTCCCTCCGGGAGTGGGAGGTCCGAATTAGCAGTGAAATCTGTACTAGAGTAGGGCCAGTCCTCCACGAAAATTAGTTGTCGACGGAGCCAATAAAAAAATTCTGGTCTCCAGGACATCTGTTGACTGCCCCCTGCCCTTGGCATCAAAGCTACCCATCAAGCCATCCGTGGTTCTCTCACTAGTGGTGTGGGGACTATAACATCCTGTCACTGAAAAATGGGTAGTCGTTCCAAGAAGAACGATACCATAATAGATCTATAACCAAATTGTTTCAATTTGGACTTCTTGAATTTTGTTAGTTGGCGCTTCATGTTTATTGTCACGACCTCTAACCAGTTGTAGATGGTCGGTGCCTTGCAGTCTACAACAAGAAGAAACTGTGTCTTTGTTGCTTCGTGTAGTGCTTGTGACCCGACAACTCATGTGATGGTATGTAGCACCACTCGTAGTGTCAAATTTGGGATAGTTTGAATGTCAAATTTCCTGCTACCTGATCCCTTCCGTTCTCCTTGACATACCCTGTCTATCACCATGGTCATGTTTTCCATGCAGGGCTGGGTGACGGTTAGGATTGGTGCCGATCCCCTCCGAGATAATATTGTGATGAAATACACATCAGAGACATCAATCTCAAGTTCTTGATCCCTAAGGATGAAATTTTCTTGATTTTCGTCCCATATGCTGACCAGATACTGTAATAACTCTGGTTGGACTCGGAGACATGGCGTTAGGAAGAATTTTTTCAGACCACAGTTTCTGAGAGCTTCCACGACTCCCTCATTTTCCATGGCCAGCTCGGCTTCTTCACTATGTTCCCGTTCTTTCCATTCAATGACCATTTTGCTTCTTTCTACTTGCAAACACATTCATATGAGTCATATTAGTCAATTTTGAACCTTAAATTTGTAAATAATTGGGGTATTTGATCAGAATTTTGTCTAGAAATGGTTTGCACCGTTTGCATGGTTGTTTCCAAAACAGTCGCGCCAATGGGCGCGCCCTAGTGTAAAAAATCGGGCGGTTGGCACGACTCCGTGCCCGAAACCTGCGCCAACCACTGAGCCCTAATTTTTGCATTTCATCCCCCAAAATTCGAAATTGGAAATTGCAGATAGTAGGAAATGACTTAAAATGATGAGAGGGATCTCAACTCTTACCTGGAGCTGACGGATTTGCGATTGGTCTACTGGATCGGCCGCTATCGTCGCCACAAGATTGCACAGTGAAATGGGTAACTATTGCTCCATAAGAGGTAAAAAGTGAAAAGTAATTATTTTTACCATTTTTGGCATTTTATAACTTTTTCACAACCCTAATTAGGTTTTAAGACTTGTTTTTTGATTATTGAATGATATTATTTTCGAGAAATGGGTTTTACACATGTCTCTTGTGCAGCAACAGGTTTTTCATGCGACAATGATGAAGTAACGAGTTATATTTTATACTTTTTTCAAACTTGGTAAAAACACGAAAATGTCTCTAATTTGAGTCATCTTTCAGCTCTTTTCCGACTCTCTAAAATTGAAAAGATTGCCGAGATTCTTGTCGTTTTGAGCTCGTTAAATGGCTGCGAAACGATATCTACCCAGTATATGTTTACTCCTTTTTCGAGTTGGGATGGATTATTTACGAAAAAGGAATACCTTAGCCTATCACAACTAAGAGGTTCTCTCAGATACAATTTTCTACCTTTTTGGATTTGTGAGAATGCCTACGAAAAGGGACTACTGGAGTTTCTTTTCTGCCTTCTTTTCAAACTCTCTAAATATGAAAAGATGCCGAGTTATTCCTTTGTCAGACTCGTTAAATCCTGATGACATCAGACTTCGTCATCATGACGTTGTTTGAGTTCCTCCTTCCTATCCCCTTCAAGCTTGTTTAAAAAATAAAATAAAAAAATTGGGGTACTCGCCATAAATGGTGGGGGAAAATGGAACCAAGTTTTAGTTATGTTGGCAGTATGTCGCTCTTGAACATTGCACTTGTCTGAATTTGTGTTGGGTTGGGGACATCTCATTTCGTCATTTTTTTCCTCCATGGGTTTGGGTAATCTCTTTTGACCTCACATCTGCTCTTTGCCATGTCATCATGACTTCAGATCCTTTGATGTTAAATACTGCCAAATGCAGTGTCGTGCTGTTGATATGTTCAAGAGAAGTTTGCCTCTGCAGTTGTCAACCTTCCTCTAATCTCCTGTTGGTCCTGATCCACTTTCATCATGTTCCTCTGTCTCATGTCGATGATGTGGGAAACATTATGGCCCTCATTCGACCAGGTCACTTCCTGTCGACTTTAGCGCATTATCCAAGAATTTGATCTAGAGACTCCCCTCTGGTACCTTGGAGCCTGCATGCCTTAATGGCAGGTTTTTCGCATTCGACGCAAGGTTCACATCATTGACCTTCGATTGAGTGATTCTGTAGATGTTCGACATCAGATCATTGTTCACATTCCGTAGATTGTACCTTTTGTACCTTGAGGGCCATTGTCATCATTAGTGGTTTCTCTTGCGTCTGTTAACGACTTTCATCATTGGCTGGTAATCAGATGTTTTCCTGCATGTTCGACTTCAGCTCATATATTTGCATGCTCGAAATTGTACATGTTTGGGTCGAGATGGAGTGCAAGTCCCTGGGTTTTGTTTGATAAACTCTAGGTTGTGGATTTTTGTGGATTATTATTATGAATTATTGCATGACTCTCTTGATTGGATGACCGTGACCATGCCTGAGTCTATTTTATTGATCCTTCCTGCTGGATGGCTGTGTCCATACCTCAGATCTCAGTTTTGTATATTCTATTATGGATGGCTGCTCCCATGCCACATGATTCATGTATCACAGATATCAGTTGTATTTTTAATCGCAGGTCTTCTGATAGTGGTGTTTGGTTTGAACGCGCTCTCATAAAGCATTTCACCCCTCCATCTCTCTCAGACTTCATGCTTTAGGGGGCATCTTTTACATAGCATTTTGTCACTGTCCCTGCAATCCCCAACTCTCACATTGGAGGGTCGTTTCTGTGACCAATAAGCAGTATCATGCTTTACAAATACCATCCTTGCATCCCTTTTGATGAGAGAAACATTCTTATTGTTGAAATTTCCCTAAGCAGAGCTATAAAAATACCTATTTTTGCCTTGGCGTGAGTAGCCAGTTACACCCTCGCGCCGACAGAGAAATTTAACACTCCGCCCATGCCATTTGGCGCTCTGATCCAGTTAGACACCCGCGCCAAGCTGTTTATGGAATGTTTTTTAAAAATAGAGGCGGAGGTTCCATTCCAAACACCTCGGGGATGAGTCATTAGGAGTGGTTGAACTGAAACAACCACAGAATCCTTCCTTTAGTTAGTAGTTTCCACCTCCCTTGGAACTCTCCTAAAGGTTAGGAATCCATCCCACCTTTGTAGGGATCCCAACCTCCTCCTTTTCCTCTATAAAAGAAACTATCTCTTTTAGTAGAAGCTAGTTGAAAGGCTGAATAACTGAACTGGGAGAATTATACATACTATAGCTAAGCTGCTAGAGAAGATAGAATAATAAGGATTATGTTGAGAGAGCTTGAGTCAAAGAATTCTGAGAGAGATTGAGTCTGAATTCCCTGACCAAAATTTGAGACGTGCTTCGCCTGAACCTCACTGGAGGAGACCGCGACGTCAAAGCATCAGTTGTACTCTTCCTTCTATTCATTTATATACATGAGTACTATTTGGTTCCACTATTGTGTTATGATGTTTATTTGATGCGATATGTTTAGCCCTCTTTGACTGGCTAATAGTTATGAGTGGAACTATTATGTCGTATGTTGTTCTTGTTCTTTGATCTATGTGCAGGTATCTAAGCATAACAACAAATGGATTGTGATTTTCCAAGGCAGGAGCGAGAGGCCACTACTATTTCTACAACGATGACATCGTTGGATTGAAGGTAGGTCAATCTACCGTATTTTTTGCTCATTCATTAACTAGGAAGCAACACTTTAGCGTGAGGGCTAGAGGGATCGTCTCTGTCCACAGAGAGGATTTACCTTCATAACACTCCTTAAGCTCTAAGCTTTTTCTTATCCTGCATATACAATCTTTTCTTTCACAAAAACTTCTCTACAGGCTTTCTGTCTGTCTCCAAAAGAGCATTCTTGCTCTGATACCAAATGATGCACCTACCTCATCAAATATGTGATATGAACCATGTTCTGGAACATGAACCAATCTACAAACACATTCCAACATTAGCACGAGGTTTCTTCAACCTCTAAATCCATTGAGATCTATCTATTCGATTGGAAAACACCTAAATATGAAGAAACTAGACACTGAAAATAATGAGACACAGGTGAAATCGTAGCGTGCAGTGATAATTACGTAGCATCAGAAATTGTATGTGTATCGAATTAGGTTTATACCCAATTTTTACAGGGTATGTGTAGCGCCTGCGTAGCGTCTTCGGCGAAAGGGTAGCGTTCTCAAAGTATGATCAATGCTGCATCAAGAAAGTGTTGGAATCAGGATTTCCGTTAGAATAAAACCGGTAGGCATTAGTCTCTGCTAAAATTTCCAGATTTAGGATCCACGAGAGGCGGTTAGTCCATGTCACGAAACACAAGGGGAGCATTGAACCCAATGTCCAACAATCTCCCCCCAAATGCGAGTCAGGTGAGTTTCGAACTCGAGACTTGTCGCTCTGATACCAATTGTTGGAATCACGATTGTTGTTAGACCAAAACCCGCAGGCGTTAGTCTCCTTTACAATCGCAAGAGTTAGGATCCACGAGAGGCGGTTAGTCCATGTCGCAAAACACACAGGTAGGGTTGAACCCAATGTCCAACAAAAAACTTCTAAGTCACACTAGCCAATGGTTTGGGACTTTGATCCACCCAATTTTGATCTCATTCTTCAGTTGTTAGACGTAGATCTCGTCTCGACCCGGTCCCAACTAAAATATGATCAAAGCCCTCTCCTACCTTGCTTTACAACCTTCCTGACATTTCTCATAAGTTTTAGCTTAAATCAAAATCTACCCCTTTATGCTGTGGGAACAAATTAAATGAATTTGGAGGTGCGTAGGGATTAAATATGGAGAGATTGCAAGAAGGAAGAAATTCAATATCAGTTACAACAAAATGCTTGCAAATATGCAAACTTCACACGATCTGGGCTTGAAAACGTTTTCGAGCACGTTGACCCTGCAATTTGTGGTCTTGAAACTGGTCACTTCCGCATTCTTCACCACTTGCAGAATTATTGCCTCGCTGGTACTAGAAAGAAATTATAATATGATATATCATAGAGATATATAATCCAAAACCACAATTTTCTTGAACAGGTGAAATCTGGTCCGTCTTGACCCCTTTTATCTTGCAACCCCGGATCTTAGGTGATCTCTCTTCAGGTGATCATAAAATTCCTACCAATGTCTCTGAAATTTTTATCAGAATATTTCTTTGTGTTGCTACTAGCATGCTCTTAGTCCCCTGCTTCACATTATTTGGAAGATCTGCAACATTTCCAGTCTAGCTGTTATGTTTTGGGCGATATTTAACTTGATGCAAGAAAACCATTAAATATAATTGGTTCCAATCTTCACCTCTCTGCAAGGTAATATTAATGAAGTAATGAAAATTATGTTAATATTTTAACACATAATTGCAAAGCAAGCCCTATTATATACAATCTGCAATCACTACGCAGAATTTTGATCTAGCTCCTTTGGCTTGCAAACATCATGGTGTTTCCTTAACTACTTGTAGATCCTATTTCACAACCAATCTACACATCCACGCAGGGATTCAACGCTTTACTCAAGATAACACAATATTCATACAATCAAATCTGTTCACAAATTCAATTATAGGACAGAGTACTGAGCTTTTCTTTCTACAGGTAGCACAGAGCTTGATAACGGTCTCATAGAGTTCATATGCACTAAAAGCAAATTCAAATTCTTGAACAAAGACAATTTCCAGTTATGAAAAGATACTCGTTCTTCAATGCCTAACCTCATTCATATGATAGATTTATTTTAAACCATCATCACTTCCAAATAGACATACAAACTGTAATTCATCAATTAACATTACAAAGATAATAAAAATAATGAAAATATTCCTTTCATTAATCAAACTGTACATATACTCACAATCCTCGTTTAATTCATTTCTCTCTTCATGGCCTGATCTTCATTCATTTTGCCATTCCTCTCCCCTCATATTCATGCCTGTAGGTTTTTAATTATGGGAACAATTATATAGTTATGGATAATTTTGGATCCACGATCTTCTCCATAGATCACAACTAATTCCTAAAATCTCTAATGCCACTTTTAACTCAACCTATCCTCTATTCTAGGATCCCCTAATCCCTAAGATCTCTATGAGATCTTCACAAGTCAAACACCTCTCACATTCTCACACAATTTATTAAAAATATACAAATTTATTATTAATAAATTAAAATCATCACACCCCCTTAGTAAACCAAATATACAATGATTTTCTGAGCAGGATGCTCCGGCATCAAAAGCTTTTAGAGATTTCACTAATGCATAGGCATGTTTTTCCAACATTTCATATTTCAATTATGCATCTCTAAGAGCTATGTCAAAAAATACTATGGGAGCTTCCTTATTTTTTGAATCTTTTTGTAATAAAACAACAACAATAGTATCTTGGGAGGCAAATGAGAAGATCAAAAAATGTTTTGAGTATTCAGGGCTTACCAGTTGAGGTGCTTCAATGATAACTTTTTTTATCAGCTGAAATGAATTTCTAGATTCAACTGTCCACTTAACGTCTTTTCCTTCTTCAACATGCAAGTAACATGCTTCACCACTTCAGAAAAATTGGGAATGAACCTTCTTAAAAAATTCATCTTACCAAGGAAATATTGAATCTCTTTCTTGGATCTTGGAAATGTTAAGTCTTGAATTTCAATCACTATTTTGGGATCAATTTTCACTACATCTTTAGAAACTATGCGACCCAACATCTTACCTTCCTTGAGAGAAAAATGAGAATTCTTTGGATTCAATGATATACCATATTTTTTGCATTTAGAAAATAATTGTCTCAAGTGCTGAAGGTGTTCTTGACCTGAAGCTGAAAAAACAGTAATATCATCCAAATAGATGACTAGGAATTTGTCCTTTTCTCCAATGAATTCAAAATCCATAGCACGGTGAAAATTAGCTCCAACATTCATAAGCCCAAATGGCATATTTGCATATATGAATGTTCCCCAGGGAGCAGTTAATGTTGTATTCTCTCAGTATTCTATCCAAATAGAAACTTGATTATACCCGTAAAACCCATCTAACATGGAAATTATGTCTGAACCAGTTACCTTTTGAAGAATATGCTCCATTTTTGGAAATGGATAATTATCTTCCTTGGAGAATTTGTTAAGATTTATGAAATCTACACATAGAGTGACTTCACCACTCTTCTTTCTTACTGGAACTAAATTTGCAACCTAATATAAGTATCTAAATGGAATGATGATTTTGGCATCCAAAAGTTTCTTCACTTCCTTCTCCATCACTGGTAACAATAGTGGATTGATTTGTCTTAATTTCTGCCAGAATGGCTTAGTACCATATTTCAATGGTATTCTATGCTCAATGATAGCTATATCATATGTCTTAATATCTTCATATTTCCAGGAAAAAACATCAACAAATTCATAAAAGAGCTTGTGATATTCAATCTTTGTTTCTTTTGATAAAGCTTTGGACAACTTAACATACCTCGGTTCTTTTTCTGTGCCCAAATTGAAATCTTCCAATTCTGCTTCTGTTTCAGCTAACTGTGGTTTGACTGAGATATCATTGTGATAAAACAGATTCTCAAGTGGGATTAACCCCTTGGTAATGTGATTGGAAGGCATCTGAATGATAGGCTGATCAACAATGTGTTTTTGCAGATTTTTGGTGTCTTGCAAATCAACATCATCCTTTTTGGGATCTTCATCCTGATCAATGTTTAGGACAAAAAATTCTTCAGCAGCTTCAATGAATCTTCTAATATCCTGATCATCTTAACAAAGTTTCCAACTTTTGACATTATCAATAATTCTAGGTATGAACCTAGCTTCCACTTCATATTTCAAATTTAGAGGTATTGGGACCTTGAATGAGCTTGCTGAAATAGAAAGTGAGTCAGCCAAAATATTACTTTCTCTTAGAACAAAAGAAATGTTAAACTCCAGGAATGAGTCTTCTATAATGCTCCGTACTGCATTTCGGTAATCTCTGAGTCTGAGATGCTTAGTTTGATAAAAAATTTATGATTTGCTGAATAATAACTTTAGCATCTCCAAAAATAGATTTTTTTTAAATATTCATGTCTTTTGCTCTTTTTAAACCAATCAGCAGAGCTTCATATTGAGCCACATTGTTAGTTGCTTCAAATTACGTTTGAAAGAAAATGTGGAGCTTTATTTCAAAGGGGAAATGAGAACTATTCTTGCACCAACTCCTTCTTTAGAACACGAACCAACAAAATACATTTTCCATAGCTGAGAACCCTCATGATTGATATTTTTTTCAGCAAGCTTCAAGATCTTATTTTTTTTCTGCATATTGGACATCATTATCCATGTGTAAAATTCTTGAACCAACATTAGTTGTTCTAGCATAAATTGAATGATTATTGGGGTCTTTGTTGTCACTAATGATATATGCTAGCTGAGCTTCTCTATAAATTATTTTTGTTCTCCTCCAAAAATAGGAATAGTAGCATAAGTGAAATCCATTTGCAAAGTTCCTCCCAACCTTATAATCCATGACCTAGAAGGTAATATGCAAAATCTAGGAGGAATGTCAGCTGCAACAATATCCATCACCATCCCTCTCATGGGTAAATGAAAGAGTCTTACTACAAGGTCTTTGATGACACAAAGGCATTGAACTTTTCGAGAATCAAAGGAGTAGAGATCTTGGTATTCTCTAGTTACTTCAAGGTCTAGTTCATCCATGACTACCTTGGGAATTAAATTATGTGAGGCTCTAGAGTCCATTAGAAAATTATGAAAGATCTTATCATGAATATTTAGAGATAGATAGAACGGAGGGGTAGAGTCATATTTTTCCTATACCAATGGACCTAAAACAACAATGGGCTTGTCATCTTGAAGGTTAACAAAATCAGAGGCTACTTCAATAGGTGGAGGTTGAAGAGATTTCATAAAAGTCTTTTTGAAATCATTATTCTTCATGAGCTCTACAAGAGGAAAATGAATCTTTATCTTTTGTATCTCATTCTAAAAATTGAAAATAGGAGGAAGTTTGTGAGCAATTTTTACCTCAAGTGAAGGAGTAATAACTGCCACTATAATTTCCGGTTTGCTTGGTTCAACAACTTGCTTTTCTGCTGGAATTTGAACTGCGTCCTTATTTTTCTTAGGCTGTGCAATAGGCTTTGGATTATCATCAATCTTCTTTGATATGAGATTGTATCTACTTTGATGATCAATTGCAATCATGAAATGATCAGAAATCACTTCATTATTTTGAGTATATGGCATGAAATATTCATACTCTGCTCGTGTAAGATGAATCAACCCTTCTTTATCTCTTAGAAAATTGATATCAACAACTTTCTCCAACCTTTCAACTTCCTCTTCATCTTCAAATATAGAGTTTTACAAAGGGGGCTACACTTTTTGATCATCAACATCTCTTCTTTCTTGCTGCAAAATTTGAGGAACATTAGGTCTTCTAAAATGCTGCCTATTAGGTTGATCAAATGAAACATTTCTAGTAGTAGCTGGTCTTGCTTCCATCTTGAGCTTGGAAATCTTAGTAGTCAATTAATTGGCCATCTTGGTCAGCTCATCCAACTTAGGATCTATGTCAGAAGTTCCTGAAGTTGAAACTTCAACTTTTTGCTTTACTTTTTCTTTATCAATCCCTCCTCTGAGCTTATCAGCTGCTAACACAATAGATTCTACCTCCAGTGCATTGTCTTGCATTTTTTTTAGTGTTGTAGATCTTCTTTCTCTCAATAATAAACAAAAATCAGGATCAAAGGCACTAGCATAAGTGATTTTTGTTGAAGCTTCAGTAGGCTTGATTTTAGTACGTATTTTACTATACATCTTATTAAATCTCTTAGAAAATTTAGAAACTGATTCTCCTTCTTTTCTTTTTATTGCACCAAATTCAGTGATATAATACAAAAAATCTTTCTTATCACCCCATTTCCTAAAAAAATTATCATCTACGGTTTCAATTCAAGTGATGCTACCAACTGCCAAAGATCTGAACCATTTCCTAACATCACCCTCAAGGCCCTGAACAAAAAATCTCATCCAAACATCTTCATGCTCAATATTCAGATTTTCAGCATAGGCATAGAAATCAACAAGGTGTTCTTAAACTGTCATCTCTCCCTGACCACTAAACTTAGGAATGTATTTGATCCAGGTGGATATTGGTGGCCACCCTCCTATTCCATTTGGACCCGCACCATCAACTCTTTAAGTTTTTCACTTCCAACAACTTACTATTTTTAGCAGGTTTTTAGGTCCTACACTCCCGAAGCCGTTTTGGGGCCTTAATGATCCAGGTGGATATTGGTGGCCACCCACCTATTCCATTTGAACCCCCACCATCAGTTCTTTCTATTTTCAAGTTGCAGCAAAACTTACTATATTTTGCAGTTTTTCAAGTCCTGAAATTTCGGAGCCGTTTTGAGGCCTGAAACGACGTTTTTTTGGGAAAAATTGGACTAATGTTTCTCACACTAAAAAGTTATAGTCCTTAGATAGATATTTCTAACGAGCTATTGAGCGCATCAAACAGAGATCGTATTCCAAAGTTACGTCCTTGGGAAGTTGAAACACAATTTACCCAAACGAGACCCACAATTTTGGCGCCTCATCTCCTAGGGTTAGGTTTTTGGATGTTTTGGATTTTACATTGTTTCTCAACAATAAATAGGCCTTCGAGCATCATTGTAACATAGAGGAGGGGCCTGTATCCGTCACATCTCTTCTTAGGGATACGCTACCAGTGCCCTCACCCACTCATTTCCATTATGTCTCATTGTAACACAGTGGAGGGGCCTATAGTCGTCACGTCTCTTCTCAGGGATACGCCAGTGCCCTCGCCCGCTCATTTCCATTATGTCTCATTGTAACATAGTGGAGGGGCTTGTAGCCATCACATCTATTCTCAAAGATACGCTACTAGTGCCTTCGCCCGCTCATCTATTTCCCTTATGTCTCTATTAGGCCTTCGAGCCTTAATGACATCCAAAGGCATGTAGCCACCACATCTCTTCTAAGAGATGAGCCTACCAACGCCCTCAATGTTTATTTCTATTATGTCTGTAAGCCTATTTCTACCATTTTATATTAATAAAATGAAGCATTATTTCTGCTGCATCTCTGCGCTTATGATTATATGTGTATTCTGTTACATTCCTGCATAAAATCTGGATAAGTGGTATTAGAGCGGTCTGCTCTTTCTCTATTTTTCTTTGCACGTCCCCAACATGGTTAGGGAATAAGGAGTTCAGGCTCGATTTGGTTACACCCTTGCAAGATCAGTCTCGCATACCTCAACGACCCCCCATGGCAGAAGGAAAGAAAGATGAGGGAGCAGGAGATCCTATCAAAATCTTGCTTGGGGAGGCCCTTGAGAAATAGAGGAACGCGATTATGGATAAATTTTCCCAGATCCTTCAACGTCTGCCCACTGACATCACATCTACATCCAGCACGTCCGCCAATAGGTCCACGACATCCTAGAAAAATCTAATACCAAGTTCAGCATAATTTGTCCCTCATGGAGGAACTTAACGTAATGGGGACCATTGCTTCCTAAGGAGGGAGGAATGATCCAGGTGGATATTGGTGGCCATCCACCTATTCCATTTGGACCGCACCATCAAATCTTTTAGTTTTTCACTTCCAGCAACTTACTATTTTTAGCAGGTTTTCGGGTCCTACACTCTCGGAGTCGTTTTGGGGCCTTAATGATCCAGGTGAATATTTGTGGCCACCCACCTATTCCGTTTGAACCCCCACCATCAATTCTTCCCATTTTCAAGTTACAACACAAATTAATATATTTAGTATTTTTTTGGGTCCTGAAATTCTGGAGCTGTTTTGAGGCCTTAAACAACGTTTTTTGGGAAAAACGGGAGCAACATGGGTCCATGGACCTTTGTTTCTCACACTAAAAGGTGTAGTCCTCGGATAGATGTCTCTAACATGCTATTAAATGCATAAAACGAAGATCATATGTCAAAGTTATGTCCCTGGGAAGTTGAAACACCAATTTACCCAAACGAGACCCACAATTTTGGTGCTTCATCTCCTAGGGTTAGGTTTTTGGACATTTCAGGTTTTACATTGCTTCTCAACAATAAATAGGCCTAAGAGCCTCATTGTAACACAATGGAGGGGCCTAGAGCCATCACATCTCTTCTCAGGGATACACTACTAGTGCCCTCGCCCACTCATTTCCATTATGTCTCAAGTTAACACAGTGGAGGGGCATGTAGCCGTCACATCTCTTCTCAATGATACACTACCAGTGTCCTCGCCCGCTCATTTACATTATGTCTCATTTTCACACAGTGGAGGGGCTTGTAGCCGTCACATCTCTTCTTAGAGATACTTTACGAGTGCGTTCGCCCGCTCATATATTTCCATTATGTTTGTAATAGGCCTTCAAGCCTCAATGTAACACAGTTCAGAGGCCTGTAGCCACCACATCTCTTCTCAGAGATAAGCCTACCAGTGCCCTAGATGTTTATTTCTATTATGTCTGTAATCCTATTTCAACCATTTCATATTAATAAAATGAAGCATTATTTCCGTTGCATCTCTGTGCTTATGATTATATATGTATTTTGTTGCGTTCTTGCATAAAATCCGGATCAGTGGTATCAGAGCGGTATGATATTTCTCTATTTTTATTTGCATGTCCCCAATGCGGTCAGGGTATAAGGAGTTCGGGCTCGATCTGGTTGTCCCCTTACAAGACCAACCTCACAAACCCTGATGACCCCCTAATGGCAGAAGGAAAGAAAGACGAGGGAGCAGGAGATCTTATCAAAATATTGCTCGGGGAGGCCCTCGAGAAATAGAAGAACGCAATGATGGATAACTTTGCCTAGATCCTTCAATGTCTGCCCACCGACAACCCATCTACATCCAACATGTCCGCCAATAGGTTTGCGACATCCTGGACAAATCCAATACCAAGTTCAGCATAATTTTCCCCTCATGGAGACTTAACGCAATGGGGACCATTGCTTCCTAAGGAGGGAGGAATGATCCAGGTGGATATCGGTGGCCACCCACCTATTCCATTTGGACCCGCACCATCAACTCTTTCAGTTTTTCACTTCCAACAACTTACTATTTTTATCAGGTTTTCGGGTCCTACACTCGCGTAGCCGTTTTGGGGCCTTAATGATCCAGGTGGATATTGGTGGCCACCCACGTATTCCATTTAAAGTCCCACCATCAGTTCTTTCTGTTTTCAAGTTGTAGCACAACTTACTATATTTAGCAGATTTTCGGGTCCTGAACTTCTGGAGCCATTTTGAGGCCTTAAACGACGTTTTTTGGGAAAACCGGGAGCAACATGGGTTCATTAATTGATGTTTATCACACCAAAAGTTGTATTCCTCGAATAGATATTTCTAACAAGCTATTGAGCATGTCAAACAAAGATCGTATGCCAAAGTTATGTCCCCAGGAAGTTGAAACACCAATTTACCCAAACGGGACACATAGTTTTGGCGCTTCTTCTCCTACGGTTAGTTTTTTGGACGTTTTTAGTTTTAAATTGTTTCTCAACAATAAATAGGCCTTCGATCCTCATTGTAACACAGTGGAGGGGCTTGCAACCATCACATCTCTTCTCAGGGATACGCTACCAGTGCCCTCGCCCGCTCATTTGCATTATGTCTCATTGTAACAAAGTGGAGGGGCTTGTAGCTATCACATCTCTTCTCAAGGATACTCTACTAGTGCCCTCACCCGCTCATTTCTATTATGTCTCATTGTAACACAGTGGAGGGGCTTGTAGCCTTCACATCTCTTCTCAGAGATATGCTACCAGCGCCTGTGCCCGCTCATCTATTTCCATTATGTCTGTAATAGGCCTTTGAGCCTCAATGTAACACAGTTCAGAGGCTTGTAGCCAAAACATCTATTCTCAGAGATAAGCCTACCAGCACCCTAGATGTTTATTTCTATTATGCCTGTAAGCTTATTTCAACCATTTTATATTAATAAAATGTAGCATTATTTCCGCTGCATCTCTGTGCTTATGATCATATGTGTATTCTATTGCGTTCCTGCATAAAACCCAGATCAACATTTGAGATAATATCTTGCAGGTAATGCATTCATAGGCTGAGGTAAAACCAAAGGGGCATACCTTGCAGCAACAATTGCATCCATTCAGTTAGGGGGTGGGTTTGGACCTGCCATGGTGTGAGTTGTTGGGATTTGTGGAACAACAATTGGTGGATTGTGAACAACAAATGATGAAGGACCAACTTGTGATGTAGACACTATTTGTTGGTTGGAAAACAAGGGAGCTACATGATTTTTTGCAAAATCAGGGGATAGAGTTTGCAGGACTTCTTTAGGGACAACCTTTGAGAAAAAAGTAGTAAAGGCAACAAAATTTCATTTACTCTTTTTCTTGATTAGCTTTTCAGGGTCAGGGACTGGGATTCTCAAAGGGGAAAATGGGTTAGCCTTGGTTCTATCCCTTCTAGGAGCCAAAAATTCAACAATGGATTTTCCAGGTGTAAAGCAATCTAAAAATATAGCTGGAACTATACACCTTTGAACCAGACTTATAACTTTGTCATTCACCTAGGGATAAACTTCAATTCGCATACTCGGCAACGGTGCCAAAGATGTTAGAGAAAGGAGTCACTCCTCGACTGCAAAATGAGTAAGCCTTACAGATCATTGTTCATTTCAAAATTTAAAGGGTTTTTGAGTCGTGGGATGGCTTCTCAAAGATTTTGAAATGATTTTTTATATTCTTTAATACTTTCATGCATTTGGAAAGCTGTGGGAAGTATATATTGTATGGGTAAATTGGTAGTATAGGGAGAAAAGTGTAAAAAATGAAAGGAGATGGATAGATGGTACTTATTCTAGGAAATATGCATATCCTAAATCAGTCACACAACTATAATGATGGCTCTTTACACAAACTTTGTTTATGCAAAGTAAACAACATCCAAAAACTAGATTACATGCACAAAGTATTTCACAAATCCTTTATGAAATCTTCACTAACATGTTCTACAACACATATATGATTTGCAACAAGCTGGAAAGTAGATAATTTACTATTAGATCCTTTAACATTTTCTCACTCACACCTACTAGCTGTTACAACTCATAAATTAGAAGAAATTAACAAAGAGAGAAAACACACGATACATTAGATAGCTCTTGAGTCACAAAATCCTCCAACATGAAGTGCAAAAAGAATTTTATTTATTATATTAAGTCTTCAGGTAGACCAACATCCAACCTGGAAATGGTATTTACAAATGGTATATATAGAAAAAGAGGAACCAACTCTATCTCTTCTAAAAAGAAGGAAACACTACTCTTGACATTAAATAGGTGTCATAGGACATTAAAACCGTATCCCATAAAAAATTAATTGAAAAGACAGATGTAGATGAAATAATAGAAGAGAATCTTGGATGAACTGCTGAGTATGCTGACATGCTACCCCTTTTTATGTTGATTTGTCTCCTTATGTCTTTGGTTCTTAAATAATCATGTATCTTCATTTAATATGACCTCCAAAAATCTCATAACCACTTATCACCATCACTTGTTATATCCATTTGGTTATGAGTCCTTATATTTCCTTAAATGGCTCGGAAACTTCGCTGACAGGTGTCAAAAATCAGTTAAAACAAGTGCTACTGGAAATTCCAGTAAAAACCTGTAATTGTGCAAAACTTTAACGCTACCAAAATTTCTGGTAGAACTCTTATTATTTTTCAAAAATGCACAGAAAACATTGAAAAACCTATGTAGAATTCTATTCTTTGACATTTGAGCTACTGTTCAAAATTTCAATTGATAAGCAAAAAGGTGTTTGTATCAAAAACCCTTTTTACCTTTCTTCCATGTGGGCTGTAGCTTCAACAAGCTTGTCCAAGTCTGTCTTGCTGTTAGCAACTGATCTTGATCTGGTTGTTCTTGTGGCTGCTTCCTTGACTATGGCCTTCTCCTCCTTAGAACCCTTTTTGATCTTTCTTATTTTTGAGGGTTCTGAGTGGTGCTCTAAAGGGGTTCTGTTTTTATCTTTCTTCTTAGATTCCTTTGTGTTTGACACTTCAGATTTTCGTTCTATATCAATGACCTCTGTCATTAAACTTGGATTGTGCAGAGCCTTGGAATTAAGCCTGAACTTGTTGTTTTCTCTGGTATGCCTTTTTCTGGTACCGACAATAGGTTTGGCTTCCTCTTTCTTCTTCTTACTACTAATATCATACCCTGCATCTTTGAGAAGTTATTCATCAGACTTTGTGGGATGATAATATTTCTACATTTTCTGCTGAATGTCTGCTTCCAGAATTTCTGGTAATATCTATGCTTTAGATTTCTCTGCAGTTGCAGACCTTCCTCTTTAATCTCTGGTGTAGACATTAGGAAAAGGAGGAATGGGGGCTACCATTTTTGTAGGCTTGGGTTTATTATCTGAGGAGCTCTCTCCTGTCTCCAACTTTCTCTCAACCTTGAATGAAGACATATTTTCTTTTATGCTCTTGGATTTATGGATATTCTCCTTTTTAGCCTTCCTCTTTGTTCTTCTTTTTGCAGGCTGAGGGTGTTGTTGTGAGGATGGATGTGTAGGTGCAGGTTGGCCTGACCTGTACAACAAGAAATGGTCCCATGTTTGATTTATTTTCCTTAACTCTTCTTCAACTAACACCTTGATGAGATCTTGATGATACAAGCTATATTTTGAAGCAGCAGTGTGAGTTTTGATCCTGGCTAACATATTTGTCAGAATCTTCAGCAGAAAGTAAGGCAAATTGAGGGTCTTCATACCTGAAACATGAAAAATAAATCTCATATGATAAATAAACACTATTGTATACCTCCTTTCACAAGTGAGGTAAATCTTGATGAGTTTAACATCTTCTGCCCATTCATTTTTGAGGTAGCTGCTAGAAATTCCCTTGGCCCAGTTGGGATCTCTGTGTGCATCCCTGAGGAAATTGTTGAGGTCTCCTCAAGTGATAACCTAACCTTTAAACCGCCTTTATCCTTCTTGTGGAAGGTTGAATGCCTCAGCAATTGACTCTGCTGAAACCTGCAATGTAAGACCATATATTGTGGCTTCCTATCCATTGAATGGGTTTTCAAACTCTTGAGCTACTCCTAAGTGAGAGCTTCCCAGTCTATCGCACAAAGAATACTACACTTCTTGGACAAACAATCTTCTCACCTTCAAATTTGCATCCACTAGGTCAACACCTTGTGGTTCAATTCATTTAATTTTAAATCCTCTTTTAGTCATCTTCAGAAATTAATAACTTTGTCTCTGAAAACTAATAGGCGGCAGAGCTAGAAGTGCTCACCTAACAAGTGTTGATTGTGTGTTCCTTTGAAATCCTATCTGAAATCTAGACTTATCCTCAAACTGCAACTGTAGAAAACTCGTTCTCCAACAACTAGGCTCACAAATGATACTTCTCCTTCCTTTTCGGTGGTTTTAAAATAGAAACGCTGGTTCATCCTCCCATGCAATATATTTTCATGATGGAAAATATTCTTGATCGTAGTAGGCACCATGTGATAGCCATCATGGTCTTCATTTGGCTGCTTAACTTTGAATAAAATGCTACAGGTGGATTGAAATAAGCAGATCTATGACTGGTTGAACCTTTAGTTAAACTAAGAGGGGGGGGGGGGGGGTTGGGTGAATCAGTTTAACACATTCATGGACTTTTAAAACTTTTCATTAAAACTTATTTACACCTTCATTTCATGTTCAAATTAATATGTGAGTAATCTTAGAATGTGAGCAGCAAGTATTAATATAATGTAATATCAGACTTAATATGAGAGCAACAAGTATTAAGCAAATGAGATAAACCATATCAACACATACACATCATGCACAGAGACACTAGATATAAGTGGAAACCCATAAAGGGAGAAAACCACATCTTATTATTGTTGTGATGCAAAGGCAAGCTCCAACTCCCTCTCAACACTGATTTTCTGTAGGCACCAACCTACAGGAGGCTCCTACCTCAATTTTGCAAGCTACAACTTGCAAGGAAGCTCCAACTCCCATCAATTTTCTGCAGGCACCAACCTACAAGAGGCTCCAACCTCAGTCAGCTATAACTGATGTTTCATCAAGCTACAACTTGACGTGGAAGAACCAACTCCCATCAATTTTCTGCAAGCACCAACCTACAGGAGGCTCCAACCTTAGTCAGCTACAACTGACATCTATCAAGCTACATCTTGATAAGGAAGCTCCAACTTCCTTACTCTTTCAAAAGGAAAACACTTGCTGATTTACCTTGGATATCAGCTCTGTTCTATACCATATTCACTGCTGTGCATAAGTCTTCATATCTGCCTTATATCATTTCTGCATCTTCTCAGATTCACTATCAGCTCCTCCTTCTTCTCTGCCTCACTGCTTCATTTCTGCATTCTCTTCAATCATTATCTTCAACCTCTAACTCCTGTATGCATATCAAGTTGATATTATATATAGAGTTCATCACATGACTCTTTACATTCCTCAGGGAATTTGAAGTGAATAGTCCTGACTTTTTGCCTTCTGTCTTCTCATTTCTTTTACCCCCTCATTTAGAAAAATATAATAATATGCATTAATTTCAATATTATAGTGGGAGTTTTGTTTTCCTACTAGAGACTTGCCAATGCATCACAAACAATAAAAAATTAATTACAACATTTACATTCACATTTTTAGTTACACACTTCAATTTCACTCAGCGCCTTTTCTGGATTTTGGCTTTACTGGATTTGTCTTTTCTGCTGTTGTTGAGTGACTGTTTTGTATACTTTGGTTCACCTCTGTGTCTATTCATCTGTTCACTGTACTTGTGTGCACCAACTACATATATAACTGCTTTTCAGGTTTTATTCTCAAATACATATGAATCTGGGCGATGTCCGTACATTACCATCTCTATTCTCGGACTACCTGCTTGCATTTTCTGTACATATATGAGCTTAAACTTAATGGTTGAAACTCGTATTACAATTTCAATTCATCTTTTTCCCTGTACCATTTTTCTGCCGCTGTCTCTCTCTCTCTTTCGTTCTTGCAGGCTCTTGTAGTAAACCCAATCTGTGAACTTTATAAAGCCCACTATATTAAATACCAGCGTAGTATATATCAGCATATATATATGTTCCTCAACCAAATGTGAAGATCCATGTATTCACTTTAACGTATGCCCATCACACACCTTATTTAATATAGGTTTCGACTTTAGCATAATATATAAATATATCACCATGTATGCATATTCCTCGAGTCAATCATTAGAACTATTAAAAAAACCGTGGCTTTTATTTAGTGCCCAACATAAGCATGGTCACGGTTTTATAACCTTTATAACATCAGACTGTATTACATTCCCCACTTAAATATATAATGCTTACCTCTCGCTCATAACTATGACCTGCCCCATACATGGTTTAATCCTCGACCTTATAAAATATAAATCGAATATATTAATTTCAACCATACGTTAGTTTTGGAGTTGGTACTCATATTAAACACCAACCTTGCGAGCATCAAACTCAATTGTTAATGTAATGGTTTTGGGGTCCACAGTATTCAACATTCAACACATATAATTCCGACTTCACATAAAAGTGCCTCCTCAATCAACGGCTGCAAACTTTACCGTACACCATTCGATGATCCGGCGATCATCGCGCAACCAAAGTGCAAGTCATTTAGTTCTCCGAGTCCACATGAAGGAGTGGGTCCCAATGCTTAACTCTCCTTCTCATCCTATGGCTGAAAGCACATCGCCTTGCCTCATGTCATTCAACGGATATCGCTTGTTTTAGATGCACAAACAATAATGCGCGATGAGAGTGTTTTTCCAAAATCGCTCAGGGACACGTGTCATCCAGCGTATGGAATCGCTCTGAAATCTTGAATACCACTTGCCCGACGAAGGCGGTGTGATGAAAACCAGAAACCCGCCTTTACTGTTCATTAGTCAGAGCTCCATCTTCTGAGTTCCACCTTCAGAGTTCCGCTCAGCTTCCGCTCAAGGCTCCGTCAAGCACAGCTCCATTAATCTGCGCCGTCTCCCAACATTTCGATAGAGTTAAAGTGACTATGTGGCTCCACCACGATTCTCCAACCACCGACTTCACCTTCTTACAAAATAAATGCATGTCAATCTGTTTACGGGAAGCGTAGGCTCAAGGGTTCCGGGAATACACTCCCACACAGGATTCAACAGCCCTCACGCGGACCTTTCTTGCTCACTCCAAGGTCAAGTCATTGTGATATTAATTCCAACATATTCAATTGCTTCTGGTTCGACCACTGGCATTCATCCTTGTTACAATTACTCAACAACATCAAATTCCTTCTTGTATGCAGGGCATTTCCACGACCCTTCACACACAGTTTCTCAAGGGCGAGAGGGATATTTTACAGTCCTCCTCTACACAGACTACGAGCACTTGCTATTAAACACAGAAATATAGACCTTGCACATAATTACTAATTCAACCAAGAACGCAGAATCTATACTAACTCTCAGAATTCAACTATTCCCCATGTAATTCAAACAAGAAGACATGAAGTCACACATGGAAATTATAAACAATTCTCCATAAATAGATATATATATATACAGGTGATCCATCTCAAAAGTAATCACTTACAATTTCATGGTTGGCTAGATATTCAATACGAAGGCCACTACCCTCCAATTTGGATGCTATTCAAACTACTTACAAATTACAAATCATTTTACATAACTCCTTTGATGACCTCTACTGGTATGGTCTGTGCATAAGAGGTAACTTTTCAACACTCTTTTCATACTTTCATAGACAATTTCAGCTGTCAATACATGTTTCCTTTTTGCCACAGAACCTCGAATGTTCCTTCTATAATATGTTCCCACACTCAGAACCAGTTTCTCAAATCAAATACCTCTACTCCTTGACTGATGCTGCTCCTTGCTCCTGAAGCTCCTCTGCTGCCTATCCAGATCTCCAATCAACTGACCCTTCTAAAACTGCCTCTGCTTCATGTCTCATGCTCTCTTTGCCTTGTTGTTGTTTCAAGTGCTCCTCCTTTGCCATCAATGACAACATTTCCAACAGTCTCCCCCTTTGGCATTGATGGCAATACACTTCCTCTGCTTTCCTTTTAGAAGCCCCTTTTTGCTTTTCCTCCCCCTTTGACATCATGGCAAAGGGTTGCTCATTTCCTAGTTTGCTTTCTGCATTTCCTCTCTCTGAGTTATGTTTAGGCCCTCTTCTGCTGACTTTGTACCATGATGCTCCAGACTGATGTACAAGACTTGTTAAGAGAACACTTTGAGGATTATTGAACTTGAATATACACTATAAATTGATACAATTCAAACGCATAGACTTCTTTCACTTGTATAGAGCTAAAAGTGAAGATAATGACACTTCATAGAACACATTGTACCAGCTTTATCTAATCAGAGATGTACGATTGGATCAAAAACTAAAATGCTGAGAAGGCTTCAAATATACTTCTGTCTCTGTCTGATGTAGTGAGCTAATATATTTTTGTTGAGGAAGATTGTAGATGGAATATGTCTTCTCCTGCAATGCTCATCTTCAGTACCAAACCTGTTCAATTATGATAATGATGCCAATATATCTTTTATTGTTGTGGTACACCTTTCCTGCCTGTTGGTGATGATATGAACTAGGATGCTGACAAGGATATTACTTTTAAAAATTGCGAGGTTCTTTTTGTTGATGTAACAAATGAATCACACCAAAGCTTACAGCTTATTGTGAGAATAGGCAATATCTTTCAATATAAGAGACCAAATGACTTTCACTGCTTGCACACTGTACTTTCAAAACAAACCCTTCAATGTATTGGTCAGTCTCACTTATCAATCATGCAGTTTTATTTATGACATGAGGAGGTATGTATGTCAATGATCAATATCTCTTTAAAGGTGAAGCACCAACAAATCCATTGTGCTGAAGAAGGATTTAGATGAATAAAAAATAAACGTTTGAGCTTCAAATGGTAATCACAACTAGTCCTTTATGCTCCAGATACTTTGACTGTTCTATCAGGATGATCTTCCACAGAAACATATTGAAGATGTTTAATTGAAAAGTCAGCAAACAGACTTCACACAGTGTTATGAGTGACCTTAAGAGAAGAGGCTCGATATGTATATGTACTGACTTCAGGAAGGCATCCAAAAAAAAATTGATTCAATGCTCAATATCATGTTTCAAGAGTAAACAAAATGCTAATCATTTAGCTCTGCTACTAATCTTTTCAGGCTGAATGAAAAATCCAGATAACACTAGGAATACTACTGTGATGTAATTTTTCCATAATCCTTTGATCCTGAGGACCTGTACCATGTTGCTGCTCCACTGACAACACTTGATATTTTTTCAATAGGCATGCTGCTTGTACCAAGTACCAATTGATATTACTTTGATAAAATATGCAGAGATTTCACTTTAGCTTGCACATGAACTCATAGTTTCTACTATTGATCTTCTCACTGTTCACACCAACAACCATCAATATAAATAACTTGCAACTTATTCTAACATAATCTTCCAAGGAAAGCCATTGCATGTTCCTTTCCAGGACTGCCCTATAATCATTGCTACTTTATATTCAATTCAATTGTTCTAACATTCAAATCTTCAGGAAGACATCTTCAATTTCTTTTCTATGTATCTTCATGGGCTGATTACTCAAAGATTTATTACTCACTTAAATGCATTCCTCCAAGTGAATTTTTTGTAGATGAGAGATGTAATGAACTGATGATAGGCGCCTTTCTTACTCAACATTCTTAATGGGGTTCATTCTTAATTCTAGTAGTATGATGCATTCTGTGACCATCCTTTAATGTGCTGATATCTTCTTAGCTTACATGTTCATTACTGATGTTCCCTCTATCATCATGGTTGCTTGCTTCTTTTTCTCCTTCTATCAATCTATCAGCTATTGAATACTTCAAATAATCTTCTTGATCTCATAATTGTTCTTATTACATGGAGATCTTCTCAAACTGCTTTCATGGGGTCTATTTATGAACTGCTCTCCCCCTGGGATGTTGCTTCATATATATTACTGGATGGATTTTTGCTTTGCTTCCTAGAGCAGCTCCCCTGAGACTATGATGGATTTATTATTTTATTGACATAATAGGCTCCCACTTTCTCTTTTCCTTCCATACTTTATTGGGGTTCTTCCTAATGTTTGTATTTCTTTTTGATTCATAGCTTTGTTTGATTTGATTAGATTCCATTCTATGTCTAGATTTCTTTAGTGTATATGGAAAATTACAGTTCTTTGCTTTGTGACCAAGCTTGAGGCATACATAACATCTTCTTTTACCAAGATATGTTTGAGTTGATGTACAATACTTTGTTCCCCCTTTTGAATACATTTTACATTCAAAAGATTTATATCCAAAATTATTGCATGCATAACAATAGCCATGCAAATGATTTGTGTACCTGGTGAAAGATTTTCCTTTCCATTTTCTTGCTTGAGGGATTCTTTTCTTTTGTTGCATCCTTTGCTGGTTGGACTGGATTGGCTTTGTCTTACAATATGCTGCATTATGTCCTTATTTGTGGCAGGAAAAAAAAGTGGTATTTCCCATAGGAGGAAAGAACCTTCTTTGAATTCTTCCAAATTTGTTCAATTCACCCTCATAAGTGTATGGGCCTCTTTCAGTTGAATGTTTCATCCCCTCATTCTCTGTCTTTTCATGTTGCTGCTTGATTCTATTTGTTTCTCTGCAACTCATGTTCCTGCTGGTTTCTTCTTCTGTAGGAATTTTTTGAGCTGCTTCATTATCCTTTACAACTTTTACAAAGATGATATTCCTTTTATCTTCAATCTTGGACTTGCTGGTTTCCCCTTCATATCCTATCCCAGCCTTTATTTGAGGTGACCTTTGAGCATTGATAATTTGATCCAACTGTCCAGAGCTTTTCATTAGAGGTGTATTCATTAATCATTCTCTTTGGGATTTTTCTAAGTTCTTTCTTAGGCTCACTACTTCTTCTTCCAATATTTCACACTCTTGACTTTTCTCTCTCATTTGTTGCAGCAGAGTGTCTTCTACTTTCTTTGCCCCTTCACGCTATGTCTTCAGAAAAATAATTTCTTTCCTATCTTCATATTCTCTCTCATCACATATTTGTACCACTGTCTTAAGGTCTTTTTTTTCCTTCTTGAATATTTCTATTTCAGTCAGATTAGTGCCAAGTTTGCCTTTTTCTTCAACTGTAATTTCTTCATGGTTCTTACTACCATTCACACTAGCAGGTACTTCGTTTGATTGAACATTTTCTTTTTGACATGAATTTTTCTTCTTCTTAATTGTCTTCTCCTTCTTTACAATGAAATCCTCTGTGTCTACTCCGTGCATGAAATGCAGTCTGTCCCAGATCTCTTTTGCAGAAGTTAAATCCATTATTAACTCAATATCCTTGTTATGAATGATGTTGAATATCACACATTTTGGCTTGGCATTCCTATGTTGTTCTTGCACTGTGGGAGAGTCTATGCAGAAACCATCACACACAAGCTTCCATACCTTAGGTTCATAAGCCAATAATCCTGTTTTAACCTTATCTCTCCATTCAGGAAAGTTTTTTGCATTTAACACAGGTACTTTTTGATAGTCCATGACTTAACCAGATCTCCTTCAAGCTATTAGGCTTGCACCAAAGGAATCTGCTCTGATACCAATTGTTGAACCTTTAGTTAAAATGAGAGGGGGAGGGGGGTGAATCAGTTTAACACATTCATGGACTTTTAAAACTTTTCATTAAAACTTATTTACACCTTCATTTCATGTTCAACTTAATATGTGAGTAATCTTAGAATGTGAGCAGCAAGTATTAATATAATGTAACAACAGACTTAATATGAGAGCAGCAAGTATTAAGCAGATGAGAGAAACCATATCAACACATACACATAATGCACAGAGACACCAGATATAAGTGGAAACCCGTAAAGGGAGAAAACCACATCTTATTATTGTTTTTATGCAAAGTCAAGCTCCAACTCCCTCTCAACACTGATTTTCTGTAGGCACCAACCTATAGGGGGCTCCTACCTCAATTATGCAAGCTACAACTTGCAAGGAAGCTCCAACTCCCATCAATTTTCTGCAGGCACCAACCTACAGGAGGCTCCAACCTCAGTCAGCTACAACTGAAGTTTCATCAAGCTACAACTTGATGTGGAAGCACCAAATCCCATCAATTTTCTACAGGCACCAACCTACAGGAGGCTCCAACCTTAGTCAGCTACAACTGACATCTATCAAGCTACAACTTGATAGGGAAGCTCCAACTTCCTTAATCTTTCAAAAGGAAAACACTTGCTGATTTACCTTGGATATCAGCTCTGTTCTGTACCATATTCATTGCTGTGCATCAGTCTTCATATCTGCCTTATATCATTTCTGCATCTTCTCAAATTCACTATCAGCTCCTCCTTCTTCTCTTCTCAGCTCCTCCTTCTCTGCCTCACTGCTTCATTTCTGCATTCTCTTCACTCACTCTCTTCAACCTCTAACTCCTATATGCATATCAAGTTGATATTATATATAGAGTTCATCACATGACTCTTTACATTCCTCAGGGAATTTGAAGTGAATAGTCCTGACTTTTTTCCTTCTGTCTTCTCATTTATTTTACCCGCTCATTCAGAAAAATATAACAATATGCATTAATTTCAATATTATAGTGGGTGTTTTTTTTTCCTACTGGAGACTTGCCAGTGCATCACAAACAATAAAAAATTAATTACAACATTTTCATTCACATTTTTAGTTACACACTTCAATTTCACTCAACGCCTTTTCTGGATTTTGGCTTTACTGGATTTGTCTTTTCTGCTGTTGTTGAGTGACTGCTCTGTATACTTTGGTTCACCTCTGTGTCTATTCATCTGTTCACTGTACTTGTGTGCACCAGCTACATATATAACTGCTTTTCAGGTTTTATTCTCAAATACATATGAATCTGGGCGATGTCTGTACATTACCATCTCTGTTCTCGGGCTACCTGCTTGCATTCTCTGTACATATATGAGCTTAAACTTAATGGTTGAAACTCGTATTACAATTTCAATTCATCTTTTTCCTTGTACCATTTTTCTGCCGCTGTCTCTCTCTCTTTCATTCTTGCAGGCTCTTGTAGTAAGCCCAATCTGTGAACTTTATAAAGCCCACTATATTAAATACCAGCGTAGTATATATCAGCATATATATATGTTCCTCAACCAAATGTGAAGACCCATGTATTCACTTTAACGTATGCCCAGCACGCACCTTATTTAATATAGGTTTCGACTTTAGCATAATATATAATATATCACCATGTATGCATATTCCCCGAGTCAATCATTAGAACTATTAAAAAAACCGTGGCTTTTATTTAGCGCCCAACATAAGCATGGTCATGGGTTTATAACCTTTATAACATCATACTGTATTACATTCCCCACTTAAATATATAATGCTTACCTCTCGCTCATAAATAAGACCTGTCCCATACATGGTTTAATCCCCGACCTTATAAAATATAAATCAAATATATTAATTTCAAACATACTTTAGTTTTGGAGTTGGTACTCATATGAAACACCAACCTTGCGAGCATCAAACTCAATTTTTAATGTAATGATTTTGGGGTCCACAGTATTCAACATTCAACACATATAATTCTGACTTCACATAAAAGTGCCTCCTCAATCAACGGCTGCAAACTTTACCGTACACCATTCGATGATCCGGCGATCATCGCGCAACCAAAGTGAAAGTCATTTAGTTCTTCGAGTCCACGTGAAGGAGCGGGTCCCAACACTTAAATCTCCTTCTCATCCTACGGCTGAAAGCACGTCGCCTTGCCCCGTGTGATCTGACAGATATCGCTTGGTTTAGATGCATGAAAAATAATGCGTGATGAGAGTGGTTTTCCAAAATCGCTCAGGGACACATGTCGTCCAGCGTATGGAATCACTCCGAAATCTTGAATACTGCTTGCCCGACGAAGGTGGTGCGATGAAAACCGGAAACCCGCCTTTACTGTTCATTATTCAGAGCTCCGTCGTCCGAGTTCCACCTTCAGAGTTCCGCTCAGCTTCCGCTCAAGGCTCCGTCAAGCACAACTCCATTAATATGTGCCGTCTCCCAACATTTCGACAGAGTTAAAGTGAATCTGTGGCTCCACCACGATTCTCCAACCACCAACTTCACTTTCTTACAAAATAAATGCGTGTCAATCTGTCTACGGGAAGCGCAGGCTCAAGGGTTCCGGGAATACACTCCCACACAGGATTTAACAGCCCTCACGTGGACCTTTCTTTCTCACTCCAAGGTTGAGTCATTGTGATATTAATTCCAACATATTCAATTGCTTCTGGTTCGACCACTGACATTCATCCTTGTTACAATTACTCAACAACACCGAATTCCTTCTTATATGCAGGGCATTTCCACGACCCTTCACACACAGTTTCTCAAGGGCGAGAGGGATATTTTACAGTCCTCCTCTACACAGACTACGAGCACTTGCTATTAAACACAGAAATATAGACCTTGCACAAAATTACTAATTCAACCAAGAACGCAGAATCCATACTAACTCTCAGAATTCAACTATTCCCCATGTAATTCGACCAAGAAGACATGAAGTCACACATGGAACTTATAAACAATTCTCCATAAACAGATATATATATATATATATGCAGGTGATCCATCTCAAAAGTAATCACTTACAATTTCATGGTTGGCTAGATATTCAATACGAAGGCCACTACCCTCCAGTTTGGATGCTATTCAAACTCCTTACAAATTACAATTGATTTTACATAACTCCTTTAATGACCTCTACTGGTATGTTCTGTGCATAAGAGGTAACTTTTCAACACTCTTTTCATACTTTCATAGACAATTTTAGCTACCAATACATGTTTCCTTTTTGCCACAGAACCTCGAATGTTCCTTCTATAATATGTTCCCACACTCAAAACCAGTTTCTTAAATCAAATACCTCTGCTCCTTGAATGATGCTGCTCCTTGCTCCTGAAGCTCCTTTGTTGCCTCTCTAGATATCCAATCAACTGACCCTTCTAAAACTGCCTCTGCTTCATGTCTCATGCTCTCTTTGCCTTGTTTCCGTTTCAAGTGCTCCTCCTTTGCCATCAATGACAACATTTCCAACAGAAGTCACCTTCGTTGCATGCTAGTTTATTGGCCTATATTTCCGGTAGTGTATATGCGTAACCATCCAAACGGTCACTGCATTAAAAATGCAGATCCACTATATTTCCATTCGAAAATCATGTACCTTGACATGAAACTGGACCAACTCAGCTGACAGACAAGACGGGACCAACGACTGGCTTTGGTTAGTTCTGATTGACACCTAGACTCTACACATATACCATGGCTTAGATTAACACGACTGACCACAAACCTATCCTATCACGTGGTTTAAATCAAAATAAAACGATTTAAAATGTATTTAAAACACGAACATGTGGCTTGACACAAAGCAGATGCAGTTTTTAATTTTACTTTTAAAAACAGGGGAAGTTACTGGAATTTCCAATAACCTTGAAATAAAAGAAAAATAGACAGAAACATAAATAAAACAGAATGTATGAAAAGGATAAAATAGGCGCTATCGGAAATTTCAGTAGGGACCGATTTTTTTTTTGAAAATTTCAAAGTCTAATCCTAAAAACAAAAAATTTAAAATGGACTTATGACTTAGCAAAGAACTATGCTAACATGTCTGATTTCTTCTTCCTTCTAATTCTTATTTAATTCTTATGATTCTTTCTTCTCTTTTTGTTGCAATGGTCACTCTCAAAATAAAAAGATCCTTTTTAAACTTTCAGCTCTGCTCCACTACATGATTATGCACAAATTCCTTCTTATACTTATCAATGGTGACTAGATTGGGCACTTCTTGTTGATTCCATTCCTAGATAACACCCTACTCGTTAACTACAATGGAAGTATCTGCCTCACCACCTAGTGCATGTAGTTGGGGAGCATTGTAAATATTATTTATATTCTCTTCCTCTTTTCAACAATAAGAATCATAAGGCCAAGAAAAATTCAACTTAACACAAGGTATTTTACATACTCCCTTGGGATCATACCTGTGAAAGCTCATCTCACTGAACCTAAGGATGATAAGTTTCTTAAATTTTGATTTTGTAGCCTTTAATATCCTGAGCTCATAAGAACCCCCCTATAGAGGAAAGTAAGGAAAAGGTGCCTTCTTCTTCTTCTTATTCTTCAACAACTAAGATAAACCTATTATGTTAAGATTATGACCACCTTATCGGTCACATACCTCAATGAAAGATGTTGAGGCTTTTGAGAACCAAGCACTCTGAGGTTGTAATATAAGTGAAAGTCATGTGGTTGGTATGAGGTAATCTACTATCCATTGGCACTCTTGAGCACCATGTTATTAATGTCTAGACCTTGCAATATCCACTTGATGACATCGACACAAGGTAGCACTGGATACCGACATGAAACTCTATGGAACCCTAACTTCAGAATATTCTCATAGACTTCCATATCTTCCAAATCTTTTGTGAGCTCCTTTGAATTGAATACATCTTTGATAGTGAGCTATGTGATAGTAGAGTCTTGTCGATAAAGCATTGAATGTTTGACAAGATATGAACTCTTGTCAAGGTTCTTTCAATGGAATCTTTAGTACTTATTTATGTGACCTCCTTAGATGATTCCTTCTTTAGAGACATGGTGTTATTAGATGATGAAATACTGATGTGTTCTGGATCTACAATACCTAGTAAAAACAGATGCACTCGTGGAAATAACAAATTAGTTCTGCAAGAGATCAACTAAATAATGAATTCACAAGCATAACAAAATAGCTAAGAAGAAGGATTGCACAATGATGAAGCACAAGTGAGGCAGAGTGACCTCACTAACCATTGGAAATGTGCACTGTGTAGCTTATGAGGGAAGATTGGATAATTATTGATTGCAAGGGGGACTAAATGGAGCTTGGAATTACGCAATGCGCAGTTACTACTGGAGAGAGGGGCCTTGACTACATAGTGCATAGTTTCAAGAAGCCTCTCTACTGACTGTTATTGCGCATTGCGCAACTAGGGACCTAGTGATTATGCAGTGCGAAGTTGTAGAGGGAAAGGGGGGGTCATTGTTGGAAGAGATTGCATAATGTGCAGTTGAGGTGGGAAGAAGGCTCTAATAATTGCACAGTTTTCTCTGGAAGAAGGGCAGGCTCTAGATATTATAACTGAAGAGGGGAAGGATGTGGATTGGTGAAAGATTCATACAAAAAATTTATTTATATTGAGCAATCAAGATAATTAAAGGAAAAGGACATGCATGCATAAATATGCCCAACAAAAATAATTGCTGGTAGATAAAAAGACGATGAATGTGATGTGACACTTGGAAATAAGTTCAAAAGACTAAAACGACACTTATAGAAGCTAATAATAGAAAAAACAACAGTTGTTATAAGAAAAGCAGGAAAAAATGACACTTATGAAAGAAGAAGTTACAAAAGAGAAAGAAAAAGTGACAGTTGAGAAACTTACCCAGAAAAGAAATGCAAATGGAATCCAAAGCTCCTTGTGCTCACAAGAATGGATAGAGTGCAAAATATGAGTTTGAGAATGAGCTCTATGATGCCTTTCTTATATAGGTGAGTGTTAGGGTCCTATAAATATAGGATTCATAATTTTGAATTGACTTTTGATAGTCTTGTAAAATATGTACATACCTTGCTTTCTGCAAGTTGTTTTCCCATATTTTGAAAAATAAAATTAAAAAAAAAAAGCAAAAAGAGGATTAAAATTCCTAAAAGAAAGATCAAAGGAGTTAAAAAATATAGACCCCAAAAAGAAAAAAGATGAGAATAAGACCTGAAAGTGAGCAAGTCCAAATGCCACTACTTTTTACTTTTCTGCAAAATAAATAATTATGGCAGAGTGTCAATAAATTCCATAATCCATGATAAGTTAAACTGTTTAATCTTAACTTTTCATGTTTTCAATTTCATGTTTTAGATAGTGAATAAATATTTTTCAGACAATTTAATCCTGACAAATCAGTAGATAGGTAGAGAATAATGAGGAGATCAACAGTTTAATCTGAGCCCTCAGATGAAATAAGGTAGATATAGTTAGTTTATGCTTTAAAATAATAAATATTTCAAGGTTGCAAGCCTAAATGCACTTGCCAAATGAAGAAAAAATGTTAGAATAAAGGCTAGGTAGGTAGAAAGCAGTGGAGAAAGTGTTAGGTCCCTATATTACTAGTATAGTCCCTTATTGTTGTTAGTGTAACCCCCTTATTGTTATTATTGTACCCTTGTAACCCCCATATTGCTATTATTGTGCCCTTAAATTATTATTGTTAGGTCAGCTAGGATTACATTTTGGCCCCACTAGGATTACATTGTGGCCCCATGGACTCCTATATATATAAAGGAGGTTTTGAAATTTGAATCATCCAAGAATTTTTCTTTCATGTAATGTATTGGAGGTTTCCCCCTCGAAGTGGCTTATTTCTACGGCGTTGATATCTCTTTTCTTCTCTTTTTGGAGCCGGTTTCACAACATTTGGTATCAGAGCTTTGAGATTCTAGGGTTTCGCTACTCCAAACAGGTCAGCGTGGAATTTTCGCTATAACTTTTTTTCTACGAAGGTTCGGAATCTAAAATTTTTAGAGTGTGAAGCCAAAATCCTAAGAACATCGTCAAAAAATTTCAGAGCTTGGTTCGCAATATTTTCAGAGATAAGATTTGTGCAAGTTAGGTCATTTTGCATGATTTAACCTAAATAGGTCATCATGGTATTTTTCTAATAATTGTTGTTCTACGAAGTTTCAGAAGCTGAAATTTTTAGAGTGAAAAGCCACAATCCTGAGGAACATTGTCAAAAAATTTTAGATATTGGTTCGCAATATTTTCGGAGATATGATCTGTGGAAGGTAGGGATTTTTGAGGCTTCTGAATTTCATCTCAAAGAGGTGATCGTGGGAAAATCTTCATAGCTCTCTCTCTGAGCATCAGATGGGAATGTTGTAAAAAGTAGCCGCAAGTGCACGGATTATAGGTTTTTTTCTATCAATTTCAGAGCCAAAGGAGGAAACAATGACACGTGGCAAGTCGTACAAGTTCGCTCTACTGAACCAGTCCAAAATTGGGTCATTGTGGGAGATTGGACATAAATTTTCCTTGAAGAATCCAAATCATATCAGACCTATGTCATTTGAAAGAAGCTTCATAGGGCTACTACAGGGCTGAATTTCAGATATTGAGAATTCACAATTATAGAGATAATTCAATTTCAATATCGAGCTCCTCAAAAGCAAGTAAAAGGTGTGTATTTTGTTCCGAATTGCATAAGTCTTGTTTGAAGAATCAAGTTGAATTGATTGCAAGGGCATATTGTAGAATAGATATCAGTATTGGATTCTAAAATGGCCCCTAAAAATAATTCAACACCCATTAAGCCTTTAGAAAGCTCTACTATGATTCATGAAGACGAAGAATGGCAACATGACATATCAAAATTACAAGAGCAAGTGCAACAAATTTCGCTCTCGCAAAGAGCAACAAAAAATGACATGGAAGTTTTGAAGAAAGGCGTGAAAAATAAGATGGATGGTTTGAATAAAGGTGTGGAATCTAAGATGGATGGTTTGAATAATGGCATGGAATCTAAGATAGATGGCATGGAAGTTGGCATGGAATCTAAAATGGAAAACATGAAGAATGATCTAAAAGCAGACATGGAAGGTTTGACAAAGTTGATACAAGAAATGTTTCCTAATGGTGAAAAGATAGTAGAAGAAACTTGTGATGAGAACAAAATAAATGTTAATCGTGATTTCATAAACTCTAATGCTAGCGAGAAGAACCACCATATTCCAAAAAATGGATATGAGGAAGTTTGATGGAAAGGATCCTGTAACATGGATACTACAGATGGAGCAATATTTTGATCTCCATAACGTGCAAAACACACAAAAGGTACGCATTGCAACTTTACATTTAGAAAAAAATACATTTGTATGGTATCGATGGTTTTGCTCCCGTAAAAAAATTGTCACTTGGTCAATTTTTACGGAGGAAATGATAGCACATTATGAGGATACAAAGAGCAACACCTTCTTTAGCCAATTGATAAATCTCAAACAAAAGGGTTTAGTGGGGGAGCACATTGAGGACTTCCAAAAACTGAATATAAGGGTAATTGATATTCCATAGGAACACAGGATTGATCTCTTCATAGGCACTTTAAAGGATAACATCCAATATGAAGTTCGCGTTTTGGAACCTGATTCATTGGAGAAGGCATTCAGGTTGGCAAGAAAAATTGAATGTAAAATTATGGCGACAAGGAAGCCTACCACTCACTTCTATAAAGAGGGAAGTGTTTCTACTCCTAGATTTCCACAACCTACAAGGTTGACACCACAACAATTGGAAGAAAAAAGAGCAAAAGGACTTTGCTACACTTGTGATAGAAAATACACTAAAGTTCATAATTGTGCTGAGAAGAAATTATTTTACACAGATTGTGAAGAGGAAGAAGAAAATGAACAAGAAGAGGATATACACCAGGAACCAAACCAAGAAGAGGAAGAAATGAGTCCGACCATATCGTGTAATGCATTGGCAGGAATTACCACTCCTCAAACTCTCAAGATAGAAGGACATATCAAGAAGAAAAAGGTAATAGTGTTGATGGATTTAGGTAGTACCCATAATTTTATTCATTGTAAGGTAGCCAAGGAATTGAATTGTTTCCTATACCTAGTACCAGAATGTCAAGTGATGGTTGCAAATGGAGGATCTATAAATTGCTCTGGAAAATGCCATAATATCAAGCTAACCATGGGGGAATATGTATTGAATAGTCCAATTCTTTCCATTCCTATGGGAGGTGCTGATGTTGTACTAGGAGTACAATGGTTACAATCTTTGGGGACGGTAGCTTTTAATTTTCAAGAAATTTTCAAGAAATTTTTTTCAGAAGGAAAGGAAGTCGAATTACGGGGTATTGCGGGGAAGCCAGGAAGGATAATAAGCTCTAATGTCATGACAAAGCTTCTAAAGAAATAACAATGAGGCATAATTGCACAATTATGCTCACTAGAAGTTCCAACATCAAAATCATCTATTTCTGTAGATCTCCAACAAGTCTTGGACAATCATTCCAAGGTGTTTGAAACTCCCAAAGGACTCCCACCTATTCGTGATCATGATCATGCTATTCATTTGATTCCAGGAAGTGTTCCTCCAAACATCAGGGCTTATAGATATCCTTATGTCCAAAAGAGCGAAATTGAACGTATGATTGCAGAAATGTTAGAGGCGGGTATAATTCAACCTAGTCAAAGTTCTTTCTTTGCTCCTTTAGTATTGGTACACAAGAAGGATGGATCATGGCGCATGTGTCTGGATTATAGGGAGCTCAATAAGCTCACCATTAAAGATAAATTTCCCATTCCTGTGATTGATGAATGATTGGATGAATTACATGGAGCAATTTATTTTACCAAATTGGATCTTCGTTTAGGGTATCATCAAATTATAATGAAGACTGAAGATATTCTGAAAACAACATTTCGAACTCATGAGGGTCATTATGAATTTTTGGTCATGCCCTTTGGCCTTACCAATGCACCTTCTACATTTCAAGGGTTGATGAATTCCATTTTCAAACCCTTCCTTAGAAAATTTGTGCTAGTATTTTTTTATGATATACTAATCTACAACAGGTCTTGGAAGGATCATGTCCAACATGTTGACAGGGTGCTCAAACTATTGCGGGAGAAACAATTATATGCAAAAACATCCAAATGTTTCTTTGGAGTACGAGAGGTGGAATATTTGGGTCATATTGTATCTCACGAGGGTGTTAAGGTAGACCCTAACAATATTAAAGCCATTAAGGAATGGAAAGTCCCCACAACCATAAAGCAATTGCGAGGATTTCTCGGGTTAACAGGGTATTATCGCAAGTTTGTTAAGAATTATGGGAGAATAGCAGCACCTCTAACAACATTATTGAAGAAAGATGCATTTTCAGGGACTCCTGAAACAACTAAGGCCTTTGAACATCTTAAAGAGGCAATGTGCCTAGCACCGGTCTTAGCTACGCCAGACTTCACAAAAACCTTTATTGTGGAATGTGATGCTTCAGGAAATGGAATTGGTGCAGTTTTAATGCAGGAAGGAAGACCCATTGCTTTTGAAAGTCGTCCAATCAAAGGAAAGTATTTACAGAAACCTATTTACGAGAAGGAAATGTTAGCAATACTGCATGCACTAAAGAAATGGAGAACTTACCTAATGGGAAGACACTTCAAGGTAAAAACTGATCATGATAGTCTTAAACACTTTTTCGAACAAAGACTATCTTCACAAGAGTATAAAAAATGGGTCACAAAGATGTTGGGTTATGACTTTGAAATAATATACAAAAAAGGGAAGCTAAATGTTGTTGCAGATGCACTCTCAAGAAATAATGAAGAGGTGGAAGCATTGCTTTGTGCCATTTCTATTATCCAACCAGATTGGATAACCGAAGCAAGATATGAATGGAAGAAGGACGAAGAAGTGTGGACACTCATTCAAAAGTTGTAGCAAGATCCTAGTACATCTGATACATTTAGTTGGAAAAATGATTCCTTATGGTACAAAGATCGCTTATATCTTTGTAAGAATTCCCAACTAAAACAAAAGATTCTTCTGGAATTGCACACTTCTCCTTTAGGAGTACACTCAGGATTTTTAAAAACTTACCACAGGGTGAAGAAAGAATTTTTTTGGGATGGCCTTAAATCTGATATTCAAAAGTTTGTGGCGGAATGTTTGGTTTGCCAGCAGAATAAAGTTAAGACAATTAAGACCCCGGGACTTCTGCAACCTTTATCCATTCCAAGTCAACGTTGGGAGGAGATTTCAATGGATTTTATCACAAGTTTACCTAAGTCCGAAGGAAAGAGTGTCATCATGGTGGTAGTTGATAGACTTACCAAGTATGCACACTTTTGTGCATTATCTCATCCATTTAAAGCAAGTACACTTGCTACTACATTTATGGACAGAATTCAAAAGCTACATGGAAGCCCAAGGGTTATTGTGAGCGACAGAGATCCCATTTTTACTGGAAATTTTTGGACGGAGTTATTTTCTTATTTAGGTACTCAATTAGCTCATAGCTCATCTTATCATCCTCAATCTGATGGTCAAACTGAGATAGTAAATAAATGTTTGGAAGGATATCTTCGTTGTTTTGTATTTGATAAACGAACACAATGGGTCAAGTGGTTACCTCTAGCTGAATGGTGGTATAACACTTCCTTCCATACTGCAGCAAAAATGACCCCATTTATGGCACTTTATGGATATCATCCACCATTCATCACATCATCTTTAAGGGAAAATTTGAAGGTTCAAGCAGTGGAAGATCACATCGAGCATCAGCAAGAAGTTCTCCAACTCTTAAAGGATAACCTGAATTTGGCACAAAATCGAATGAAACAACAGCCAGATCAACATCGCAGCGAGAGAAGTTTTGATGTAGGAGATTGGGTATTTTTACGGCTACAACCATATAAACAAATGTCCCTCAAGCAAGCTAAGAAGGATAATAAATTATCGCCAAAGTACTATGGTCCTTACAAGGTGTTGCAAAAGATTGGTACTATGGCATACAAATTGCAGCTTCCTGCTTCTTCACGAGTGCATCCAATTTTCCATGTTTCATACTTAAAGAAGGATATAGGTGAAAATTTTCCAGTTCAAACAATATTTCCAAAACTTGATGAGGAAGGAAAAATCATATTGGAACCTGAAGCAGTCACGAAAACAAGAACTCGACAGCTACGTAATCGATCAATTTCAGAGTATCTCATCAAGTGGAAGAACCTACCCATTGAAGATTCTACATGGGAGGATGAGAATTTTATACAGAAGCACCCATAGCTACTCAAGCGTTGAGCACAACACTTTTTTTAAGGAGAGGGGCATGTTAGGTCCCTATATTACTAGTATAGTCCCTTATTGTTGTTAGTGTAACCCCCTTATTGCTATTATTGTACCCTTGTAACGCTCATATTGTTATTATTGTGCCCTTAAATTATTATTGTTAGGTCGGCTAGGATTACATTGTGGCCCCATGGACTCCTATATATAGAAAGGAGGTTTTTTAATTTGAATCATCCAATAATTTTTTATTCATGTAATGTATTGGAGGTTTCCCCCTCGAAGTGGCTTATTTCTAAGGCATTGATATCTCTTTTCTTCTCTTTTTGGAGCTGGTTTCACAACAAAAAGCATGTAATAATATTCATCGGGAAAAATCACTAATTTCCCCTCCCTTATAAGTATTCAGTATTCTAGGCTATCAATCAAACATGCTCAGAGCATTTCTCTGACTTTTGTTGGAACCGGACCCAAGGCTCGATGACTGGTTAGTTGAAAATACTGAGTTCTTATGTTAAAATCATATTTTATCATCATTCATCCCTCATTCATACATTATAATTCCTTTTCCTAAGTAAAGACTCATTCTTACTTAATGAAACATATAAACCCATCTAATTAACTTCCTTCATTTAGAAACATACAAAAACCCTTAAAACTATTTTATCCTAAGTATTGGTGACATGATAAAAAGATGAGCTTTCCTTTACTTTTAATCTTTACTTAGTGATTTATGTATTTTTGTGTACACTCCATCCCCCTTTCATATTAACTTTAACCGATTTTATTAAATCCTTAAATAAAGCCTTATCCTATTTATCTAATTCCCTATATCTAAATACCCCCAAAAACCCACTATTACAAAGATTTTGGACCAAAGTTATTACATACATGTTAAATTAAAACCCAAATAAAACGCCGTTTGGTCTAAAACTAACTTTAAATAAATATTCCGCCCCCTATAGTTATTAAATCATTCACAAATATTTAATACTATATAATAACACCTTTGCAATGTATATATTAATCCTTCCCCGTATAAACTTATAATCCAATGTTTGATTAAAATTAAACTAAGGTTTGTTTTAAGTAAACATTAACCCCGCTCCTATCCATATTCTGCCATGTTATATAAAGCCTCACGCTTTATATTGTTGACCCACGATATATTTTAAAACTATGCCTATACCCCACCCATATACATAAAACCCTTTTTATGTATATAAAACCTTTAATCCAATGTACATTTTATAAAGGTTTTTTACTACCAGCCCCAATGAAGACCCCGAGTCCCATCGTTCCTTTGGCCGCACCTTTTAAATAGATCTTGACCCTTCGCGCCCGAGTCCCAGATCCAACGACCCCAGATCAATATCGCATGGAAAAACTAATCGTTTGCCCAAATGAAAAATGGACGCGAAATGGGCTGTATTGCCCATTTCTCCCTCTGTGACATGTCGATTTCTTATACGATCGCGTTCTTTTGAGAATAAACCACTTACTGCCCAATCTTCACGTGATAACCGCTCTCCTGTTTCGTTTCAAAGCCTGAAACCGCCTCCCGCCATTGACTAGACCTACATTAATGACATTTATGGAGATTAAAATTAAAGGTTAAAACCTTTGATATAGATATTTTTTATGTTATCCGCGCATTTTCACTCTGATATAACTGTTCCCGACTCTGTTAAGCATTTTCAAGCCCTGATTAGCGATTTTATGCCCAAAAACTCTGAATTAGATCAGAATTCCACCATTGAAGACTAATTAAGGAGCTATTCGCCGCTCCGGAAAGCTGTTACAGTCCTCAAAATCAACTGAAAGTCTCAGAAACCCTTTCAAAAGCTGAATACCTGCAATTAAGGTATTTTCCGACAATTGAAGCCTGCATATTCAATTTTAAACCATCTTTAATAGAACCAGGCCTTTCATTAAGAAATTCATCGAACCAAACTTCCTAAAAATACCAAAAAAGAGGCCAAACCCTGGAAAAATTTTCCCAGGAAACCCTGTTTTCCATTTCAAAGCCTTTTAAAGCCAAATTCCTCAAATTTCATAGTCTAAAGGTCAAATTTAAGGTTTTAAACGGCTAAAACCTCTGGATTACCTTGAAAACCCATTTTTTCAATCAAACCGACTCAGAAAACTCTTGTTTTATGTTTTATGCCAGTTTTCACATCCTCAGATAAACTTAATTGAGAAAAAAGCCCAAAAGATTCCATCCTTAATCTAAATTGCTCAGTTTCCTCTTTGTTAGACTAAAAACTCCTGCAAATAGTCTAATCTTGCAGCAGTTACTCAAAATCCCTAAGAAACAGAGCACAAGCAAACCTATAGGATCCAAAACACCTAAATCTGAGGGATCTAAAGCCCCTAAGCCTTCCCCAGCCATCACTGCCAAATATGCTACAATAGTAAATCCCCTTCAGCCACTTGTGGTTGCTGCTGAAAACATTCTTTTGACTGATCTTGACTATAAAATTGCAGACCCCATTATTGAGTTTAATTTTCTAGATATACACAACTGGTGTTATGAAAAATATCTAAACAAATATGATATTCCAATTTGGGAAACCCATTTTCATAAGTATATAGTCCCATTGACTCATCCTAGTCAATAACTCATCAGAATTTGTAAAAAATACTATGAGCCAGATCAAAGGGCTATAGTAACTGCAGAAAAAGAAATACTTTTTACCATTACAACCCAGTCAATTAATCAAATGCTTCAATTACAACCTGATCCCCAAGTAGTCCCCTTGTCTATAGAGGCATTAACTCAGTTATACCTTGGCATAGATTTCCCTAAAAGGTTCATGATCTTTCAAAATTTTATGCCTTCTCATTTGACATTCCAAAGATAAATCCTCCATACTCCACAACTAAATTTCCTTAAGGTTCTAGATAGATTATCTCTATGCTATCTTTTATCCTTGGATATTTTATATATGAGTATACTGATGAATCTATTCTTGGTTTCTTGTCCACCATGTCTCCTGGTCAACCTCCAACAGTTATCTTTGACTATGCTAGCTTCATAGCAGATGCCATCCATTATCAATTGACTAAATTATCCAAAGGAGTTTTTAGATATTCATCTTATCTTTTCCATTTATTTTTATTCTCTCAAGCAGACAAATTTCCAGTTTCTTTGCAAAATATGGATGTAGAGGGAAAACCTCTATCAATTATCTTTTGGACTTCATGGCTGAGAAAAGAGTCCAGTGAATCCACTTATTCAGAGTTTTCAGAACTATTTTTCATCCAGTAATGAGCATATTAAAAAAATTAGAACAACCTAGGATCAGTGAAGAAATGAAAAGAATATTACAGCTTTTAGAGAAGAACAAAGTTGGAGATGGGTACCTCTATGAAAAACACATTGAATTAAGGATTTTTGGGTCAAACTTGTTACCCTACAAGTTTCCCAAGCATGTGTGTATGAGAATTTTTGCACTTGAATATCTTAGACAAATTCTCAATGAAGATTCAATTAACTTTATGGCAGCGAAAAAGAAGACTTAGTTTAAGTTAAAGAATCAAGTTGGGCCATTCATAATCAACCACAGATATGCATAAAAGGAAATAGCAAAGAAATTATCAGAAATTAGATTTGATGAGAGTTTTCCATGGAATTATGATCCACAAGGGATCTTAAGCAAGCTAAGGGTGAAGTGTAAATTAACACCCTTTATCCATGAGTCCAAGCCTGAAATAGAAAAGTTTGCAAATCAAATTGAATGGAGTGAAAAAACCTTGGTAGAGGTAGCAAGCCAAACAGGAACAACACCAACTTTGGAAGTTTTCAAACAACCAAAAACATCAATAAAGAGAGTCAGAGAGGAAGGAGGTTATATAGTAGAGACAACAATTGAGACCAAATTTAAAATAATCTATAACAAAAGGCTTAAAATCAGTTCAGTTGATAAGGAGAAAGTAACCATTGATGTTGATGAGACATATGCCCCAGTAACCAATGATGATATAGCCACAACCATAATCAATGAAACACTTATGGAAATAGAAAAGGAAACAACAGCCAATCAGAATGACACACAGATGATTAAGAAGCAACACAACATGGAAGCCTCTTCCTCACAGCCAGTTGAGGAAAAGGACTTGGACATCAAGGAAAGGTATAAGCTAATTAAGTAGAAGAATGAGGAGATAAAGACAGAAATATATTCTCAATTCCTGAAGCTGAAGCCTAGAAATCTGAATAGGTTATTATCAACATTTGACTATTCCAGCAATAAAATGATGATGTCATTTTTATAGCCTACTACCTCAGCACCCAAAACAGTATCAGACTATAAAAAGGTGGACCTTTAGGTAGACACAGAGAATATTCATGAGTTGGACCAGATTGAGTTCCACAAACAGACCTCTGAAATGCTGTATTATATAGTGGCAACCAAAGTAATGAGTGCCAATAAACTTCAAAATACCATACTTAATATGCAAGATCAAATGAAGATGGATAAAGCATCCCTTTATGCCAAGGACCTAAGGATCAAAGCCTTAGAGGAACTAATTTTACAGGTGGGATATGATCCCTCAAATGTTCAAGCAGTAGAACTATTAATCAAGAAAAAGAATGAAGACATAGCAGCTTTGAGGAAACAACTCAAGCTTCCTCAAAGTGAGCATCCACAAACAAAGGAAATCCTCCAGGATCAAAGTGAAAAAGAGGAAATGATGGAGCTCATACTTAAATCGACAGCACAAATTAAGGAGATGGAAACAAAAATGGACCAGCTTGTCCAAGAGAAAGAAACTGTAAAAGAGCCAGAAATTCCTACAATTCCTACAGTCATCCCAGTGATTACTACAGTAGTGCCTTTTACTTTAGGAGAGAAATTAGCACCAAAGGGACCACTGGCAACTGCAGTGCTAGTGACTGCAGCCACCACTTCAGCTACAAACTCTTCTACTACAAATGTACATGACACTGATGAAGCAAGCCAGATTATCAAAGCCACGGAAGAAATGTCTTTAAATAAAGATGAGATAAATAGACTGAACAAGATAATTGAAAATCTTGAGAGGGAAAATTAGACAACTCAGATCAATGTCAGAACTCATGAGCAGAAAGCAATCATATTGGGAGAGCAGCTCAAGAATTTACAAAAAGAATTGTCTTTCATAGAGCAGATCTCATATATTAAAAATCATCTTTGGACTAACATAATTGAAGCCATTCATAATCAATGGCCTTCAATTCAGGTTATATATTAGTAGAAATAACTGCTATTAGTAGCCCAAAAAGAGATACAAAAGATAAAAGATGAGTTGACTGATAAGCTTGCACAGGATTTAAAACTCATTACATTTCTAAACAGCAAGAACAGGGAGGAAATTGAAGAATTGAAAATATCAGACAGGACAGAGACAATCTTTAAAATCAAGAAGGTTGTCACTAAAAAGAGCTTAATGAATAATCTTGAAGAAAAATGTGAAACAATGAACCTTGCCATAACTAGATTTATGGTAAAGTATGCAAGTCTCAGACAAAAGGGCTTACTAGACATACATGTATTCAAAGAAAAGCTCATGCCACAGAAGGACTATGACAAAAAGATCAGGGAGTTTGCTAAAGAGCAACTAAACAAGCCACTGGCACAAGGCACTCCTACAGGCAAAGTTTTATTTCAATATGTTGAGGATTTATTTTTTCTACAACATGAAATTAAGCACCTCTTTGTCATAAAGACTACTTTTGCAAGATACACAGAGGCTGATGAATACCTCAGAAAGCTGAAAAATGTCCAAATTCCAACAACAAAAGAATGGAAAAATATCACAGATTTAATGTAAAGATAAAATGTAAAAACAATGAAAAGTTACCAAGAGACAGTTAAAAGAGAGATAAAAATAAAATACAGTTTTCTGATTTTTACTGCTAAAAAGATAATTTACAGCAGTAAAATAGTAAAAATAATGGTCAAAGAGTATCAACATGAAAGAGTATCAGCGAAGGCAAGTTAAGTGCATAAAAATATCTAGCATCCAACAAGTCGGAGACATAGGCAATTAAAAGCTCCTTGTTAGCAAAACAATTCTATTTATTTTGGATAAAAGAGGACAACTTGCTAGTTTGTTAAGCAACTGTCCCTTTTATTATGTAATGATATTTTCTTTTTCCTAAAGTTATTCCTAGAACTCTTCTAGGATATTTGTAATACTTTTTGTATAAATACTTCAATTTCAGAAGTATTCAGTGTGGAATAAAATTGCTGGATTTACTATAGACATTTTTGTTGAACATTGGAGGCTATTGTGTGTTTTAATTTGAAGTAGCAGACTGGACAAGCTGACTGACATCATAATTCAGGATCCTTGTGATAAGCTGATGAGTGAAGTACTTCCTACTTGTCACTGTTTCCTTTTCTAAGTTTCATGCATTCATTTTATGTTTTTTCTGTTTGAATGCGTAACTAGGAGTATTACTACAGCATTAGTCAAGTGCTCCATGTCTTTAACTAGTTGCCATTTTAATGTTTTCTTCTGATTTCCAGTGAAAGGAACCTTTAATTACTCCTTCTCCCGTTTGAAATCTGCCTTCTACTTCCATTTTACAGATTAAAGGATCCTTAAGTGCCCTTTATCCCAATCATACCACCTCACAAAAAACCACTTTCCCAAATATCTGAGGGTTATCTATCTAGCCCTGAATATATTTGTACCTTTTTGGCCTTGATTTCTAGTGCTGCTAGCTTGATTTGGACCCCATAGCCCAATGGACAAGTATATTTTTCTCTATCTTACCTCCAAGTGATTTTTTCCCACCAAACCCTTCAAACCAAAACCAAATTGTACTTTCATAACTAGCCTAATATTATAAATCAAAACAAAGTTAAACTTTAAAGAGAGAGCCCTCTCTGAACCCTAGGAAGGCTAGATCCTAGAGTTTGAAGTAGGTTTGTGGTTACCTCTAGAGTTCTTTGACTTAAATCCAAAATAACACAACTTAAGAATTTACTAGAGTGATAACATACTAGCGACCATACTAGGGAATTAACCAATCCTCAGTCATAAAATTGTCTTGAAAGAAAATTATTTTATTTATCTTTTTATTTCAAGATTATTTTTATAGGTTGTGGGTATTGAAAAATAGTAATTCTGGCTTCTAGGAAAACCTACTATATACTAGGTCTAACCCGGATCCTAAACCTATTGTCATAGTAGATAACCTAGACCGGATTGGAAGAAAGAAAAAACAAATAGAAAACTTGGAAGCTGAAATATCATTAATAAGAGTCAATTCATTACCTCAAGAATTAGTTAGTCTGCAAGATATTGATTTTGATCTGAAATTTGAGTATTCTTTATTTAAAAACAAATCTGAAAATGATTTAAAAACTACTGTTGTAGACCCTGCTTTTGTTTCATTTTTGAATATAAAACAGAAAATTATTACAGTAAGATCTAAATCAAAGAAAGCTGAATATCAAAATAAAGTTGAAGAAATTAATGTTACAATTCTTAAGGATATTGATGAGGCTATTGAATTAGCTAAAGTTTTGACTTATACAAACAAACCTCCAGTTTCTCAGTTACACACTACAATAATACCAGCTGCAGATTCATCTCTGCATGCTGTTACATCATATATAAATACCACTCCCAACTCATCCACAGACCCATTTATCCCTAGACTGCCTTTGCAGCCTAGAATAATTTTTCCACCATCCACTCAATCCACTAGTTTACCTTCTGATTTTGAAAATTCATCATTCTCATTTCCTAGTAGTTCCACTCATATCCCAATATCATTTCCCAGCACTTCTGGTACAGTTTTCAGTTCATCTGCTATCATTTCCAGCACAGCTCCAAGTTCTTTTACTAGATCTTCTAGTCAAACTAAGCTTTTAGCCATGGCTGCTAGATATGCTCCCCTTGTCTTACCTCAACAGTTGCATGACATGCCTCAAGATTATCAAAACAAAATACCATTGTTTGATGGTACTACACAATATACTGCTCAACAACACATAACTAAAATCACATACTTCTTTGTAATTTATGAAATAGATCACTCAGATGTTCAAATAAGATTGTTTGCTCAAACTTTGACTGGAGAAGTAAAGAAATGGTTTAAAGATCTAGCTACTGGTAGTGTAAATGATTTAGCTGTGTTTCATAGGACATTTTTGAATGAATGGGAAAAGAAAAAGAACCCTCTTCAAATATTATCTGAATTTGATCCATTAAAAAGAGCCCCAAATGAGTCAGTTCAAGATTACTGCACTAGGTATAATAGTGTCTATAATTCTATTCCTGCAACTCTTAAACCCACTCCTTATTCTGTTTTGCTCAGATTCCCTGATGGATTTGATGCAGATATGGCTTATCAATTAAGGAAAAGAGATGCAGACACCTTAGAAAAAATGCAAGTAGATGCTATTGGTGTAGAAATAAATATATTAGCTAAAAAAGCTAGACTTAGAAATGAAAAAAGAGTGACTATCAAAGAAGAAAATTCAAATTTAGATGAAAAAATAGATAGCTTAGCCAAAACCTTAGAAAGAATGATGGATAGACTAGATAATATAGAAAAAGACCCCATTGGGATAATCAACAACAGATCAGAAATCCCAACTTTAGAAAAAACATAAATAAGGGAAAAGCAAAAGAAACAGGCCCAGACCAAACAATTAGGCCCCCATTCCAGGAGAACTATGTTGAAAGTTCTCAAAATAATGATGAAGAAGAGGATGACATCAATCATCTAAAGGGAAGAGATGAAAACAATACCATTTTCCTCACTCGGGAAGATAAGGAACTATTTGAGCTTCAACAACTCAAATTAGAGTCCAGTGAATCCTTTGACTATAAACAGGGTTATGACCTTGCCATAAATGAAATACATAGTCAGTATAGCCTTAGACACAAGAAAAAAAATGAGTCTTCTACCAAAAAAAATTCTCAAAATCAAAATAAGAAAAATGTAGAAGCATCAAAAACAAAAGTTTTGCAAATTCTCCCAAGGGAAAATAAGCAAATTTCCCATTCTTCTCAACCCATTTCTAGTCCTAAAAGATCATCAAGTCCCAAAATTGTTGATATACTGATGAAGTGGCTTGAGCCTCAAAAGACACACATAAATCTACTGTAGCAAAAGCCTCTAAATCTGTTAAATCAACAAATTTAGATCCAAACACACCTTCTGCTGATCCTAAACCAGTAGATCCAAAAATTGATAATTCAAAAACACTTGCTAATATTTCTAAGTCTGATAAAACTTCTACTGCTACACAAACAGTCCCTGAAAAGAAGGTTAAAAGAAGTAAAACCTAGGAAACTCAGACAGAGAATGTCAAAGCAATTGAAGATAGAAATACAACTGTATAAACTCAAGAAAAACCAAGTCAAATTACAATTACTAAAGATGGATTAGTTCAAATTAGTAAATCTCAACCCTCATTTAATATTCAGAATGAAATTGCTAAGTTAAAAATACCCATTCCTTTAACAGAATTGGTAAAAAATGAATTATACAAATCAACCATAACTGAAACAATGAATATGAATGATGGTGAAGATGCAATTAATTTGAATGATGATCAACCAGAGTTGATCTTTGGCCCTGATGTAAATGGAAATCATGCAGATGGATCAGTCCCTCCCTTTTATATCAGTCTTACCATTCATGATCAAATTCTCCATAACGCTATGGTAGATTCAGGAGCTTCTCATAATTTAATGCCTAAAGCTATAATTGAAACTCTTAATCTAGAAATAACCAGGCCTTATAAAGACTTGTTTTCATTTGATTCTAGCAAAGTTAAGTGCTTAGGATTAATCAAAGACTTATGTGTGACATTATTTCAATACCATGATAAGAGTATATTAATGGACATTGTAGTAGCTGATATCCCACCTAAGTATGGTATGCTAATTTCTCGCTCATGGGGAGCAAAGTTGCAGGGATCTCTACAATTGGACATGAGTTATGCTACAATATTAGTGTTTGGTCAAACTAAAAAGCTATATAGGGAAACATTGATGAAGTTTATGGTCAGTAGTGCTGAAAGATATATAAATTATCCTACTTATTCTACACCAACTGACCTGGACTCTTTTATCTTATGTAACTCTGAGAATAATGAAATCCAAACTAAACTGATTGAAAAAAAGGCAACACCAAACAATGACAACGTATTTCATGAATCCCTTTGGCACTTATACTTTGATGGCTCAGTTAAAAAATTAGGAGCAGGAGCAGGAGTATGGATTACAAACATGGATACTGATCACTCAAAAGGACATGCCTTTAGACTCAACTTCAAATGCACCAACAATATGGCTGAGTATGAGGCACTCATTCTAGGCCTCCAGATCATTAGAAACTTAGGAGGAAAAATAATACTAATCATGGGAAATTCGGAATCAATCATAAAGCAAATAAATGCAGTATATTCTGTTTATAACCCTAGACTAGCCAGATACAGAGACATTGTGACATATTTAACTGATGCTTTATTGGAATGCAAATTTGCTGCTATACCTAGAAAACAAAATACTCAAGCACATTGCCTAGCAAATTTTGCTAGTGCAAGCAATTTACCATTCCAACCAACACATAGGTACACTACTTAGGTTAAATATAGACCAATTATTCCAGATAACCTCAAGTATTGGCAGATTTTCTGTTAGGATGAACAAGTTTACCATTTCTTAAACAATGAAGAAGAATTTCAAAACTACAAAATAGATACAAACAATAATATAGATTCATATTTGGATTGTGAAATAGATAACATAGATGTACATAAATTTAATAGACCTACTATATTTAGTCAATTTGACATAGATAGCTTAGAGAAGATAGATATTGAAGAAATCGTTGAAAAAGAAATTGACATGTTAGATCTCAAAGATAATTTTTTGCCTAAAGGTTTAACCCCTTTAGAAGATCCCTTTGACTCCAATGATGTGCCTAAAAACCCAAAAATGGAGCCAGTCAGGTCTGATATTGAGGAATGTAATACTGGGACAAAATTAAAACCAAAGATGATAAAACTGTCTAAATATTTACCTCTACAAGAAAAGGAAAAATACATGGATCTTTTTAAGGAATACCAAGATGTTTTTGCTTGGAGTTATGAGGATCTCAAATATTATGATACAAACATAATCCAACACAAAATTCCAATAAAAGAAGATAAAAAACCATTGAAACAAAAGTTAAGAAGAATTAATCCTGTTCTATTACCTTTAATAGAAAAGGAAGTAAAGCGAATGTATGATGCCCAGATCATTGCACCAATCAGATACTCTGATTGGGTTTCAAACTTAGTTCCAACAAGAAAGAAAACTGGAGAAATTATATTATGTGTCGACTTTATGAATCTTAACAAAGGTCTTTAAAGGATATTTACCCTTTACCAAAGATGGACCATATATTACAAAGGGTAGTTGGCTCCTCTAGGATTTATTTGTTAGATAGTTTTTTAGGATACAACCAGATCCTAGTCCAAAAGGAAGATCAGGCTAAAATAGCTTTCACCACTCCTAGGGGCACTTTCATGTATGTGAAAATGCCCTTTGGTCTGATGAATGCAGGAGAAATATTTTAGTGAGCTATGGACATAGCCTTTGCAAAGGCAATTCATGACTTCTTGGTAATTTATCTAGATGAAATCACTGTATTTTCCAAATCATATAATGAACACCTGGATGATTTGAGACAGGTCTTTATTAAATGTAGGAAATTTGGCATCTCTTTAAATCCCAAGAAAATTCTTTTTGGATTAGAGGAAGGTAAGTTACTAGGACATATAATTTCAAAAGAAGGAATTAGATTTGATCCTGCTAGGATAGAAGCAATTCTGAACATTCATCCACCTAGAAATATCAAAGAATTACAAGCTTTCTTAGGTAAGATTAATTTTTTGAGAAGATTTATTTCAAACTTAGCTGAAATCATTAGAGAACTGAACAACATGCTCAAAAAAGACTCAATTCTAAAATGGACTGTTGAAGCCAAACAATCATTTGAATCCATACAACAGGCTTTAACTAAAACACCAGTCTTAATCAGTCCAGATTTAAAAATAGATTTCATAATTTTTTCATTTGCTTCAGAGCATACCATCGCTGCAGTTTTACTGCAGAAGAATGATCAAGGATTTGAAAAACCTATAGCTTTTTTCAGTAAGACCCTTAGAGATGCCCCTATGAAATATAACATAATGGAGAAACAAGCCTTAGCTTTGGTTAAGGCCATCAAAGACTTCAGAGTGTATATTCTCTATTCCCACATAATTGCCTATGTCCCTAATTCTATAGTAAAATACATTCTTACTCAGGATGGTCCTGATGGAAGAAGAGGTAAGTGGATTGCCACTATCTTAGAATATGACATAGAAATTAAACCCACAAAACTCATTAAAGGACAAGGATTAGCCAGGTTAATGGTTGAATCTAATTGCAATGCACTAGATATAAATTTTATTGCTCAGGTTGATGACCAGGAAGAGATGGCGACTCCAATGATCAATGAAGCCTATCTAGATTCACCTTGGTACTTAGATATCATCTTTGTACTTACAAACTTACAAGCTCCTCCTGAATTGTCAAGGACTAAAGCTAGATTTCTAAAACTTAAAGCAATGAGATTTTGTATTTTAGATAATGTACTTTTTTGGAGAGATCATAGTGGGATATTATTGATTTGTTTACTAAAGGAAGAAGCTAATAAAATACTTGAATAATTTCATGCAAGTGACTGTGGAGGGAATTTATATTGGAAAACTACTGCTGACAAGATCCTCAAAGCTAGTTTTTACTGGCCTACCTTGTTTGTTGATGTTAAAAAGTTTGTTACTTAATGTCACAAATGCCAAATTTTTGAAGGCAGAAAGAAATTGTTACCTTTACCCTTAAAGCCTATTTTAACGGAAATTCCATTTCAACAATGGGGTTTAGACTTCATTGGAGAAATTCACCCCCCATCCTTTGGCCAACATAAGTGAATTTTCACTGCCACTGATTACTTCACAAAGTGGATTGAAGCTATTCCTACTAGACAAGCGACTGATGCAGTCATTATTTCTTTCATAGAAAATAACATTTTGTCAAGATTTGGATGCCCTCACAAGATAATTACTGATAATGCAGCAACATTTAAATCTAAAAATATGATTTCCTTTTTTCATAAATATCATATTACCCTAGGTCACTCTACTGCATATTACCCCCAGGGTAATGGCCTAGCTGAATCCTCAAACAAAAGTCTTGTAAATATCATAAAAAAGTTACTTGAAGACAACAAAAAGACTTGGAATAAAAAGTTAGTCTATGCCTTATGGGAAGATAGACTTACTACTAAAAATTCTATTGGCACTTCCCCTTACCAACTTGTATATGGAATGGATGCAATTTTTCCATCATCCTAAGGTGTTCCAGTAATGAAAATCATTCAAGAATCACAAGTGGAAATAAATGATATACAAAGGAGAATTAATCAAACTATTCATCTACAACAAACAAGGGAAGAGGTCTATAAGAAATCCCAAGTCATTCAGGATAAAATCAAGAAATTTTTTAATAGAAGAAGTAAAGAGGATGATTTTTACATTGGAGATCAAGTGTTAAAGTGGGATTCTAGAAGAGAAGACAAGGGAAAACATGGAAAATTTGAATTTATATGGAAAGGACCTTATGTAATTTATGGATATAGGGGTAATAATGCTTTCTTTATCAAATATTTGGATGGAACAAATATACAAGAAGGACCAATAAATGGTAGAATGCTCAAGAACTACTATTCATCTGAGCTAACCAATAGTTAGTCCCATTTAATTTTACATCATTTTAAATATCCATTGAAGTTTTTAGATTGGATTGGATTTTTTCTTTACAAAGTTGAAGCCCGGAGAGAACGCCCTAAGCTTTGCAGGGGAAAATGTCATAAATATGAGTTTTTTATGCAGAAAACAGAAGAAAATTACTAGATCATCATGGTCAAAGTTGAAGGCTACTAGTCAACGGTGTTCTTGACATTTCACTAGGAAATGCCATCCCCATGTGAAGCCGTTGTTAGGGTCCTATAAATATAGGATTCATAATTTTGAATTGAATTTTGATAGTCTTGTAAAATATGTACATACCTTGCTTTCTGTAAGTTTTTTTCCCATATTTTGAAAAAAAAAATAAAAAAACAAAAAGAGGGTAAAAAGTCCTAAAAGAAAGATCAAAGGAATTAAAAAATATAGACCCCAAAAAGGAAAAAGATAAGAATAAGACCTGAAAGTGAGCAAGTCCAAATGCCACTACTTTTTACTTTTCTGCAAAATAAATAATTATAGCAGAGTGTCAATAAATACCATAATCCATGATAAGTTAAACTGTTTAATCTTAACTTGTCATGTTTTCAATTTCATGTTTTAGATAGTGAATAAAGATTTGTCAGACAATTTAATCCTGACAAATCAGTAGATAGATAGATAATAATGAGGATCTCAATAGTTTAATATGAGCCCTAGGATGAAATAAGGTAGATCTAGTTAGTTTATGCTTTAAAAGAATAAATATTTCAAGGTTGCAAGCCTAAATGCACCTTCCAAATGAAGAAAAAATGTTAGAATAAAGGCTGGGTAGGTAGAAAGCAGTGGAGAAAGCATGTAATAATATTCATTGGGAAAAATCACTAATTTCCCCTCCCCTATAAGTATTCAGTATTCTAGGCTATCAATCAAACAAGCTCAGAGCATTTCTCTGACTTTTGTTGGAATCGGACCCAAGGCTTGATGACTGGTTAGTTGAAAATACTGAGTTCTTATGTTAAAATCCTATTTTATCATCATTCATCCCTCATTCATACATTATAATTCATTTTCCTAAGTAAAGACTCATTCTTACTTAATGAAACATATAAACCCATCTAATTAACTTCCTTCATTCAGAAACATACAAAAACCCTTAAAACTACTTTATCCTAAGTATTGGTGACATGATAAAAAGATGAGCTCTGCTTTACTTTTACACTTTACTTAGTGATTTATGTATTTTTGTGTACACTCCATCCCCCTTTCATATTAAATTTAACCTATTTTATTAAATCCTTAAATAAAGCCTTATCCTATTTATCTAATTCCCTATATCTAAATACCCCCCAAAACCCACTATTACAAAGATTTTGGACCAAAATTATTACACACATGTTAAATTAAACCCCAAATAAAACGCCCTTTGGTCTAAAACTAAATTTAAATAAATATCTGACCCCCTATAGGTATTAGCTCATTCACAAAGATTTAATACTATATAATAATTCCTTTGCAATGTATATATTAATCCTTCCTCGTATAAACTTATAGTCCAATGTTTGATTAAAATTAAACTAAGGTTTGTTTTAAGTAAACATTAACCCCACTCCTATCCATATTCTTCCATGTTATATAAAGCCTCACGCTTTATATTGTTGACCCACGATATATTTAAAAACTATGCCTATACCCCGCCCATATACATAAAACCTTTAATCCAATGTATATTTTATAAAGGTTTTTTACCACCAGCCCCAATGAAGACCCCGGGTCCCACCATTCCTTTGGCCGCACCTTTTAAATAGATCTTGACCCTTCGCACCGGAGTTCTAGATCCAACCGCCCCAGATCAATATCACGCGGAAAAACTAATCTTCTGCCCAATTGAAAAATGGATGTGAAATGGGTTGTATTGCCTATTTCTCCCTCTGTGACATGGCGATTTCTTATTTGATCATGTTCATTTGAGAATAAACCACTTACTGCCCAATCTTCATGCGATAACCGCTCTCCTGTTTCGTTTCAAAGCCTGAAACCGCCTCCCGCCATTGACTAGACCTGCATTAATGACATTTATGGAGATTAAAATTAAAGGTTAAAACCTTTGATATAGCTATTTTTTATGTTATTCGCGCATTTTCACTCTAATATAACTCTTCCCGACTCTGTTAAGAATTTTCAAGCCTTGATTGGCGATTTTATGCCCAGAAACTCTGAATTAGACCAGAATTCCACCATTGAAGACCAATTAAGGAGCTATTCGCCGCTCCGGAAAGCTGTTACAGTCCTCAAAATCAACTGAAAGTCTCAGAAATGCTTTCAAAGGCCGAATACCTACAATTAAAGGCATTTTCTGAAAATTGAAGCCTGCATATTCAATTTTAAACCATCTTTAATAGAACTAGGCCTTTCATTAAGAAATTCACCGAACCAAACTTCCTAAAAATACCAAAAAAGAGGCCAAACCCTGGAAAAATTTTCCCATGAAACCCTGTTTTCCATTTAAAAGTCTTTTAAAGCCAAATTCCTCGAATTTCATAGTCTAAAGATCAAATTTAAGGTTTTAAATGGCTAAAACCTCTGAATTACCTTGAAAACCCATTTTTTCAATCAAACCGACTCAGAAAACCCTTGTTTTATGTTTTATGCCAGTTTTCACATCCTCAGAGAAACTTAATTAATAAAAAATCCCAAAAGAATCCATCCTTAATCTAAATTGCTCAGTTTCCTCTCTATTAAAATAAAAACTCCTGCAAACAGTCTAATTTTGCAGCAATTACTCAAAATGCCTAAGAAAAAGAGCACAAGCAAACCTGTAAGATCCAAAACACCTAAATCTGAGGTATCCAAAGCCCCTAAGCCTACCCCAGCCATCACTGCCAAATCTGCTACAACTGTAAATCCCCTTCAACCACCTGTGGTTGCTGCTGAAAACATTCCTTTGACTGATCTTGACTATAAAATTGCAGACCCTGTTATTGAGTTTAATTTTCTACATATACACAACTGGTGTTATGAAAAATATCTAGACAAAGATGATATTCCAATTTGGGAAACCCATTTGCCTAAGTATATAGTCCCATTGACTCATCCTGGTCAAGAACTCACCAGAATTTGTCAAAAATACTATGAGCCAGATCAAAGGGCTATAGTAAATGCAGAAAAAGAAACACTTTTTACCATTACAGCCTAGTCAATTAATCAAATGCTTCAATTACAACCTGATCCCCAGGAAGTCCCCTTGTATATAGAGGCATTAACTCAGTTATACCTTGGCATAGATTTCCCTAAAAGGTTCATGATCTTTCAAAATTTTATGCATTCTCTTGTTGACATTCCAAAGATAAATCCTCCATACTCCACAGCTAAATTTCCTGCGGGTTCTAGACAGATTATCTCTATGCTATCTTTTATCCTTGGATATTTTACATATGAGTATACTGATGAATCTATTCATGGTTTCTTGTCCACCATGTCTCCTAGTCAACCTCCAACAATCATCTTTGACTATGCTAGTTTCATAGCAGATGCCATCCATTATCGGTTGACCAAAATATCCACATAAGGAGTTTTTAGATATTCATCTTATCTTTTCCATTTATTTTTATTCTCTCAAGCAGACAAATTTCCAGTTTCTTTGCAAAAGATGGATGTAGAGGGAAAACCTCTATCAATTATATTTTGGACTTCATGGCTGAGAAAAGAGTCCAGTGATTCCACTTATTCAGAGTTTTCAGAACTATTTTTGCATCCAACAATGAGCATATTAAACAAATCAGAACAGCCTAGGATCAAGAAGAAATGAAAATAATATTACAGCTTTTAGAGCAGAACAAAGTTGGAGATTGGTACCTCTATGAAAAACACACTGAATTAAGGATTTTTGGGTCAAACTTGTTACCCTACAAGTTGCCCAAGCATGTGTGTATGAGAATTTTTGCACTTGAATATCTTAGAGAAATTCTCAATGCAGATCCAATTAAATTTATGGTAGCAAAAAAGAAGACTTATTTTCAGTTAAAGAATCAAGTTGGGCCATTCATAATCAACCACAAAGATGCAGAAAAGGAAATAGCAAAGAAATTATTAGAATTTAGATTTGATGAGAGTTTTCCATGGAATTATGATCCACAAGGGATCTTAAGCAAGCTAAGGGTTAAGTGTAAATTAACACCCTTTATCCATGAGTCCAAGCCTGAAATAGAAAAGTTTGCAAATCAAATTAAATGGAGTGAAAACACCTTGGTAGAGGCAGCAAGCCAAACAGGAACAACATGAACTTTGGAAGTTGTCAAACAACCAGAAACATCAATAAAGAGAGTCAGAGAGGAAGGAGGACATACAACAGAGACAACAACTGAGACCAAATTTAAAATAATCTATAACAAAAGGCTTAAACTCAGTTCAGTTGATAAGAAGAAAGTAACAATTGATGTTGATGAGACAGATTCCCCAGTAACCAATGATGATATAGCCACAACCATAATCAATGAAACACTTATGGAAAAAGAAAAGGAAACAACAGACAATCAGAATGACACACAAATTATTAAGAAGAAACACAACATGGAAGCCTCTTCCTCACAGCCAGCTAAGGAAAAGGACTTGAACATCAAGGAAAGGTATAATCTAATTAAGCAGAAGAATGAGGAGATAAATACATAAATATATTCTCAATTCCTGAAGCAGAAGCCTGGAAATTAGAATAGATTATTACAGCATTTGACTATTCCAGCAATAAAATGATGATGTCATTTTTACAGCTTACTACCTCAGCACTCAAAACAGTATCAGACTATAAAAAGGTGGACCTTGAGGTAGACATAGAGAATATTCATGAGCTGGACTAGATTGAGTTCCACATACAAACCTTTAAAATGCTATATTATATATTGACAACCAAAGCAATGAGTGCCAATAAACTTCAAAATACCATACTTAACATGCAAGATCAAATGAAGATGGATAAAGCATCACTTTATGCCAAGGAACTAAGGATCAAATCCTTAGAGGAACTAGTTTTACAGGTAGGATATGATCCCTCAAATGTCCAAGCAACATAACTATTAATCAAGAAAAATAATGAAGACATAGCAGCTTTGAGGATACAGCTCAAGCTTCCTCAAAGTGAGCATCCAAAAACAAAGGAAATCCTCCAGGATCAAAGTGAAATAGAGGAAATGATGGAGCTCATACTTAAATTGACAACACAAATTAAGGAGATGGAAACACAAATGTACCAGCTTGTCCAAGAGAAAGAAACTGTAAAAGAGCCAGAAATTCCTACAATTCCTACAGTCATCCTAGTGATTACTACAATAGTGCGTTCTACTTTAGGAGAGAAATTAGCACCAAAGGGCCCACTGGAAACTACAGTGCCAGTGACTGCAGCCACCACTTCAACTACAGACTCTTCTACTACAAATGTACAACACACTGATGAAGCGAGCCTGATTATCAAAGCCATGGAAGAAATTTCTTTAAAGACAGATGAGATAAACAAATTTAACAAGATAATTGAAAATCTTGAGAGGGAAAATAAGACAGCTTAGATCAATGTTAGAACTCATGAGCAGAAAGCAATCAGATTGGGAGAGCAGCTCAAGAATTTACAAAAAGATTTGACTTTCACAGAGCAGATCTCATATATTAAAAATCATCTTTGGACTAACATAATTGAAGCCATTAATAATCAATGGCATTCAATTTAGGTTATATATGAGCAGAAAGAGCTACTATTAGTAGCCCAAACATAGATACAAAAGACAAAAGAAGAGTTGACTGATAAGTCTGCATAGGATTTAAAACTCATTACATTTCTAAACAGTAAGAATAGGGAGGAACTTGAAGAATTGCAAATATCAGAGAGTACAGAGACAATCTTGAAAATCAAGAAGGTTGTCACTAAAAAGAGCTTAATGAATAATCTTGAAGAAAAATGTGAAACAATGAACCTTGCCATAACTAGATTTATGGTAAAATATGCAAATCTCAGATAAAGGGCTTACTAGACATACATGTATTCAATGAAAAGCTCATGCCATAGAAGGACTATGACAAAAAGATCAGGGAGTTTTCTAAAGAGCAAGTAAACAAGCCACTGGCACAAGGCACTCCTATAGGCAAATTTTTACTTCAATATGTTGAGGATTTATTTTTTCTACATCATGAGATTAAGCACCTCTTTGTCATCAAGCCTACTTTTGCAAGATACATAGAGGCTGATGAATACTTCATAAAGCTAAAAAATGTCCAAATTCCAACAACAGAAGAATGGAAAAATTTCACAGATTTAATGTAAAGATAAAATGTAAAAACAATGAAAATTTACCAAGACACAGTTAAAAGAGAGATAAAATGAAAATACAGTTTGCTAATTTTTACCGCTAAAAAGATAATTTACAACAGTAAAACAGTAAAACTAATGGTTAAACAGTATCAACATGAAAGAGTATCAGCGAAGGCAAGTTAAGTGCATAAAAATATCTAGAAGCCAGCAAACGGGACACATAGGCAGTTAAAAGCTCCTTGTTAGCAAAACATTTCTATTTATTTTGGATAAAAGAGGAAAACTTGCTAGTTTGTTAAGCAGCTGTCCCTTTTATTATGTAATGATATTTTCTTTTTCCTAAAGTTATTCCTAGAAATCTTCTAGGATATTTGTAATACTTTTTGTATAAATACTTCAATTTCAGAAGTATTCAGTGTGGAATAAAATTGCTGGATTTACTATAGACTTTTTTTATGAACATTGGAGGCTATTGTGTGTTTGAAATCGAAGTAGCAGACTGGAAAAGATGACTGGCATCATAATTCAGGATCCCTGTGATAATTTGATGAGTGAAGTACTTCCTACTTGTCACTGTTTCCTTTTCTAAGTTTCATGCATTCATTTTATGTTTTTTCTACCTGAATGTGTAACTAGGAGTATTACTATAGGATTAGTCAAGTGCTCCATGTCTTTAACTAGTTGCCATTTTAATGTTTTCTTCTGATTTCTAGTGCAAGGAACCCTTAATTTATCATTCTCCTGTTTTACCTCTGCCTTATACTTCCATTTTCCGGATTAAAGGATCCTTAAATGCCCTTTATCCCGATCATACCACCTCACAAAAAACCACTTTCCCAAATATCTGAGGGTTATCTATCTTGCCCTGAATATATTTGTACCTTTTTGGCCTTGATTTCTAGTGCGGCTAGCTTGATTTAGACCCCATAGCCCAATGGACAAGTATATTTCTCTCTATCTTACCTCCAAGTGATTTTTTCCCACAAACCCTTTAAACCAAAACCAAATTGTACTTTCATAACTAGCCTAATATTATAAATCAAAACAAAGTTAACCTTTAAAGAGAGAGCCCTCTCTGAACCCTAGGAAGGCTAGATCATAGAGTTTGAAGTAGGTTTGTGGTTACCTCTAGAGTTCTTTGACTTAAATCCAAAATCCCATAATTTAAGAATTTACTAGAATGATAACAGGTGAGCACTCACAAGATTAGGGTTAGGGTTTCAAATGTACATGCCTAAAATCAAGGAGCGACTCTTAGTTAACTGACACATGTCAAATGATGAAATTAGAAACATGTGCCACACTACTAATTATAGGTATGAAATTCCTGTTTTATAGGAATGTGCAATTGGTTAACTTGGGAATTGTGCATCTCACTATCTCAATAGACTGCACAATTCACTGAGACAAGGAGTTGTGCAGTTTTATTTCTCAGTTGATTGCACAGTTTACTGCCACATAGAGTTTAGAAATTTTCTCTCCCAACTAATTGCGTAATTTCCTGAATCAAGGGATTGCACAATCCACTCTAACAAGGGTTTGCGTAGTTCACCGTGATAGAGGATTGCACAATTCATCAAATCAAGGCAAGCAATTAGTGTCAATCAAGGCAAGACTTAGCTTGTGTTTACAAGAGGTGCTTTGTCTAACTCCAAAAAGTTTGCAACTACTGTCGATAAGGAAAAAATGTCATCGAGGAGTGCCGAGTAGTTGTTAAAGGGAAAAAATATTTAAGACATCACAAGATTAACATGAGAAAATGAGTTGTTGAAACACTTAGTAAAGCAAGAAGAAAACTTGACGCAAGTTGAAACAATGGTACTTATGGTCAAAGGGAGGCTCCAAAATTAAAGCGTGGCAAAATTTTTGGAGGGGGGTGTTATAACAAATACAACACTTGGAAACACATTAGAATAAATCCAACTTATTTGTTTAGATATTAACTTTACACATTGAATCTAACTTTCATAAAATATTGTTTTATGCCATAGATCACCATAACTTCCTTACTTAGCTCGATTAAAGATATAGTCTCTTATATTCCTCTAATATACCAAACACTTTCATAAACAAGCCAAAATTTAGTTGTTTCGATTAGGGGCCAGGAGTATGTAAACATGAAAGTCTAATATGTCAGAATTTTAATATCATCTATGGTGTTGCTCCACTGCCAACAGGTGCAAAGTCACTTCAAGGAATCACAAGCATTACTTTGCTGCCAACGATCATGTTCAGTTGCCCGACGAAGTTACTTGCTTCACCTCTCTATGCAGAAAGAATTTATCTTCTTTAACATGCTGTTTATTTTATAACTTTATGTTCATTGGAATTTTATCGATGTTTTTATCAACTTGGATAAAAGAGGGATCTCAATTTATTTGACGAGCTAGAGAGGTTTTTCCTTCTTTTACAAAGACTCTTTATATATACATCTAAAGTAATTTAGCTCACTTGATTTTCCTCCTTTCCCTTCTCTACTTGACTGAGTTAACATGCTAAAACCAACCAAATATAAAATGTTGACTCAAGGAAGGAGATCCTATTATAAATTCAAGCATTGTAGATCTACTAAGGCTTTCTCTAGGAAAAAAACGTATTTTCCATCAAAGCATCATGGACTGTAAAAGATATAAGGCCCAATACACAAAAGGGGATATATAGTTAACCAAGTGCTAATAGTTTTACAATGTCCTCTTGAACTTTGTTATGCTTCTTCAGAACCAAAACACACAACTTTCATACAAAGCTTATTACAAACAAACTTAAAAAGAAAAGTGTGAAATGAAAATACAGGTGAAATAAATGACAATCAAAACAAAGCAAGAAAGAAAACTATATTAATGTACTCCTAAAATAAAAAAGTGAATGTCAAGATTACGTAAAGTGAAATTTCCAATGTAGCCATTGAAGTAGTTCTTGAACTATACAGGTGAGGAAATGGGTGATGAGAAGCATTATTAAGAAGCACAACGAGAGGGATAAAAGATAGGCTGCTAGAACCTACTCCAAGACTCAAAGGCCAAACACATTAGTAGAAAATTAAGATAAGAAAGCTTAAGATAAAATGTATTCCATTGTATCTTGATGATCATAAACTCGAAAAATTCTCATGGAAGTACATTCATTCAAAATTTCAATTTTGGAAAACATCAAGAAAGATCGAATTTTGTTACTTGCAAAGGGGCTTTCCAAGTAAGATTCTTCTAACCATTCAATGGTTAGATCATGATAACAAGGTGAAGAATATTGAGATGGAAAGAAAGATTCATTTTCAACATGTTCGGTCAATTCATGAAGATTTTCCAATGATGGAGTTTTGATCTGATCATGTTCAGAAAACTCACCAAGATTGCGAGATCCTAACATAACAGTCAACAAGGGTTGAATTTCCTCAACCTCTTGACAAGTTTCCGAACTATCAAATAATGAATCATCGAATACCAGCGGCTTGGAAAGATCAACATGTGAATATGAAGAATAATCATTAGGTGTGTCAATGAAAACATTAAGAATGCCACTAGGTGGATCATATTTGATGCTCAAGTCCAAAGACTATTCATGATTGGATGAATCAAATGAAGGAATTACTTGAGTGCAAGGAGTTACAAACCCTGATTCTTCACAAACCAAAGATGAGGAATGAGACAGATTATGAACAATTGATTCCACCCCTTCATCACATCACTCCTTATTGTGATTAAGATCAACAATACGAGAGTAAAACAAATTAAAGGGAAAACTGGTGTAGCCATTTCATTAAACATGTCTAGAGATGAAGAAAAATGAATTAATGGTGAAGGGGGGAAAGAAACATAAAATGAAATATGATATAAAGTGATTTTTTTTTGTTTTAAATATGAGGCCCACACATAATAATCATAAAAGGCATCATGAATCTATTGTCCTTCCACTTGAACAACAACATAATTTTGAACTTGATCCCCACATGATTGAAAATAGACTGATAAAAAAGATTGATTCGTTGAATCAGGGAAAAGAGGATAATATGAAATAGATGACGGAGAACAGGGGGAATATCATGAAGAAGCAATATCACTAATCAAATCAAATTCAAGCTATAAGCATGGATTCAAATTCTGATTATGAGGGCAAGATGGACATGGGATTAGATCAATCATATGATCTCCAAGTTTTCCAACCTCAACATCAGTACATGGGGTTGCTTCATTTGATAAAGAAGTGAAATAAGGTGAAGAGACACAACAAATATTAGATTCTTCATTTGTAATATTAAGTGCTCCATGACCAAGAAAATTTGGGAGACTTGTCAGAGATTCAAAACTGAGAGGATTCAAAGAAATTTTCACTAGATACTCGAACTTTTATTTCATAAAATCCCAATCAATGTCTTCCTCAGAAAATTTATAAAAAAAGTGAAGAAAATGATCAATTAAATATTCCAAATATTCATTAAATTTCATTCTAAGGCAGATAATCTTCTTATATACACTTTGAAAATCATCCCTGTCAAAAGCTTGTTGAAGCTCCACAACAAGTTGCTCGAAAAAGTGAATAGAAGCGGTCAACAATGTATAACACCATTGTTTAACACGACCTTCAAAAGTGAGAGTGAAAAACCTACATGAAGCATCCTCATAATTAACCTCGAAAGAATCATAAAATTCAAGAAAGCGAAGAATGTGCTCAAGAATGGTTGTTTCACCCTCACCATCAAACTTTAAATTTGACAAGTTATGAATTATCTACGCGGAAATTTCAGATTTGCAACTTTAGAAAAACATCCCAGGGTTAAGATTTAGGAGGAAGTCATTCAAGATGAAAGACTGAAGCCAGACTTCACGAGCTCAACTTGTCGTCTGGCCCTCCTTCTAGCTCCAAATCTTGTTGATGGTGCCAAATGACGACAACAGGGAAGGGGTTCTCCCCGATATGAAGTCCCAATCAAACCTCACACCATTTGGAGTAGGAACCCAACCGAAAATATGGTTAGTTGCCATAAAAATGATCGTAAAGAGCTGAAAAAAGATAATTATTTATACATTATATTTGAGCTCGAAGAAACTCCAGCTCAGGAACTTCAAATTATAGCTCTGATGTAACATAAAAATACCAAGCTTTGTACTGTGTTGTTATTTCCTCAAAATTTGATCGAAGGTTTATCTTATATCAGAATCTTGCCTCCATTGCATCTAGATAGATAGTTTTGGAACTTGCTTGAAAATTGTTCCACAGTAAGAACAACTTCATATTTAACTTCGCAGGAATGGATGCAAATTGTTGAATGTTCTTCCTTGTGATCTCCAAATATTATTTATTATATGACTCCCTTTGATTGCCCAATAATTCTTCAATTTCCTATCTGGAAAAAATTATTCCCTTTGTTTCTGCAAATGCTCCAACAAAAGGAATTTTGTGCACTCTAACCAAGGAGTCCAAAATATAGTACAATTGTGAATAGGCAGTTATGATGTTGGAAACATAAATGCAAAGCTATTTGTTTCCCTGTACAAGTATTCTAACCTTAGAAATTTCCAATTTTTCTTCTTGCCTTGTTTTCCTGGCCAACTCTGGTGGTGCTTTTCGGTACTTAGTGCCCCATTCTTGGATCACATCAATGGCTGCATGAATCACCTTCAGAACTTTCATATTCTCTCATGATCTCTTTTTCATTGCATGCAAGGGCACCACCACCTTAAGGGTGATCATATCCTCGTATAGTTGTCTCATGGTGTCTCCCAATCATTCGATTTCCTCAAATATAGATGCCCACAACTCCCTCATGTGAGAATAAATGCAAGAAAACCTTTAGTTCTCAGCTAATTTGTAGAATTCAAGGAATTGGTTGAGAAATAAACCGATAAGAAGGTGAAGGCTCTCAAGAGTGATAATTGAGGTGAGTACATGTCGACTGAATTCAAGAATTTCTGTGCGAAAGAAGAAATTCGAAGAGAGTTGACAACACCCCAGAACCCATAGAAAAATGGGGTGCTTAGAGAAAGAACCATAGAATTATGGGACTAGAAGGGTTATGTTGCATGACTAAGGCATACCACTGCATTTGTGGGCAGAGGTGCAACACACCGGTCTATTTGCAGAACTAGAGTCATCATCATATTCTAGGCATGATTATATCAGAGGAATCTTTTTAAGGGACAAAGTCGGATGTGTCACAATTCAATATTTTTGGAGCCTCTGTCTACTTCCATGTCTCTAAAGAATCAAAGTATAAGTGGACTCAAATCTACATGATTTGGACATTAATTTTATTACTGCATTATCTGAGGAGCAAGAGGCTAAAGTATTACCTGAGGTATTTGAAAATTTTTCTTCATCGCCATGGTATGCTGATATTGTTCATGTTTTGCAACACTTGGGTCCTCCTCCCAGCTTGATTAGTAATAAGGCTAGATATTTGAAGTTGAAATCTCTCACGTATTGCATCCTTAACAATTTCTTGTATTGGAAAGATCTGGGTGGAGTGCTGTTGAATTGTTTGGTTGAAGGAGAAGTTGAAAAAGTAACGAGTGACTTTCATAAAGGCGATTATGGCAGTCATATTTATTGGAAGACTACAACAAATAATATCTTGAGGGCGGGTTTCTATTGGCCAAGTATATTCTCTGATGTCAATAAAACAGTCATGAGCTGTCATGAATTTCAAATCTTTTAGGGAAGAGAAAGATTTTTCTTTTTCCCTTGAAACCAATTGAAGTGAAAGTGTCATTCCAATAATGGGGACTTGACTTCATTGGCGAAATCCATCCTCCATCATCAACCCAACATAAGTGGATACTCACTGCTACTAATTACTTCAATAAATGGAGTGAAGCCATCACCACGAGGCAAGCTACTGATACTGTCATTATTCAGTTTTTAGAGAACAATATTCTGTCTCGGTTTGGCTGTCCATATAAAATCATTACTGACAATGCAACCGCATTTAAGCCTAAAAAGATGATTGAATTTTGTGATAAGTATCACATTAGGCTTGGTCATTCTACAACATACTATCCTAAAGGTAACCAGCTGGCTTAATCGTCAAATAAATCTTTAGTGTACATTATCAAGAAGATTTTGCAAGAGAACAAGAGAAATTGGTACAAAAAGCTCACCAATCCTCTATGGGAAGACAGAGTTAGCACGAAGAGATTAATCATCATGTCGCCTTTCTAGCTTGTGTATGGTGTTGACATAGTGTTCCCTACTTATTTAGTCGTACCAATTGTTGAATCTTAAGAGACAATCCCTCGGTTGTGAAAGGAATCAGTACTTAAGAGAATTTTAAAAGTGCATCACAGGAATGATTTTATCATGAGGTCTTTGTTCTATCCCTCTGGGAACTATTTTTCTAAAACCCTTAATGATCTGGAATAATAAAATTTTTCAAAATGCCATTCACTGCTGATATCTAAATGGAAAGAAGAACTACAGGGGAAACTCAAAATGATATGTTGAGGAGAAAAATCTACGACTTTAAAGTTTCAGAGGAAATCCATGGAGAGAGAGGAAAGTTCGAAATAATATGTTGTAAACACAAAATCTATTACTTTAAATTTTCATCAGGAGTTTGTGAAGAGAGGGGAAACTCAAAATGATATGCTGAGGAGCATCATCTACCACTTTAAATTTTCAGGCAGAATCGGTGAAGAGAGAAAATTTGGAGTGAAGGAGCGCAAATTAAGGTTATTTAACTCTTACATAGATGTAATTAAGAGACCAGATGATACATTAATTCACTTCATTCAAAGAGGAAGGGACACAAAATGGCATAAGAAATACGAATCACCATCAACAGTTGCAGGAAACTTGTTGCTACTTTCATTTACCAATCAGAAAATAAGTACAAAATGTAATCCCCAAGAGGTCTAGAACTCGAAACCCCCCTTTCCTCTCTCTTTATCCTTTCTTAAATACAAACAAAAGCCCTTTGTAACTGCTCGAGCTTCTTGAAACTCCTAAACTGCCTAAAAAATATTAAACTACTTATTACATTGAAAATGAGGACATCATTGTAGCTTTGATCTTAACAAAGAAAACAAAATAAACTTGGAATACAATCCTTTTGCTGAATCTAGTTTGTTTCTGATGCATCCCTCGAAGTGTTGAGGTGTCCTTTCTCGTTATGATGCGATAGCTGCACAATTCTACAACAACACCTCTGTGCTCGACTTGCCCTAGTTTTCGTGCTTCCAAAAGTGCCACTATATGCTCTTATGTCTGACTTTGCCTATGCCTCTGTGCGTTTCATCTATGATGTCCCAATAGTCTGTATAAACGCATCTACTGCCCATGCTTTTGAGTTTCACATGTTATCATCATGTCACTTGCTACCCGACACTGCCTCTTCTGCTCGTCCCTGCAATGTTATGTCTTTTCTTCTCCTTTTCCCTGTGTTGGACCACATACCCGAATATTTCTGCCCGCGTTCAGACTTTCTTCTGTTACCAAGGTGTTTCACTAGCTTTACGTTATAATCCTCTTTTCTCCCTCTAATGTGATTTAACACAAGAAATGGCTTACCTCTAGATTTGAAAACCTTTGGAGTTTGCTTTTGAAACCACATTGCATCTGCCCACACTTCGCATGCCATTGTTTTCAACTTTTCCTTAGCACTTATATTCTAAGACTTGCGAAGTGTGCCATGCGATTGGGTCCCACCTGGCATCGCACATCACACTTCTGCGACTTTAACATGAACTATTTGCGCTATATTCTAAAACTTGTGATCCGCGAAGGCGATCGAGTCCCACCGTCACCGCATATCGCACTTCGGTTGACTTAACTCTTACCTCTGCACTTATTCATTAAAAATTATGATTTGCGACTTGCGATCGGGTCCCACCGTCACCGCATATTGCACTTCGACGAACTTAACTCTTACCTCTGCACTTAACTTTTAAAACTTGCAATGTGCGATATGCCGGCCATGGCCATGTCATTTTCCATGTTAGATTTCCACGTCATTAGCACATCGCTTGACACGTCACCGCATATCGCACTTCGACGAATTTAACATTTACCTCTGCACTTATTCTTTAAAACTTGTGATTTGTAGTTTGCGATTTAATCTCTGTCATTGGTCTCCTCCCCTTTAGATCTGTGAATCAATCCTCGCCGTTCGATTGCCTCCTTTGGAAATCTTCTAAGTGTTTCTACCTTAGTCGATTTCTCTACTTTCTACCGTCATTACTCTGTAACTCCGCTATCCTTCCTGAGCTTTATTCAATCTTTAAAAGTGCTAATCTCTCCTGAGCTTGTGAACGATCCCAACTCGACCTTGTCCGGTGTGCACTCTTCTGAACGTCCCCATCGGTCCGTCTCTCAAATTTTCTTGCACATGAATGAGCCCGACTTGACCCCTCCTGCATGCTTTTCTCTTTTCCGCTCCTCTGGCTTAGATTGCACCTCCAATGTTGTTGCTTCCTTGATTTTGGTTCTGGTGCACCTGTGATGCCAAATCCTCATTGAGCTTGTGGTTACCCTTTTGAGCATATTACAGGTCTTTGAAAAATTATTCCTTAATAACCTTGAACTACTCAGAACCTCTCTTGAATTTTAGCTAAGTCAAATTAGGCTACAACATCTGCCTCCAATTGGGGACAACACTTTGGTAACAAAGTGCTGAGAACTCATAGATCAATAGCCTTTATTGGGCATGGAGTCAAATAGAAATTGTAGATCAGTAGCCTTTGTTGGGCATGGAGTCAAATAGCACTTGTATAACAATAGCCTTCATTGGGCATGGAGTCAATCCTAAATGGGAGTTGATCCAGTATGAAATCCCCCCGAAACCTACTACACTTTGGACTTCTTCCTTTATTCTTAAACTGAAAATATTTAACTAAAAATAGTACAACTAAAAATGCTTAAATTCTGAGCTTATTTATGCACAACCCCCACGTGTGCATTTATGCCTAAACTCTATCAGGTGAAGCCAACCTTCTAATGGCACCAATCCAACATCTACATGTTAGACTTAATGCCCCCATATTGTGGAAATTTGAAAATCAAAACAGGGATGTACAATGAAAATTTTCCAGATATAGAGCTTTGCACATACCCTTGTATAAGTGCTTGTTGCTAAGAAAGATAGTTGTCATATGGTCAGCCATTGGGTCATAGAACTGATGAGACAAACTTTCGACTACCTCCTTTTCTTGAACATCCTGCTAATGTAGACTTCCTTGAACAGGGAAGCTTCCTTTACTGTTTGAATCCTCAATTTGAGGTTGTATGGGAGAAGTTTGATTGTTGTTTTCTACTGAAAACCATTTACGCCGGGAAGAGAAATCTAAGGTTTGTTCCTCACAACGCTGATGTTCTTCGTATAATGGAAAATCTTGACAAAAATCTTCAGGAATTTTAATGCCATATTCATCTATCCTCTCATATAAGTTTGCTTCAAGATAAATAATAAAATCGGAAGAAAAATCTTCTTTCTCCAATAAAGAATGTATGTTTTGGGCCTTATAATATTCTGAGGATATAATGCTTGAAAAAATATTCTTGATATGTAAGGGAAAATAGACCATCAAACTGATAGTGAAAAAGAAAAATTCCTTTAAAATATTCAAACTCTGATACCTATATTTTCCACGGTGCTTTCTCATTTCCTTGCTCGCAGAATACCTCATCTAATGAAACCTTCACCAGTGGAGTCGCCAGGTGAATAATGCACAACCAAATTTATATCTAAATCTTGTTCACCATCAAGAAATAGATTTCAATACCCAGGGAAAAATAACTTCGTGCCTTCGTCCATGGCAACGACACCAAAAAATGTTGTATCTTAAGAGACAATCCATCGGTTGTGAAAGGAATCAATGCTTAAGAAAATTTTGAAAGTGTGTCACAGGAATGATTTTATCATGAGCTTTTTGTTCTATCCCTCTAGGAATTAGTTTTCTAAAACCCTTAATGATCTGGAATAATAAAATATTTCACAATGCCATTCACTGCTGATATCTGAATGGAAAGAAGAACTGCAGGGGAAACTCAAAATGATATGTTGAGGAGCAGAATCTACCACTTTAAAGTTTCAGAGGAAATTCATGGAGAGAGAGGAAAATTCGTAATAATATGCTATAAACACAGAATCTATTACTTTAAAGTTTCATTAGGAGTTTGTGAAGAGAGGGGAAACTCAAAATGATATGCTGAGGAGCAGAATATACAACTTTAAAGTTTCAGAGAGAATCGGTGAAGAGAGAAAAGTTCGAGTGAAGGAGCGAAAATTACGGTTATTTAACTCTTACACAGATGTAATTAAGAGACCGACTGCTACATTAATTCACTTCATTCAAAGAGGAAGGGACACAAAATGGCACAAGAAATATGAATCACCATCAAAAGTTGCAGGAAACTTGTTCCTACTTTCATTTACCAATAAGAAAAAGAAGTACAAAATGTAATCCCCAAGAGGTCCAGAACTCAGAACCCCCCTTTCCTCTATATTTCTCCTTTCTTAAATAAAAACAAAAGCCCTTGGTAACTTCTCGAGCTTCTTGAAACTCCTAAAATTCCTAAAAACTATTAAACTACTTATTACATTGAAAACGAGGACATCATTGTAGCTTCGATATTAACAAAGAAAACAAAATAAACTTGGAATATAATCCTTTTTCCGAATCTAGTTTGTTGCTGATGCATCCCCCGAAGTGCTGAGGTGTCCTTTCTTTTTATGATGCAATAGCTCCACAATTTTGCAACAACGCCTCTGTGCCCGACTTACCCCAGCTGTCATGCTTCCAACGGTGCCACTATATGCTCTTATGGCTGACTCTACCTATGCCTCGGTGCATTTTGGCTGTGATGTCCCAGTAGTCTGTATAAATGCATCTACACCTGTCTCTACCCATGCTTTTGCGTTTCGCATGCTATCATCATGTCACCTGCTATCTGAATCTTCCTCTTCTGCTCGTGCCTGCAACGTTAATTCTTTTCTTCTCCTTTGCCCTGCGTCGGACCAGATAACCGAGTCTTTCTGCCCGCGTTTGGACTTTCTTCCGTTACCAAGGTGTTTCACTGGCTTTATGTTATAATCCTCTTTTCTCCCTCTAATGTGATTTAACACAAGAAATGCCTTACCTCCAGATTTGAAAATCTTTAGAGTTCGCTTTTGAAACCACATCGCATCTACCCGCACTTCGCGTGCCATTGTTTTCAAATTTTCCTTAGCACTTACCTTCTAAGACCTGCAAAGTGCGATATGCAATCGGGTCTTACTTGGCATCGCACATCGCACTTTGATGACTTTAACATGAACCAATTGCACTATATTTTAAAACTTGTGATTTGCGAAGGCGATCGGGTCCCACCGTCACCGCATATAACACTTCAACGAACTTAACTCTTACCTCTGCACTTATTCATTAAAACTTGCGATTTGCGACTTGCGTTCGGGTCCCACCATCCCCGCATATCACACTTCAACAAACTTACCTCTTACCTTTGCACTTAAATTTTAAAACTTGCGATGTACGGTATGCGGGCTAGGGCCATGTCACCTGCCATGCTATCTTGCCACATCATTTCCACATCACTTGACACGTCACCACATATTGAACTTCGGAAAATTTAACATGTACCTTCGCACTTATTATTTAAAACTTGCGATTTGCGGTTTGCAATTTAATCTCCTCCGTCGGTCTCTTCCCCTTCAGATTTGCGATTCTATCCTCAAGGTCTTATTGCCTCCTTTGGAAATCTTCAAAGTGTTTTTGCCTTAGTCGATTTCTCTGCTTTCTACCATCGCCGCTTTGCAACTTCGCTATCCTTCCTGCGCTTTAGTCAATCTTTAAAAGTGCTGATCTCTCCTGAGCTTGCGAACGAGCCCTACTCGACCTTGTCCAATGTGCATTGTTCTGAACGTGCCCATCGGTCCGACTCTCGAATTGTATTGCACGTGAATGAGCTCAACTTGACCCCTCCTCAGGCTTAGATTGCACCTCCAATGCTGCTGATTCCTTGCTTTTGGTTCTGGTGCACCTGTGATGCCGAATCCTCATTGAGCTTGTGGTTACCCTTTCAAGCATATTACAGGTATTTGAACAATTGTTCCTCAATAACCTTGAACTGCTCAGAACCTCTCTTGACTTTTAGCTAAGTCAAATTAGGCTACAACACCAATGATGAAAATTTTGCAAGAGATCGACAGTGAACCAAATGATATCCAACGAATAATCAACCAAATGATTCATCTACAACAATCAAGCGATGAAGTTTTTTGTCACACTTAAAAGATTCAAGAGAAAATAAAGAATATTTATGATAAGAAGACTAGAGCTAATGATTTTAAGCTAGGAGATGTTGTTCTTCGCCAGGATTCCCGAAATGAAGAGAAAGGTAAGCACGAAAAACTTGATAATCTATTGAAAGGTCCTTATAAGATTATTGCATGAAGAGGTATTAAGGAATTTTTATTAGAATATATTGAATGGCAGGAAGTTCTGGGAGGACCAATCAACTGTAGGTTCCTAAAACATTACCTTACATTATCATTGAGTAAGAGGTTCACTTTCATTGTACATATCATTATTATTATTTGTCTATGAATAAGGAAGTTGTTGCAGAAGTTTGAAGCCTGAGGAGAAGGCCATGAGACTTCTACATTCAACTCATGTTTTTTCTTTAAAAAAAGTTCAAAAGTTTCAATCAGTTGTTAAGTTAGAGTCAAGTCAGTTTTTGGGTCAAAGTCATTTCCATTTTTATTTCATCATTTCAAGTTTGTCAAAGTTTTTTTTGATTTCCAGTTTTTGACTCCATCGCCCAATGGATAAGGCTACCTGATCTACGATGTTATTGACACCTCCAGAAGGATATGCCATCCCCATATAGAGCCAAGGTTAGTGTTAATATGTCCAATGATCAAACATGCTCTTTTAGTTCATTTGCTAGTAGTCCTAGGTTAAAAAATTTGTCTTTTCAAACAAGTTTTCAAATAACTTTTGGTCACGACATATGGTCTACGTTAGAAATGATGCTCCCCTCATTCCATCCATGGCCATAATCATCTCAAAGGTAATGTCACTCATTATCATTTAGAGTCTTAGGTTAGTCATTCCATCTCTATCTAGGTCTGTTGTCTAGGTGTCCTTGTTTTGCCACATAAAAGTGCAAAAATGTGACCAAAAAGGGTGAACAAGGCTTCATTTTCATTATATTAGTCTTTTAAAGGGAGTTAACATAGTAAGGGGAATAAATTAATACACTTTGTCCTATTTAAAAACTTGTTTCATTGTCAAATTTTTCCAATAAGGAAAAAATGTCCTCACAGTCTTTTGTTTCACTAAAAGACAAAAATTCATTTCAAAATGTTATAAAGAGGAAAAAGAAGGTTTTTTCAACTCATTTTTTCTTTTCATGATTGCTAGAGCTCCTCTCTTACCTTCAAATTGCTCCATAATTGTCAAGGGTTTGAATAATATCAAGGAGTTTTCTCCAAAAACACCTTTGTTACGCATCTGGAGAGTGTTGTTACACATCTGGAGAGTGCTGTTACGCATCTGGAGAGCATTGTTATGCATCCGAGAGAGTTTTTTAGGCATCTAGAGAGTTTTTTACGCATCTGGAAGGTCTATTGAGCATCTCGGAGAGCTTGTTATGCATCTGGAAGCCCTTGTTACACATCTATCAGTGTGCCACATTTTTGAGTTTTTGCTCCCAAATCACTCATCTAAGCTCCAAAATCATTGCACAAGGTTTCTACAGCTTCTACAACAGTAAGTGGACACCTCACATCCTCCTCAAAGTCAAGTTATCAATCACAATATTGATTTTCTTGTTTATTTTCTCTCCCACTACGATTTTATTTTTTCCTACCATTGAGTGCTTCCAATGAAGTAAACCCTAACCCTACCATCTAATGCTCTCATACACCTTCCCTAGACCATACTCTGTCATTCCCTACCATTCACATCCTCCCTTCACTTCATTCCCATAAAACCCTAAATTCCTACTATTTCTATTGCAAAATTAGGAAATCCCTGTGTTTTCCTAATTTGATCACCTTATTTACATCCATTTCACCAAATTTCACCTATATTTTTAAGCCAACATACAATCCTACCTCCTGAATTTTTTTGGGAATTTTTCTTGGCTTCACTACCCTTCATATCACCCTCAAAACCTATCCCATCCCTGTGCTTTATTTTTCCATATTCATTGCACATACCCACTACATCCTAATAGGGTTTTTCTTTCTGATAGATATTATGGAGAGTGAGAAGAAAATCCACAAAGGAGGGCACCAAATCAGATTTTAGGCCTCCAACTTGCAAGAAGTTAATGCCTCACCTTTTTCCAAGAGATGCTTCGAGAAGGCTAGATGTTTGAGATTCTGTGAGAAAATAATGGAAGAAGGTTGTCATCTCCAATTGACAAGATTATTTTCCACTAGTTTCATTATGGGAAAGGCCATCATTGCTGGTGTAGAGTTCAACTTATCGGAAAATTTGATTTCTTCAGCAACAAGTATACCTAGTCATGGAAAAAACTGGTTTAAGGGCATGGACATAGACCTTGAAGATTACAAGTTGTTCCTCAAACCTCATGCTAGAGAGAACCCTGAGCACATCTTCCATTTCAGGCACCTCCTTGATAGATATGCTCCTTTGATGAGGTTAATTATGAAATATTTCACAGGTGAAGGGAGATTCTCTAGGTTGTAACGGTACCATATCAGATTTTTGATGCACTTTACCTCTACTAAACCACTTGACTTGCCACATTACTTGTACATACGTTTGCTTAGAATTATTGAGAAGGTTTAGATCAGAAACAAATATCATCACCCAAGAATTTTCTACCATGGTCTAGTCAAACTCATTGTTTTGCATCATCTCTCAGCTATCAACATGACTAGTCCTCCTGTCATGCATATCACACAATCACTATCAGTATCAACACAACCAATGGAGGTTGGCTCTTCCAGCATGAAAACTCATATTTCAAAGGCTCCTAGGGTTTTTTAGGTCACTCACACCTATGAGAAGGGAAAGAGACAGGTATTTTCTCCCAAATCCATCAAAAGTGTACCTACACTTGACACTATAGATGAGCAAAAAGAAATAGAGGAGAAAGCACTCATGCATAAGATTGAATCACCATTACACCAACATGATGAACAAGAACCCTTGGAATTTGAGGTGGAAGAGTAGGTTGAAGTAAAATCATATGAGGAGGAGGTAATTATGGAGAAGGATGAGGAAATAGCAGAGTTTAGGGAGATTTTATCCATTGCAAATTCTTAAATTACTCTCCTACAAAAAGAAAATTGGTAATTTAAGGTGAAGCAATTGATACAAAAAAAACCTAATGCAAACCTAGAGAAAAATAAAGGTAAATGGAAGTAATGAATGTTGATAAAATGTAGGACATGGAGACTGAAGCACAACCAAGAAGGAAAAATACAAGAGGCCTTACGAGGGCGTTGGAGCTAGAAAGATAGTCAAGTCATCCACCTGAATAATTGACCTTTGATGAGCTAATAACTATGGAGATCAATAAAGACAAAGAAATATGGTTAGGAAGGGTGAATGAAAATTTGGAGAAGCTCTTGAAAAGAGCCAAAAGAGACAACAACCTCCAAATACACATGGCCAACCATTATCACACCAGAAACAAAATTTCATAAATCAGGCTCAAACATGTGAAAAAGAAGCTTAAAGGGGCTCAAATGAAGCTTAAGGAGAAAAACAATTTAGAACTCCTTGCTGAGGCATCCATGATTGTTGATCCCACCTTCCACAGGTCTTATAGGATAAATTTTGGACAATTTTTAGCACTTTTTTAATTTTTGGTGATTTTTGCACTGAATTAGAAATTCAGCCTTCACAGATGCGTAGCGCCAAGGTGTTACGATTTTTACTAGGAAACCTAAATGATGAATGTATTACAAGGTTGGATGCATTTTGATGAGTACATAATAGATTAGGAACCCTTTTTGAATGAAAAGATATATTTTTCAAGAAAAATCCAAAAAACCACAAGTTTTCTATGCTTCTGCCAGTATTTTTGACCAGGAGCTATGCATATGGAGTAAGCTTGGGAGAATCAACTTTTGGAGGCCTTCCCATGGGTCATTTTCCAAAATTCAAGATGTTATGGAAACTAGACAGATAGTGCTAGTTGAAATATCTTCCACATTTTTATTTAGAGTCTTAATAGTCCCTCAAAATAATCTGCAGATAAGTGTTACACATCTGTAAAAAGGTGTTACGCATACACATCTGCATAGGATTCCTCACGAAACTTGTCGAGCCTAGAAAAAGTCATATTTTCGAGGTTTTTCTGTCCTTTGAGCTGGCATTGGAGTAATTGAGTTGGTTTTTTCCTTTTATCATGAGGAGACATGTGATTTAATGTGGGGGACACACACTCTTAGTCTTTAGCTGAATTTGAGGGAAAGGTTTCTAACCTCCATAGATTTTAGGAAGTGACTCATCTCATGTATTTATGATGTATTTTGGATGGGATTTTGACCCTATGAGGTGTCATTATTCATATTTTCTATAAGTATACCCATGTTAGTTTTTTCTTGGGTTGGATAGTTTTTTTTTGTAGTGGAGCTATTGTATAAGCCTTTTGGAATGAAATCAAAGATGATGTTCCAAAATTTTTGTGGAGAATCCTGTGGTATGCCTCGAAGGATTTGTTTGTTCTATGTATGTTTATCTTATCATGTTGAATAATATGTTTTCCTCTTTCATATACATGCTTCTATGTGTGTTTTTTGTCATTCTATAAGCATAAATCATGCATTTTCATGCTCTATCTTAACAAGATTTACATTATATGTTTATGTTCTTCTAAATGAATGAAGTCACCTCAGTGCTCATTCAGATTTTCTATCATTTAATCCTATACACAATGATAAAATAAACATGGTTTCAAGCTACCTACATGGCCTCATCCATATTCTCTGCAACTTGACCTAAAACCCTAGACCTAGTCTCCTTACTGTCATTCCTATCGAGCACAGAAACACCAAACAAAAAACCTATTTACTGAGCTTATATACCTAGCCTAAGATCATGAGATATTCAGTCATTTTATTGACTGAAAAGTGACATTGAGAGAGCGCTCTCTGGTCCTGGTAGGGCTAGCTACCTGACCTAAGTCATGGTCTGTGGTTACCTTCCTTCAATCCCACTCTCAACCTTGGGAATTTGGGGGGAGTGATAACATTTTTGGCACCGTTGTTGGAGAGAGATTGTAAAACTTTCCCTAGGAATATTTCTTTAGTCATCTAAAGGTTAGACTTGCGAGAAACAAGTTTTAGCATTCGAAATAGATTGAGTTCTTAAATTCGAGCCAAAGTGAAAATTCCTATCTAAGCTGGCTCCTAAAAGACATACTAGGTCAAATCCAGACCCAAATCCCTCACCAATTGTAAATGACTCTGAGAGTCTTTTAAGAAAGAAAAAGACCGAGTCTCAGAAATTTGGAAGAGCTATTCCTCCACTTGTCAAATCAAATTCCTTGCCTACGAGATTTGCTTCAGAAGCTTTGTCCTATAATTCATAATTTGAAACATATTTTTTCAGGTCTAAGTATGAAACATTTATTTTAGAAGTTATCTTTGATCCTATTGATTTTGAGACCTTTGTACCATTTTCTGAGTCTTCTTATTCCTAGGTTGATAGTGAATTCTGGTCTAATTTCTACAAACTTAAAGGCTTGGTGGATAAATTTCAAGAAACTTCATAAAGAGATTATTTCCAATACCAACAACAGGCTTTTGCTTCACCACCTATCTTTACACCTTCTCATACAGCTACAACATCATCTCTTCCTTTCATTCCATCATTACCTCTACAATTTTTCACTCCATCAACACCTTTACAACCCCCTCCATTAATCATGGCCAGATTCACTCCACTAATTTTACCCCAACAACTCACTGCACTAACTCAAAATTATGGTCAAAGATTTCCCCTTTTTGATGGAACATCAGAGGTCACTGCTTACCAACACATTGTCAAAGTTGCTGATTTCATAGATCTTGAAGAGATTGACAATGATGACATCAAGATGCGCATCATAACACAAAGTTTCTCAAGAGAGGTTAAGAAATGGTTCTGCTCTCTCACAGCTGGTTCAGTAGCTACTTCACAAAAACTAATTGAATTGTTCATGAAAAAATGGGAGGAGAAGAAGAATACATTGCAAATCTTAGCTGAATATAATGCCTTGAAAAGGAATCCCAATGAGTCTGTATAAGAATTTGCAACTAGATTCAATAAAATCTATGATTCAATTCCTGAGAATATCAAGGCTCCTCCATGCCTTTCTTTACTTCACTATCCTGATGGTTTTGATCCTAACATGGCTTACCAACTGAGTGAAAGAAACCCATTAACTCTTGAAGAAATGCAGAGAAACATAGTGAGTTTGGAAGCTAATTTTATTATCAAAAAGTATAAAATCAAGACGAAGAAAAGGGTTACCATCAAAGAGGAAACATCTCCTTCATCCGAGGGAAAATTAGACACCTTAATCAAAACCATGGAGAATATGATAGATAATATTTCCATCACTGATAGAAAAGATGAACCCTCCATTAGAAATCCCAATTTCAGGGGTCAAAATCAATAGCCTCAATACAGGATCGAGCAAAGGGAACAAAGGTGTCAGGATCCTCAAAGTCAACAACAAATTCACACTCCATTTCAGTAGAAATACACATAAGGTCCTGATGAAGAAGATGACAAATAAATTTCTGGCGAGAATCATTTATTTGAGTAAAATCAACAACCTATTTTCCTCATTGAAGAAGATCAGTTTCCTGGAGAAATTTATGCACCGGATGATCAATAAATGTGTTGTCAAATGACGACATGCTATCAATATGGACGGAAGATTATCAAAGGGGATATCAGAATGCTCTTACTCAAGTACAAAGGTAGCATGGTTTGAGGAGTAAGAATGTTCCTTTAATCTCCAATAAGAAAAAAAACATAATTCTCAAACTAATACTCATAAAAAAGAGATGACTACTTCGAATCAAAGCAAAGAAAAAAGGACTTATTGTTCCTAGTCCTACAAAAGGCAACAAAAATTCCACCAACAGTCAGAAAAAATATAAACAAGTCCAAGATGAAGGATAGAAGAAGGAAATTCCACACAAAGATCAGCTAGAGAAAAAAGATGCATCATCTAAAGAGGTAGAAAAAATTATGCTCTGTTTAGTCTTGAAAATGAAATATCTAAGCTGAAAGTCTCGATCCCTTTAACTGAAATAGTCAAGAATGACCAGTATAAGTTTCAAGTAGCTAAGTTTCTTAGGGTGGATAAGATTTATGACATGGTTAATGTGAGTGATGATCATCCAGAACTTATTTTTGGTCCTGCTGTTGATGGTGATTTAGAAGATAGTGAGGTCCCTCAATTTTATCTTAGCCTCAAAATCCATGATTTTATCCTCCATAATGCCATGCTTGATTCCGGAGCTTCTCATAACCTTATTCACAAGGATATTATGGACATATGAGGCTTGTATATCACAAGACCTTACCATGATCTTTATTCATTTGATTCAGGGAGGGTGAAAATTCTTAGCCTCATTAAGGACCTAGTGGTGTCTTTAGAGAAATCCCAGCCACAAATGTCCTTATGGATGTTGTTGTGGCTAATATCCCTCCTAGATATGGAATATTTCTCTCTCGGCCATGGGGATCAAAGCTTAGAGGTACCTTGCAGCTTGAATTTTCATATGCTATAATTCCTGTCTTTGGGCAACTCATAAAACCATACCGGGAAATTAAAATGAAGTACATGATCAGTAGCAGAGAAAAGCCTAATAATCATCACATACATGATGTTCACACGGATTTAGAGTATTTTATCTTATTCAATGATGAATGTTAAACATCTTCAGAAGTTTTGATTGAAGAGAAGACATAAATTTCTGAGTTTTCAAATTATGTTTTAGAAATCGAAAATGTAGAAAATCAAGAAAAGATGTCAAGTGGTTTGGGACCAAACACATCAGCTCAAAAAAGAGATGAAACAGTGAAAGGTACATAAATTTTTGGTACAAAAGAACTCTCTCAAGTAGCAAATGAAGTTCAGTCATCCGATTTTCATCTTCCTGACAAAGAAAGTGGTTGGTGGACCATAGAATTTGATGGAGTCTTGAGAAAGGAAGGGGCTGGAATTGGAGTATGGATTCACAGACCTATAAATCAGTCACTTGAAATTCCTCCCAATGTTCAAATGTCCTCTTATAAGTTGGATTTCGACTGTTCGAATAATGAAGAATAGTATGAGGCTTTGATAACTGGCTTGAAAATTCTCAAAAAGTTAGGTGCCAAGAAAATTTCTGTGTATGGTGAGTCTGAACAGGCAATAAAACAATTCAAAGGGGAATACTAGGCCAAGCATCCTAGGATGTGATTTTACCAAAATTCATTTTTAGATATCTTCAAGACCTTCACTGAGTATACTTTTTCAATGATACCAAGGGATAACAATGTTATTGCTAATTCTCTTGCTACTTCGACCAACATGTTTAAAATTCCATTGTATCCAAATAAGAAGTATGAGATAAACATCAAACACTTCCCTGCTATTCCAGAGAATGTTCAATATTTGCAGGTCATTCAAGATGATAAACAAATCAAAAAATTCTTATAGATAGAAAAGGAATTTGTGAATTCACAAATGGATATCCAATGCTATGAATATGACAAAGAATTCCATGCATCAGAAATGCAAGTACTTCAGCTGAAACACAACTCCATTCCAAGAGGTCTAGTGCCTTTGGAGTAGATTTTTGATCAAGATGATGTTGCGCGCAAACCGAACATGCTACCAACAAAAGTGGGAGTGGAAGAACTCAATCTTGGCACTCTTGAAAAGCCAAATATGGTCAATATTTAAAACAACTTGAGCTAAAAAATGAAAGGTAAATACGCAGCCCTCATGTCTCAATTTTCTGATGTATTTTCTTGGGAATATTCTGATCTAAAAGTGTACGATAAGAGTATAATCCAACACACAATTCCCTTAAAGCTTGATCAGAAGCCTTTCCGCCAAAAGTTAAGGAGAATGAATCCCAATTTGATGCCCTCCATTCAAAAAGAGGTAAACATATCATTTACTGCTGGTATTATAGTTCCACTTTTCTTTTCAAATTGGATGTCTAATTTGGTGCTAGTAAGAAAAAAAAAAAAAGATCCGTTTGTGTATAGATTTCAGAAATCTGAATAAAGTGTTGCTGAAATACAATTTCCCACTACCAAAGATGGACCATATTCTGCAAAGGGTAGTTGGATCTTCCAAACTTTCATTGCTGGACAAATAGTCTGGGTATAATTAGATTTTAGTACACCGAAATGATCAAGAAAATACAACCTTTACAACACCATGGGGCACCTTCATGTACGCCAAAATTCCCTTTGGATTGAAGAATGCAAGGGCTACTTTTCAGCGAGCAATGGATATTGCTTTCGCAAATGAAAAAGGATGTCTTTTTGGTCATCTACCTTGATGAAATCACTGTTTTTTCCAAGACAGATGAGCAACACCTACAACACATGAAAACATTTTTCCAGAGATGCATAAATCTTGGCATATCGCTGAACCCAAAGAAGAGCCTTTTTTTCTACGGAGGAAGGTAAATTTCTGGGCCATATTATATAAAAATATGGTATTCAGATAGATCTTTCAAGGATTGAAGCAATTGAGACCTTGGACTATCCTAGGAGCAAGAAGGAAATCCAGTCGTTCAATGGCAAAATCAAATTTTTAAGAAGGTTTTTTTCCCAATCTTGCTGAACATTTGAGGAAAATTATTGACATGCTGAAGAAAGATAGTGAAGTAAAATGGTCTGAAGAGGTAAAGAAGTCATTCCATCAAGTTAAATTTGCTTTATCTCACACTCATATTCTTATTAGTCCAGATTACACACTTGATTTCATCATTTTTTCATTTGCTTCAGAGCATAATCTAGTTGTTTTCCTTATGAAAAAGAAAAATTAGAACACATAGAAGCCCATCGCCTTCTTCGGTAGAACCATAAGAGATGCAGCCTTGAAGTATAATATTATTGAGAAACAGGCCTTGGTGTTAGTCAAAGCATTGAAGGAATTCCGGGTTTATATTCTCCACTCTCATGTCATTGCATATGTCCCAAACGTTGCTGTCAAATATGTGCTCATGCAGAATGATCCTGAAGGGTGGCATGGACAATGGATCGCTTTTGTGTTGGAGTATGACTTGGAAATCAAGCCTACAAAGTTGATCACGAAACAAAGTCTAGCCAAGATTATGGAGGACTCAAATCTACATGCTTTGGACATTAATTTTATTGCTGCTTTATCTGAGGAGAAAGAGGCTGAAGTATTACTTGAGGTATCCCAAAAATTTTCTTCATCGCCATGGTATGCTGATATTGTTCATGTTTTGCAACACTTGAATCCTCCTCCCAGCTTTCCTAGTAATAAAGCTATATCTTTGAAGTTGAAAGCTCTTAATTATTGCATCCTTAACAATGTCTTGTATGGGAAAGATCCAGGTGGAGTGTTGTTGAATTGTTTGGTTGAAGGAGAAGTTGAAAAAGTGATGAATGACTTTAATAAAGGAAACTGTGGCGGTCATCTTTATTGGAATACTAAAACAAATAAGATATTGAGGGAGGGTTTCTATTGGCCAAGTATATTCTCTGATGTTTATAAAATAATCATGAGATGTTATGAATGTCAAATATTTCATGGAAAGAGAAAGGTTTTTCCTTTTCCCTTGAAACGAATTGAAGTGAAAGCGCCATTCCAACAATGGGGACTTGACTTCATTGGCGAAATCAATCCTCCATCATCAACCCAACATAAGTGTATAATCACTGCTACTAATTACTTCACTAAAAGGATTGAAGCCATCCCCATGATGCAAGCTATTGATACTGTCATTATTTAGTTTTTAGATAAAAATATTCTGTCTCGTTTTGGCTGTCCTTATAAAATCATTACTGAAAATGCAACCGCCTTTAAGTATAAAATTATGATTCAATTTTTTTATAAGTATCACATTAGGCTTGTTCATTCTAAAACATACTATCCTCAAAGCAACGAGCTGCCTGGATCGTCAAATAAATCTTTAGTGAACATAACCAAGAAGATGTTGCAAGAGAACAAGATAAATTGGCACAAAAAAATCACCAATGCTCTATGGGCAGAAAAAGATAGCACGAAGAGATCAATCAACATGTCACCTTTCCAGCTTGTGTATGGTGTTGACACAATTTTCCCTACTTCTTTAGTTGTACCAATGATGAAAATTCTGCAAGAGATCAACAATGAACCAAATTATATCCAATGAAGAATCAACCAAATGATTCATCTACAATAGTCAAGAGATGAAGTTTTTAGTCACACTTCAAAGCTTCAAGAAATAATCAAGAAGATTTATGATAAGAAGACCAAAGTTGATGATTTTAAGCTAGGCAATGTTGTTCTTTGCTGGGATGCCCGAAATGAAGACAAAGGTAAGCACGACAAATTTTATAACCTATGGAAAGGTCGTTATAAGATTACTGCATTCTGAGGTAATAAGGCATTTTTATTAGAAGATCTTGGAGGGCAGGAAGTTTTGGTAGAACCGATCAATGGTAGGTTCCTCAAACATTACCTTACATGATCATTGAAGAAGAGGTTCACTTTCATTGTACATATCAATTTATTTCCTATCCAAGTGATTAGGTGATCAAGTCCTTAATGGAAAAATGCTCAAAAAATTAGTTGCTCATAATTGGTCCAAACCAGAACGATAGGAAAGAGCTCAGAAAAACGATCCTGTAGACGTGAACAACATTGAAAACTGACGTTGTATGAGAAATTTATTAAACTTTGAATTTTCTCAATTTCAGGTAAAAAAAGGCCAGTTTGACAGTTGACTTTATAAAAAAAAATTATTAAAAAAATAATATTCCACAGAATATTCTGGGAATATTCCATAGAATATTATGGGAATATTCCACAGAATATTTTGTGCAAAGAGCCAATGGCAGGGCGCCACGTGGCCCCAAGAGTCAAACGAAATGGGTTTATCAAAATTATGTGTCGCGGGCAGGAGTTGACCCCGAGTCGGCGCTGGAGCAACTGAGCGGCCCAACTGCATGGGCTACTAGTAGTTCTTATTAACCATTGGCGCGAACTTGTATTGAAGTTTGTTTTTGGTTTGGGCGGGGCCCGAAAGGGGGCCAGCCCCCTGTGCATACGATCCTATGGCTCGGAACCTTGGGCTTCAAGACATGGGCGCGCAACAAGTTTAAATGGACGGGCATATGGAGCGGAGTTCAATTAATAAACTGTTATATTATATGGTTTCAACCTTATCTATCCGCTTTTAACTCAAGTTTGTCGTTGAATTGGCCGACAGGCGTGGTCACATGACCCGTGGCCTTTAACTTAAGCCCCCGATAACTGGTGGTGTTATGGCGGATTCCGCCTATTCTGGTGGCTGCCCCTAATTTGTCGGGCTTAACTACAATTCCACCAGATTTGGTGGAGTTTTCCTAGCCCTAACTGGACAAAGTTAATTTCAGTCATAAATTTTGCTAAGAAATTCCATTTAGAGCGATTTTTGTTTTTTGTTTTGGGGGTATTGGAACATTTTGAAGCTGTTGGAACAGGTTGTAGAGCCATCAGGGCACTCTTTTAGAGGTTTTATCAGCGGAATTTCTTGTGGAGCCACAAGGGCCTTTTGAATGATCAGCTGTATTGGGCTATGTTCATCTGTTTGAGGTGAATGAATAGTCAATTTTTACTGTTTCCAGTGCTCTGATTCTGATTATGCAGCTATTTTAGCCTTTTGAGGCTTTCTTCATGGTGTAAAACTTATTTTGAGCATTAATAGAGAAGGGAAAAGCCCATTGGGAGGCTTTTGGACCTAGCAGATGTAGCCCAAGAGAGGGGTGAAATGCTTTATCAGATGCTTGTTATTATGCTGTGAATTCTTGCTGCTTATTTCTAGATTTTAACACTTTAAACAATAATTTTAAATAAGTCCTCTTAACACATAAAGACTTATACAATGATCAAAACATATTTGTTTTATTCCAAAACACATTACTTCCATTGCAGAACACCTTAAATTTCTTGTTCACTCATAAAATTGGTTAATGAATACTTTGAAATCAGAAAACAAATACTTTCATTGCTAGATCACTTTAGTGTTTACTTCATATTTCTTTAGGCAGAGCCAGTATGAGGGCCAGAAGCTTCTAGTTTCATCCTTTCTTTGAAAGGTGAAATAACTAGTAAAAGCCCCTACTGTCTATCTCTGTATAAGAAATATTTTGTTCACACATTTCAGATCAGATTGGTATTAGACCTCTAGGTTTTGCTTAAGAGTTTTTGAATTTTGTGCAAGAAAATTGTGTTGTTCTGCAAATTTGATGCTTACTAGGCTGAAATTGAAAAGAGGGGAAGGTCAATTGGTTAGAGTACAAGATAATCCTCAACCAAGGAGGGCTACGATGCCATTATCTCCACCTTCCATTTCATCCTCATTAGCCTTAGAATCAGCCACAAACATGTCTTCAAGAGAAGGAGAAGTACATGAGGAAATGGATCCCAAGGAAGAAGAAAGAGTATTTAGAAAAGATTTCTTGGATATGACTGAGATGGTTAGGATCCTATATCAGGAAAGAAATGATAGGATTGTTGGATAAGGGTCTAGAAACCAAAGAGAAGAAGGAGATTCTTCAGGAGGGAAGAAATACAATGAAAGGTCAAAGAAAGGGAATGGAGGAAATGGTGATCCACCATCTCCATCGTCATCCTCTTCCTCCACATCATCCTCTTCAACTTCTATTAATCAGTCACACAAAACAAAAACATCTCTTATAAATCCTTTGTTAAAGCTCGATGTAAAATTTGAGTTGTCGATGTTTAATGGTGATGTTAATGCAGAAAAATTGGATAACTGGATTAGACAACTGGAAGTCTATCTAAGAATTCAGAATCTGCATGATGATGACACAAAAATCCAATTAGCCTCATTGAGAATGGATGGAGCAGCTTTGGTTTGGTGGGAAGCCAAGACCAGAGAGGAGATAAAAAAGCATGGTAAGATAACTCTAACTTGGAATGAGTTTATTACTACTATTAAGAAACAATTTTATCCTCTTGCTCATATTCAGAAGACAATCATGAATTGGCAAAATTTTAGGCAACTTAAGGGTCAAAATGTGCAAGATTATACCCAAGAGTTTAGAAGGAGAGCACTTCTACTTGGGGTAGAATTACAAAGTCAAGAAACCTTGTTAAAATACATAGGAGTTTTGCACAATTACCTTCAACATACTATTCTAATGTTTAATCCTACCAGCTTAGATGAAGTCTGTGTCCAGGCCACAAATTTAGAAGCTAGAGGAAAGAATACTTTTGATGAGGATAGTAATTTCAAAAACAAAGGAAAGAAAAGAGTTGCAAATTCAAGAAAAGAAAAAGGAAAGTTATTTTGTAAGAACTGTTCAAAGACAAGTCATGATGAAGATCATTGTTGGAAGCTTCATCCTAAACTAAAACCAGAAAAATACAAGAACAAAAACAAGACCAAAGAAAAGGAGAAAACTGTAGCAACAATTGAGCAAGACTTAGGGTCAGACTCAGGATATGAGACAAAAAGCATAGCCATGGTTTTAAATAACATTAAGGGGAAAGAAGTGGTGCAAGACAAAACTCCCAGTTCTAGCTCTTTGAATTGTCACAAAGACACTCATGAAGAAAAGAGGAGTTCTAGCTCTTTGATAGTGGGTCACAAGCTAATCTCATATCTGAAGACTTGGTCAAGTAGCTTAAACTTGAGACCATTCCACATCCGAAGCCTTATCCACTTGGATGGATATGCAAGGATGCCAACTTGCAAGTCTCAAGGAAGTGCATATTGTGCTTTGCAATAAACATTTATTGACAGGTCCCTAAGACACGACAGATAATGTCAGGCACTTGATATACAGGTATTGTTTTGAAAGTCATGTGTTTGACGGAAAATACTCTTTCAATGCAATGAAAACAAGTATCATGATAAAGATGGTAAAGAGTACATTGTGAGAGCACACAAGAAGAAGCCGGAATCTTCTTTACTCCATGCAAGTCAATTGATAGACTGGTTAATGCAAGTCAAAGTCTAACTTTGTTAATTTTGAAATGACCAGATTTTGAGCATTCGCCTTTTTATGATGTTGCTAATGATTTGTCTCAGTTTAATAACAATTTGTCTTTGAAAGAAGATGATGTTATAATTGCTGGAAATTACCTTTTGGGTCAGCCAATGCAGTGAATGAAGTGTCAAAGCAAAGCAGTGCAAGCAAGGAGGACACACCATTCAACATGGGAAAAAGTTGGTTTCAGTATGGTCGAATTCGCCATGGGAACAATTTGCAAGGTGAAAGTTATTTTAAGTCTTCTGGGAAGTTTGATTAGTGTAGAAAAAGTTTGTTTTCTGTAGATTACAATCGCTGTTCTACAAATTTTAATCATTTGCATCATGACTCTGTTAATCTTAGCAATGGTCGATCAGTTGATTCCAGAGACAGTTTATCATTTTCTCAAAAGCTCCATTTGATGAAATCAGATAGATTTCAGTTATTCAAGGGTGGAAGAGTGGAGAATCAGTCTCCACATTATCATTTTCACTAGTCAGAGAGATTTTGGGGTCCAAAAGCTTCCCATTTGGGAGGCGTGATCAGGTGATCAAGTCCCTAATGGAAAAATGCTCAAAAAATTAGTTGCTCAGAATTGGTTCAAATCAGAACGACAGGAAAGAGCTCGGAAAAATGATCCTGTAGACGTGAATGACACTGAAAACCAACATTGTATGAGAAAGTTATTCAACTTTGAATTTTCTCAATTTCAGGTAAAAAAAAGGTCAGTTTGACAGTTGACTTTATAAAAAAAAATTTATTAAAAAAATAATATTCCACAGAATATTATGTGCAAAGAGCCAATGGCAGGGCGCCGCGTGGACAGCCGGGATGCCACCACGTGGCCCCAAGAGTCAAACGAAATGGGTTTATCAAAATTATGTGTTGCGAGCAGGAGTCGACCCCGGGTCGGCGTTGGAGCAACCAGGCGGCCCAACCGCATGGGCTGCTAGTGGTTCTTATTAACCATTGGCGCGAACTTGTATTTGAAGTTCATTTTTGGTTTGGGCGGGGCCTGAAAGGGGGCCAGCCCCCTGTGCATACGATCCTATGGCTCGGAACCTTGGGCTTTAAGAAATGGGCGCGCAAAAAGTTTAAACGGACGGGCATATGGAGCAGAGTTCAATTAATAAACCGTTATATTATATGGTTTCAACCTTATCTATCCGCTTTTAACTCAAGTTTGCCGTTGAATTGGCCGACGAGTGCGGTCACATGACCCGTGGCCCTTAACTTAAGCCCCCGATAACTGGTGGTGTTATGGCGGATTCTGCCTATTCTGGTGGCCACCCCTAATTTGTCAGGCTTAACTGCAGTTCCACCAGATTTGGTGGAGTTTTCCTAGCCCTAACTAGACAAAGTTAGTTTCAGTCATAACTTTGGCTAAGGAAGTCCATTTGGAGTGATTTTTTTGTTTTGTTTTGGGGGTATTGGAACATTCTGAAGCTGTTGGAATAGGTTGCAGAGCCATCAGGGGCACTCTGTTAGAGGTTTTATCAGTGGAATTTCTTGTGGAGCCACGAGGGCCTTGTGAATGATCAACTGTATTGGGCTATGTTCATCTGTTTGAGGTGAATGAATAGTCAATTTTTACTGTTTCCAGTACTCTGATTCTGATTATGCAGCTATTTCAGCCTTTTGAGGCTTTCTTCATAATGTAAAACTTATTTTGAGCATTAATAGAGAAGGGAAAAGCCCATTGGGAGGCTTTTGGACCTAGCAGATGTAGCCCAAGATAGGGGTGAACTGCTTTATCAGATGCTTGTTATTATGCTGTGAATTCTTGCTGCTTATTTCTAGAGTTTAACACTTTAAACAGTAATTTTAAATAAGTCCTCTTAACACATAAAGACTTATACAGTGATCAAAACATATTTTTTTCATTCCAAAACACATTACTTCCATTGCAGAACACCTTAACTTGCTTGTTCACTCATAAAATTGGTTAATGAATACTTTGCAATCATAAAACAAATACTTTCATTTCTAGATCGCTTTAGTGTTTACTTCATATTTCTTTAGGCAGAGCCAGTAAGAGGGCCAGAAGCTTCTGGTTTCATCCTTTCTTTGAAAGGTGAAATAACCAATAAAAGCCCCTACTTTCTATCTCTGTATAAGAAATATTTTGTTCACACATTTCAGATCACCAAGAATAAGGAAGTTGTTGCAGAAGTTTGAAGCCCGAGGAGAAGGCCATGAGACTTCTACATTCAGCTCATCTTTTTTCTTTCAAAAAATTTCAAAAATTTCAATCAGTTGTTAAGTTAGAGTCAAGTTAGTTTTTGATTCAAAGTCATTTCTAGTTTTATTTCATCATTTCAAGTTTTTGACTCCATCACCCAATGGATAAGGCTACATGATCTACGGTGTTCTTGACACCTCCAGAAGGACCTGAAATCCCCAGCTAGAGCCAATTTCAGTGTCAATATGTCCAGTGATCAAACATGCTCTTTTAGTTTATTTTCTAGTAGTCTTAGGTAATTTTTTTTGTCTTTTCAAACAAGTTTTCAAATAAATTTTGGTCACTACATATGGTCTAGGTCAGAAATGTTGCTCCCCTCTTTCCATCCATGGCCATCATCATCTCAAAATTTACGTCACTCATTCTCATTTAGAGTCTTAGCTCAGTCACTCCATCTCCATCTAGGTCTGTGGTATAGGTGTCTTTGTTTGGCCACTAAAAATTCCAAAAATGTCACCAAAAAGGGAAAAGAAGGCTTCATTTTCATCATATCAGTATTTTAAAGGGAGTTAGCATAGTTAGGGGAATAAGGTAGGACACTTTGTCTTATTTCAAACTTGTTTCATTGTCAAATTGTTCCAAAAAGGAAAAATTGTCCTCAAAGTCTTTTGTTTCACTAAAAGACAAAAAGTCATTTCAAAATTTTATAAAGAGGAAAAAGAAGGCTTTTTCAACTCATTTTTTCTTTTCATGATTGGTAGAGATCCTCTCTTACCTTCATCTTTCTCCATAATTGTTAAAGGTTTGAAGAAAAGCAAGGAATTTTCTCCAAACACACCTTTGTTATGCATCTGGAGAGTGCTGTTACACATCTGGAGAGTGCTGTTACGCATCTGGAGAGTGATTTTACACATATGGCAGAGTTTGTTACACATCTGGAGAGTTTGTTACACTTATGGAAGGCATGTAATTACACATCTGGGAGAGCTTTTTACACATCTGGAAGCCCTTGTTACACATCTGTTAGTGTACTACTTTTTTTAGTTTTTGCACCCAAATCACTCATCTAAGCTCTAGAATCACTGCACAAGGTTTCTACAGCTTCTACAAAAGTAAGTGGACACCTCACATCCTCCTCAAAGTCAATTTATCAAGCACAATATTGATTTTAGTATTTATTTTCCCTCCCACTACGTTTTTATCATTTCGTACCATTGCGTGCTTCCAGTGAACTAAACCCTAACCCTACCATCTAATGCTCTCATACACCTTCCCCAGACCATACTATATCATTCCCTACCATTCACAACCTCCCTTCACTTCATTCCCACCAAACTCTAAGTTCTTACTATTTTTCTATTTTATCACCTTATTTACATCCATTTCACCAAATTTCACCTATATTTTGAAGACAACATAAAACCCTACCTCCTGAAAAATTTTAGGAGTTTTTCTTGGCTTCATTACCCTTCATCTCACCCTCCAAACCTATCCTATCTAGACCCTTAGTTTTTCCAGATTCATTGCACATACCCACTACATCCCAAGCACATAGGGTTTGTCTTTCCGATATATATTATGGAGAGTGAGAAGAAAATCCACAAAGGAGGGTGCCACAATAGATTTGAGCCCTCCACCTTGAAAGAAGTCAATGCCTAACCTTTTGCCAAGAGATGCTTTGAGAATACTGAATGTTTGATATTCTGTGAGAAAATCATGGAAGAAGTATGTCATCTCCAATTGACAAGCTCATTTGCCACTAGTTTCAATATGGGAAAGGCCATCATTACAGGTGTAGAGTTCAACTTATCATAAGATGTGATTTCTTCATAAACAAGTATACCTAGTCATGGAAAAAAGTGGTTTAAGGGCATGGACATAGACCTTGAAGATTACAAACTGTTCCTCAAACCTCATGCTAGAGATAACCCTGAATACATCTTCCGTTTCAAGCACCTCCTTGATAGATATTCTCCTTTGATGAGGTTAATTATGAAATATTTCACATGTGAAGGGAGATTCTCTAGGTTGTACAGGTACCATATCAGATTATTGATGCACTTCACCTCTACTAAAACACTTGGATTGCCCCATTACTTGTACATAAGTTTGGTTAGAATGACTGAGAAGGTTCAGAGTAGAAACATAGATCATCACCCAAGTATTTTCCACCATGGTCTAGTCAAACTCATTGTTTTGCATCATCTCTCAGCTCTCAGCATGACTTGGGAAACCTTCATCAAGAAAGTACCAACAACGCCCAATACTAGTCCTCCTATCATGCATAGCACACCATCACCATCAGTATCAACACAACCAATGGAGGTTGGCTCTTCCAGTATGAAAACTCAGATTTCAAAGGACCCTAGGCTTGTTGAGGTCAATCAAACCTATGAGAAGGGAAAGAGATAGGTCTTTGCTCCCAACTACATCAAAAGTGTACCTACACTTAACACTATAGCTGAGCAAAGAGAAATAAAGGAACAACCACTCACACATAGAATTGAATCACCATTACACTAACATGATGAAAAAGCACCCTTGGAAGCTGAGGTGGCAGAGTAGGTTGAAGTCAAATCATCTGAGGAGTTCATTAGGGAGAAGGATGAGGAAATATTAGAGTTGAGGGAGATTTTCTCCATTGAAAATTCTCAAATTACTTTCTTACAACAAGAAAATTGGCAATTGAAGGTGAAGCAACTGATACAAAGTAAACATAAGGCAAACCTAAAGAAAGATAAAGGCAAATGGAATCAAGTAATGAATGTTGATCAAATGAAGGACATGTAAACTGAAACACAACTAAGAAGGGCAAAGAAAAGAGGCCTTAAGAGGGCACTAGAGCTAGAAAGACAATCAACTCATCCACTTGAACAGTTGACCTTTGATGAGATAATAGCTATGGAGATCAATCGAGACAGAGAACTATAGTTAGGAAGGGTGAATGAACATTTGGAGAAGCTCTTGAAGAGAGACAAAAGAGACAACAACCTCTAGAGACACATGGCCAACCATTATCGTGCCAGAAACAAAATTTCACAAATCAGGCTCAAACAGGTGAAAAAGAAGCTTAAAGAGTCTCAAATGAAGCTTAAGGAGAAAGAAAATTTAGAACTCCTTGCTGAAGCATCCATGGATGTTTATCCCACCCTCCATAGGTCTTATAGAAGAAATTTTGGACAATTTTGAGCACTTTATGCATTTTTGGTGATTTTTGCACTAAACTGGAAATTCATCCTTCACAGATGCGTAGAGCCAAGGTGTTACACGTTTTACTAGGGCACCTAACTGATGAATGGCTTACATGGTTGGATGCATTTTGATGAGTGCATAACAGTCAAAAATCATTTTTGCATGAAAAGCTCTATTTTGGAAGAAAAAGCCAAAAAACCACCAGTTATCTATGCTACTGCCAGTGTTTTTGATCAGGCGCTGCACATCTGGAGTAAGCTTGGGAGAATCAACTTTTGGAGGCCTTCCTGTGGGTCATTTTTCAAAATTCAAGATGTTTTGGAAACTAGACATAGAACAATAGCTGAACTATATTCTTTATTTGATTTGAAGTCCTAATTTTCTCTCAAAGTCAATTGCAAAGAAGTGCTACACATATGTAAAAAGGTGTTACACATCTGTAAAAAGGTGTTATGCATCTACATAGGATTCCTCAGGACACTTGTCAAGCCCAAAAAAAGTCATATTTTCAAGGTTTTGTTGTCCTTTGAGCTGGAATTGGAGTAATTGAGTAGGTTTTTTCCTCTTATCATGAGGAAACATGTAATTTAATGTGGGGGAGACACACTCCTTGTCTTTAGCTGAATTTGAGGAATGGTTTCTAACCTCCCTAGATTCTAGGAAGTGACTCATCTCATGTATTTATGATGCATTTTAGATGGGATTTTGACTCTATGAGGTGTCATTGTTCATATTTTCTATAAGTAGACCCACTTTAGTTTTTTCTTGGGTTGGATAGTTGTTTTTTTTTGTAGTGGAGCTATTGTACAAGCCTTTTGGAATGAAATCAAAGGAAATGTTGCAGAAATTGTGTTGAGAATCCTATGGTATGCCTTGGAGAATTTGCTATTTCTCTGTATGTTTATCTTATCATGTTGAATGATATGTTTTCCTCTTTCATATAAATTCTTCTATGTGTTTATCTTGTCAGCCTATAAGCATAAATCATGCCTTTTCATTCTCTGTCTTAACAACATTTACATTATATGTTTATGTTCTTCTAAATGAAAGAATTCACCTCAGTTCTCATTCATATTTTCTATCATTTAATCCTATACACAATGACAAAATAAACATGGTTTCAAGTTACCTACCTGGCCTCATCCATATTCTCTGCAACTTGACCTTGAAATTTGACCTAAAACCCTAGACCTAGTGTCCTTACTGTCATTCCTATCGAGCACAGAAACACCAAACAAAAACCCTATTTACTAAGCTTGTATACTTATCCTAAGATCATGAGATATTCAGTATTTTAATTGACTGCAAAGTGACATTGAGAGAGCCATCTCTGGTCCTGGTAGGGCTAGCTACATGACCTAAAGCATGGTATGTGGTTACCTTCCTTCAATCCCACTCTCAGACTTGGGAATTTGGGGGTAGTGATAGCAATCCCAACCTAGTTATTTTGGAAGGCAGCTAAGCATGTTTTACGATACATCAAAGGCAATACCCATTTTGGACTATAGTATAGATGGGCAGAGGGAGTAAAGATGAGTGGCTCCACATATGCATATTAGGTGGGGAGTCCATCAGATTGAAAGAGTAAATTAGGTAGAATTTACAGTGTTGGGTCCAAAACTATTTCCTAGTACATCAAGAAGCAAATATTTGTGGCGCTCAACTCGGTAGAAGCATAATACATGTCTGCAAGTCAAGCAACATGTAAGGCAGTGTGGATGAGAAAGATACTTTTGGGGTTGTTTGGTCAGATGATGGATACCACTGTGATCTATTGTGATAATCAAAGTTTCATAAAGCTCTATGAGAATATTGTATTTCATGATTGATCCAAGCATATAGATATCCAATATCACCATTTATCGGACTGTGTTCAGAGGTAGATAACGTTTCTACAATACATTACGACAAAGGAACAAGATGCTGACATTTTTTCAAAGGATTTGTTAAGAGGGAAGTTCAAATTCCATAGGTGTAGGATAGGGGCGGTTGATAATCCCTTTCTGTTACACAAAAAATTGTCACTGTCCCTGTACTCCCTGTTCCCGAATCCTGGAGGACCTTTAACAATGACCCCCATGTGTATTTTCCATCATTAAAATGTGCCATTATATCCCTTACAGTATATTGAACAAACTCTATGTTAACCATTCCTGGATTAGATCCTTAAAAACATGTTAATTTGAAGCGACGCTCCCTTTGTTTCTCTCACTCGTGCCTATGACTCATTTTTGGTATGGAGCAACACCGATCGGCGCAAGAATGGAGATCATACCCACACTGATCCACTTTTGGAAGGTTTTTAAAAATGGAAATGAAGCTTCGATATCTGGAAGCTTCATGGGAAGAGAGCTGGTTGTTTGTTCACGGAGATAGGGTCGAGCTTCTCCCTTTGGGCTAGTTTCTACAAAAGAGGAACCACCCAAGGAGATAAACCATTTCCCCACCTTAAGTGGATCCATTTTCCCTCTCCCTTCACTATAAAATGGACATACTCCCATACCTCTGCTAGTTAGAACATATACAGAAGAACATCAGAGAGAGAATTGTTGCTATAGGCATTTAAGGAGAGTTGAGACCTTTGGCCTTTTCATATCAAGTTGAAACGAGCGATTTAGAGACGTGCCTAGATCCAAACCCATTTAAGGAGAGTTGTGACATCAAGGCGTAGGTTGTTATTGCCCCTCTTATATTAATATGATACAACTGATTCTTACTTTCCACTCTTGTCTATGATTTATGATTTGATTTCTATTACTCCTTGATCAACTAGATATATTGTTTATGTGAAATAAATGTTGTGCTTTCATGTTTTGTGTTGTTTGATATCTTGTGTAGGTAACTAAGTGCTGGTGACAGTGAGGATCTAACTTTGAAGAGTAAAGGATCAAAGGACTCGAGCGAGGAGCAACATTAGATCAAGGCAGGTCATCTATATATGATCTGTTTCCATTTAAAATCTAGGAAAGTAAGCATTAGATTATTCCCTGTTGTTACTAGACCCATCCTAGGGCTAGAGGGATCGTCTCTGTTCGCAAAGAGGATTTTCCTAAATAAAAAATTGGAAACTCAATTGGGGGGTATTGCCTTTAGTCTCTTGTTTTCACTCTTTGATTTTTTGTTTTATCGTCGATCTTTTGTCGAGTGTCCATCTCCTTTTATCTGTGTCTTCTGTAACAACTTGTAGACATTCATATCTCTGTTGAAGTGATAAGCTTGGTTCCAGTTTAGTAAACGATTTCATTTTTTATCTTTCTCCTCGATCGACGATGTTATTGTTCTGACAGTCACGTTGATCGACGCTGAATGCAGTTGCACATTTGCGCTTTTAATCTTCCAACGCGGGTTGCAGCCTCTCAGACGCGTTGATTCCTGTGTGTATCTTTTTAGGGTTTCTTCCTATTTTCCTGCTAGAGTGTCTTATCCTTATGAGTTTCTCTTCTACTTTAATAACTCTTGTTTTTCTCTGTTCAACGACACTTTTGAACATTTTTCATCTTTGGTCTTATTTTTTTCAAAGCAAGTGCATCCTTATTGTCCTAGGGTTTCTAGGCGTTTTCAGGCCATCCAAATGGTTACGTGCTTTGTTGATTTCCAAACATGTTATTAAGTCATATCTTGTTGTGTCTTTCAGGATTTTTGTTTGATTGAGTTTGTTTTTCATTTGATTCTTATGATTATAACTTTCAACTGTTAACCTTGTGTGCATCTGGTTTTATTTTCACCATCAAGCATAGATTACATTGCTTGATTTCGACTGAAGTCTTTCTTAGAGTGTTGTTCAATGTTAAAATGAAGAGTGTCTTGTTTTGAGGAAATGAGTTTGGGTCTCTCTTTGATTTTTGAATCTTCGTCTCTTGAATTATTTTGAGAGATTTTATTAGTACTCAAAGCGAGTGATTTCTTTTGATTTGCATTCTACATTTTTCATTGTGCTTATAGAAAAAAAACACAAAAATATTTTTTCTTTCTTTTTTGCTTTAAAAATGAAAAGTTTCATTTCGATTCGCTTCTAGTGCGTTTAGTGAAAGAAAAAAGATTGAAAAGATTTTCTTTTTGCTTTAGGATAGTCCACTTGAAGAAAAAAGTGAATGTCATTCCATGCATTTGTTTTCTTTTTGCATTGATTGTATGAATTCCTTCTCCCCAATTAACGTAGTTTTCATCGAAATGAATGATTTCCTCTCTCATTTAGCTGCATATTAGGAATTCAGGTGACATCGGTAGGACTTTGAAACCGATGCATAATTCAAGATCAACTCTAAAATTTATTCAATCAACCTAAGGAGCATTTGGAACCTAACGAATCACATTTAAAGGTCTAGGCTAGAGACGTGTTCCATCGTCGTTAAACGTAGGAGTTGTTGCTAACAGTCGACATTACAGCCCGGGGCTAATATACTGTCCCACGTACGAAATTATATTGACGTATGGTAAGTATATTTGGGATGCTCTCATCCAACAATTACGCATCATAAAACACTACTACGGACTTGGAATCCCACATACTGTCAAGTGTATTTTGGGAGACACCATTAGGCTACAAACCTGCCATAGGTAATTGAGTCGGCTGCCTTGTAGACGTGATACACCGAACAAAACATTCGGGGAGATTGGTTGTCGTACATTAATTCCTTGGTCATTTCTCTTTCATTTGATCACCAAGGTGTATATTGTAGTTCACGGATACATGGTAATATTTTTTTTCCTACTTCAACCCTTTTGATTTATTTCGTTTTTAAGTTCTAAAATTAATTGCCCATGATCACATGACTTGTTCAAATATTTCTAGGCCACATCATGAGTAACTCCTTATAAAGATATTATTTAAAGCCTTTAATTAATCAGCTTTTGCTCTCTTTTACTTTTTGAGATAAGATCATCGTGGTTGAACCATCCAGTTCAGCTTCTTCCTGATCATTCTCTTTCGAAGGGACATCATCACCAGTCTCTTCCAACTCTTTGCCTTCGACCAGAACTCAAACTGATGAGTTTTCCCTCATTCCGAGTATCCAACCTCTTGCTACTCGATCTCCTCCTAATGTGCCCATAGGCTACGTTGCATTTCCTCTGAATCGATTATATGATTTTGTTGAGATCTCCCATGAATGACCATATAGTCCATTTGATACACCTGGTGTACCATTCATGCATTCGCTGTGTCCATCTGGGACGACTGCTTGTCAATTATTTCCGATGGTTTATGAAGGAGAGGTTTCATCTCCCTTGGAGGTTTCAAGCACCATTAGTGGTGTAGATGAGTCTTTGTTTGAGGGACATAAATTCCCCCCCGAGGGATTTCTCCATGGGGGGAAACCTCTCAGCCTTCCACCTAGTCGTACATTCCGCAAGGTTACACCTCATTGGGGCACCTAGTTTTGAGTATTTCAAGTGCCACACCTTTGTATTACAATACCATCTGGCAGAATACTGTGGTATCTACCCTTGGTCCGCTTGTATCCAACATGTTTGTTTCCATCCCTACTCAAGAAAAAATTACGCCTATTCCAAAAATCAACTGTTTGCGCTTGTGTTTCAGCAACTCCTGTTAGTGTTCATACGTCGATCCCGACAACTTTGATTTATGGTGGGGGACCTTCCCTGTCGAATATTTCTCAATTCTCCATTGGACCATCTATGAGTGGATTACAAACTCACATCCTAGGCTCTTCTCAAGCTGTTGGTAGTATCCCTATGCCTACTAGATCATCTGGTCCAACAGATTTAACATATGATCAATATCATCAATTTTTTCAGAACCTTAACCAACAAACTTATGTCCCGTTTGGTTCCTAGCAGTTGTAGGCCCTGTTAATAAATCTGCAAGGATTCCAAGGGTAGACTGGTTTTTAGTTAGGGGCTTATGCATTTCAGCAGGGTCCTATCTTTGGTCAACATTGACCTTATGGGCCGCAAGGTCAACCATATGTGCAACTAGAAATGCATTATGTGAAATCTAGTCAACCTTTTTCCCATCAAGGTCAGTTTTCCTATTATTAGCAGGGACAACCTTCTGGTCAACAAGGCCAACCTCACTTTCAGCAAGGTTAGCCTTTTGTCAAACAAGGACAACCCTCCTCTAAACAAAACCAGGTCTTTGTTCAGTTGGGTCAACCTAGTCCTCAGGGGGCAACCGCCAACCCAAAGAACCACTTGCATCGTATCAAAACGCCTTCTCTTGTGGTACCATCCAGCAGCCCCAAGGTCAACCCTTGGGCTCACAAGGTAAACCATTGGGTTCCCAAGGTTACCTTTTGGGTTCACATGGGCAACCATAATGCACTGCATTCCAAAACTTTCAGTAGCAGCAGAATCTGTATACTACGAACTATGGTAAAAATGGACCTCAATGGTTTGCTACAGGTCAGAATCCATTTTTTGGTCAGAAACCAGGATGTGGTCAAAATCCACAAGGTTTCAGTCCTTACGAAAAAAATCCATATGGGAAAATTCTTCCGGACAGAACCCATGGGTGCAGAATTTCTCCCAACCTAGGTTGAATCCACAAATGGGCATATATCAAAGAGTGAACGTCATGAATTTCAATCCACAATTTCCTTTCCTCGCAACGTTGGAACTTATCGATGTGTCAATATTGACCAATGATCCAATTATTCATAATCCATATTGTCTTCCAGTTTCAACCAATATTCCAAGCGATTGCCCCAAGTTTGAAGACAAGTCTGGAGAAGACCCCCAAGCACACGTTATGACGTACCATCTTTGGTGTTCCTCCAATTCCTAGTTTGATGATTCCGTCCGTCTCGGTCTCTTTCAAAGGACGATGACTAATTCCACTGCAAAGTGGTACATTGAACTTCCGCGCAGAACATTTCAGGACTTAAATTCGTTAGCTATGGATTTTCTTACACATTTTACGATGCATGTTCGTTATGAAATGAGAACTCACATCCTTACCTCCTTGAACCAAGATACTGCTACACATATATCTGATCATATCCATGAATGGAGACGATGTCGTCGTTTGATCAAATTTGAAATCCTTGATCAAATTTTGACCGAATGGTTTACCAAATCATGCGTCAATCAGATCACCAAGGATATTACTATGGGGGCAGCTGTCACATAAGAGAAAGCCATTGCTCATGCTCAATATCTTGATTTGGTTTATTCCCAATCTAACACGTTATATGATCTTTTACCTGATGCTCTATGCCCATACTCCAAGTCTACAACTTTGAAAGCTCCGGTGACACCACCAGTTGACAAAGCCATTGGTTATGTTTCCCAAACTTCCTGGAAGTCTTCCTATGCTTCTAAGTAGAAATATTCTTCTTCATCAGATTCTGTTCCTCAGAATCCCTCGAATCCTAGAAAAAATTTAGAGGTTAACGTTGTTCATTCTATCGCGGCCAACAAATCCTCTAAACGTAAAAATAAGGGCAAAGGTAAATCCAAATTTGATGCCCCAAAGTAGGATTCCCCTAAACCTCACGCTAACGATGGAAGTAAACACAAACTGAAGTACCCTTGCCTGATATGTGATGATGAGCACTACACTAAATACTATCCACGTTGGGCTAAAGTGAGTCCTTTCTTGAAGGGTACCCAAGGAAATCCGACTATTCTCAAAGAACCGTTTCCATCTCAACAGACTCAAACGGTGGAACAACCCCAATCTTCTGCCTCTTTGGGTTCTCAGGTGTTCGTGATGAATGGTGCTGCGCCCATCTCCGTAGTTACCAGATATAAAAATTATTAGAATTCACGTCAATCATCGGGGAAATAAATGGTCGATTCTTTTACTCCTTCTCCCCCACCCACTTCTAGCCCTCTTTATATTGAAAGGCCTAGTCCCAATACCATTGTCCGACCACCTTCTCAAGGTGTACTCCAAAAATCCTCGTATAATCTGAGTGCTCGCCCTACTCAACACTACAATATTGTTGAGGACTTGGCTCAGGCGCCTTTCGTTATGTTTGCATTAGAGGTTCTTCAGATCTTTCTGTCGCAATAGAAATCATTACTATCCACTATTGGAGGAATCGATCCATCTGATTCAAGCCTCATTACTTTTGATATGGATAATTTTGTTCCACGTCTTCCCCATCAACTTGCTTTCCTTATTTAGTTTGGTATCAATATAAAGAATATCCATCGGTCAGTCGTGGATGAAGGTGCATCCACTTGCATCATGTCTGTCTCTTGTTGGAAAGGCATCGACTTTCCAACTCTTAGCCTGTCTCCAAACACTTTGGAGGATTTCGATGGAAGGGAATCTCTTCCTTTTGGTATCCTTCCTAACTTGCCTATCACGTTGGAAGGAAAAACAATCAATGTGGAAGTAGAAGTTGTTGATGCCAAACTCAATTATAATCTTCTACTCAGTCGCAGTTGGACTCACACTATGCTTTGTATGCCGTCCACTCTCTTTCGTGTTCTTCATTTCCCACACAAAGGGAAGATTATCACTAGTCGCCATTTGTCCTTTTTCACTTCCACTTCTTCAGAAGGAAATGTTCCATATGTGGAGAAAATCACCACACCCTATGAGAGTGTAGGGGCAGGAATTTTCAAATATTTTGCCTTAATGGGTCTCCTTTCTCTTCCTTCGCTAAACACTACTCTTGTCAATATGATCTCCACTTCATATGATCCTTGGATCGTCCCTTCCCCTGATTAGGTTGATTCATGCGGCGACGTCATGTCGTTAAGCCCTGTATAATTCAATTATTGTGAAATTGTTTCGACTTCGGCTCCTGATTCTGAACATGCTACTTCTAGCATGCATTTCAACACGTACTCCCAATATCCTTGGCTTGGTTCTTCGAGTTATTCAGATCCCTTGAACGAGATGTTTCCCTCTAACGAAAGTATCATGGAAACCATATCTCTTGAGGAAACACCCTGGAATGATACCCATCATCGTTCTTTGTTTCTCCCGAGCCCTGGAGTAATTTAGTCGCATCTCGAAAAATTTTCTCCCCATGCTCCGGATTGTCCACTTCCGACACCCATGTCAACACATGAGGTATTTTCTAAAGGGAACATGGGAAATACCTTTGCAACAATGCCTATCAATATTTCTACGAGACCAGGAATTGTCGAGAACATTCACATTGGGGTAACTTGCTCTCTAGATGAGATCAAGATTTACACCAATCTCTTTCAAGAATTTTGAGATGCTTTTGCATGGTCTTATGAGAAAATTCCTAGCATCGATCCAAGTATAGTGGTGCACTAAATACCGACTTACCCTAATGCGAAGCCTGTTCGTCAGCGACTTCATCCTATGCATCCTAGAAAGGAAGCCGCCATAAAGGGAGAAGTTGAAAAACTTCCTAAAGTTGTATTCATCTATCTGATTCCTTTGACAAATTGGGTGCCCAGTATCATCCCTGTCAATAAAAAGTAGGGTACTATTCGAGTCTGTGTCGATTATCAAGATATCAATCGTGCCTGCCCGAAAGATAACTATCTCACTCCCTTCATTAACCAGATCATTGATGAATACGCTGGGAGTGAGATATTTTATTTTATGGATGGTTTTTATGGCTATAACCAGATTAACATCCCACCGAGTGATCAACACAAGACTGCCTTCATCTGTCCATGCAGAACTTTTGCCTACAAAAATCTCCCTTTCGGTCTGAAAAATGTCGGTGCTACTTTACAATGCATGATGTCGTATGCTTTCCATGACATCAAACATATCGTTCAGCCTTACTTGGATGACCTTCTCGCTCATTCCACTAAGTTCCAGGACCATCCTGCACAACTTCAAGAGATTTTTCTCCGCTGCCGACACTATAATATTCACCTGAATCCGCATAAATGTGTCTTTTGCGTCGAATCCGATAGTCTCCTTGGGTTTGTCATCTCTAAATAAGGAATCCATCTCGATCCCTTGAAAGTCAAGGCTATCATTAATTTACCCACTCCTTACTCTTTATCTCAGTTGTAGAGCCTACAAGGGAAATCTAATTCCCTTCGTCATTTCGTTCCCAATTTTGCGAAGCTCACTAGGGGCTTTACACGATTTCTTAAACAAGGGATCTTGTTATTGTGGGATGAAGTTGCTCAAAACTCCTTCGATGCTTTAATGAACGTTCTTATCAATGCTCCTTTACTACATCCTCTAAATTATCATCATGACTATTTCCTTTATTTAGCAGCTTCTTCTAGTACTATTGCTATGGTGCTAGTCCAGGACGACGTCGATGGTACTGAACATGTCATTTATTACCTCAACCGTAACCTAATGGATACAGAGACTCGATATGCCCATGTTAAGAAACTAGATTTAGCTGTGGTATATGTTGTTCAATGCTTTCGACATTATATTCTACTTCGCACAACTACCGTGATCTTCGATTGCAATCCCATGACTTATATTTTGACCTATCAGTTACTGGGGGGAAAATATTCTAAATGGATTATCATTTTAAAGGAATTTTATTTGGAATTTACTGCTGCCAAATCTAAAAAATCATTATTTTTCGCTGAATCTCTATGCTCCCTTCCCTCTACTTTTGCCTCGTCCGATCTTAATGAGCACATTCCAGATGAAACTCTCTTCATGATCAACATTATCGATCCATGGTATGGTGATATCATCATGTATATCCAAACCCAAACCTTCCGATCTGAGTTGACTAAAGCTTATCATCGACATATTCAAAATCAATCTCAACCATATCATATCATTGGGGATACTTTATACTGCGTCGGCATAGATTCAATTCTTCATTGATGTTTGAATTTTGAAGAGGCTGAGAGAGTGCTCAACGACTGCCACTATGGGGCATGTGGAAGTCATATGTCTCACTATGAAACAAATCAAAAAATCCTTCGTGCTGGTTATTTCTAGCCTTCTATTTTCAAGGATTGCATTCTTATTGTCCGTAAATGTCATAATTTCCAGATTCACTAGTGGAAGATGCACGCCCCACCCACACCCTTACACCCAGTTGTCACCATTGGCCCCTTTTCTAAATGGGGCATTCGTTTCATGATATGTAACCCTCACTCAGCTGGGGGGCATGCTTATATCATTGCCGATGTTGAATATTTTACAAAATGGGTCGAGGTGATGCCTACATGCTGCTTAAAATAAAACTACAGCTCAATTTATCTTCAATCATGTTATCGCTCGATTTGGAGTCCCTCACGCCATTTTCACCAACCATGGCTCTCATTTTCACCATTACATGACGGTTAAGATGACCTCTCAGTTGGGCTTGCATCACGAAAAATCAACTCAATATTACCCTCAGGCTAATGGCCAAGTTGAAGCAGTGAAAAAAGTCTTAGTTGCTATGCTTCAGCTCACTATTGGGATGCACAATTCAAACTGGCATCTCATGATTTTTTCATCTCTTTTGGATTACCGAACCTCGGCTACAAATGCTACTGGATTCACTCCTTTTCAGTTAGTATATGGCCTTGAAGCAACATTGCCGATTGAATGTGAAATTCCTTCACTCAAATTAGCTGATGAATTGCTCCCGAATACCTCACCAGAAGAGGAACGTCTTCTGTATCTGGAAAGGCTTGATGAAACTTTTCGCTTTGTTGCTTTAGTTATTGAAGCTCAAAAGAGACGGGTCAAAGCCCATTTTTATCAGACTGTTTCTCCATGTGCCTTCTCTGAAGGAGACTTGGTCCTTCTCTATGACCAAGCATACGATACGCTGGGGGTAGGAAAATTCAAAGCAATGTGGCATGGGCCATACATCATAAAAACATGTTTTGAAAAAAGGGGCCTATGAGCTAATTGATTATGAAGGTAACCCTTTGGATAAGCCCCAAAACGAGCCTTATCTAAAGAAGTATTATGTGTGATTTTATCATGTAATTACTTTTGTACATTAGTGTGCTTTTCATTTTTGTACATTTTGGTTTGGTGTGCATTTGAAAGAACTTTTATTGCTTATCTTGTTTTACTTGATTTGTAGATGTCTTTAACTCCTTATGTCAACTTCACTGACGGTGCCTTCCGTAGTACTCGAAATTTATATTTTGCGGCATGGGTTATCTATGACCCTAATGGTGAGTTAGTAGATCTGCAAGGTATATGTTTAGGTCGTACAACCAACAATATTGTTGAATACAGTGTCGTCATTGAAATTCTATCAGAAGCAATCACTCTTGGCATTAGAGAATTGGTTGTAAACCTGGATTCACAACTTGTTGTCCTACAACTCAATGGGCAATATTCTGTCAGACACCCTCAAATTTTTAGAATGTATTTGCATGTTCGTATTTTAGAAAAGAATTTTGATTACATTACATATCAACACATTCCATGACACATGAATACATTAACAATGCATTGGCTAATTATGTTCTAGATAGAAATTTGCAAAATTTGTAAAACTATGATCATCATTACACCATGTATAAAAACAAGAAAATATAGCATATATATATATATATATATATATGTCGATTTGGTTTGAAAATATTTTTAAATATATGTTTTGGTACATAATGATACTTGTAGGTCTCAACAAGATTATAACTGTGGAAATCAAAACTAGACTAATCAGCATGGTGGTCGTTGTTGGAATCATGATTGCCGTTAGACCAAAACCCGCAGGCATTAGTCTCCGCTACAATCGCCAGAGTTAGGATCCACGAGAGGCGGTTAGTCCATGTCCCGAAACACACGGGGAGCATTGAACCCAATGTCCAACAATATCCCCCCCAACGCGAGCCGGGTGAGTTTCAAACTCGAGACCTGTCACTCTGATACCACTTGTTGGAATCACGATTGCCGTTAGACCAAAACCCGCAGGCATTAGTCTCCGCTACAATCGCCAGAGTTAGGATCCACGAGAGGCGATTAGTCCATGTTGCGAAACACATGGGGAGCATTGAACCCAATGTCCAACAGTCGTGGTAGTAGGCCACTTCTCGAATGACTCGAGTCAGTAGTCCGTGAATACGATCAAACACTCCTACGGTATGCCTTTGGTAACGACAAGGAATATACTGAACACGAGCGTATTCCAGAATCCCGATAGTCAAAGCATCTAGATTTTGGGAAATCTATTCTTCAGCATCTGCTCCCTCCTCATATGGAGCAGCCTCGAACTCCCTCACCACTCTTCTGGCAATAGGGGACATCCCAGCTGGTCTCTGCGATCCGACATCTGTGGTTCGAAATCTGCGGCACATAAAGTTTCAATATCATAACATATATATAAATATATATATATATATATATATATAAACATGCAAAATATAACAAAAAATATGTTTTACCTCTTTTGCCCCAGTGCTCGCCCTTTGAAGTGGTAGATCTGGATCACCCTAGAAATCTATCCCAGAGTACAGCCAATCTTCCACGACAATAAGATGACGCCTCAGCCATACAAAGAAGGTATGCTTGTATGACATCTGCTACCCACCTCCTCCAAGAGGCATCAACTCAACCCATCTCATCAGATGTGGCTCTGCGGTGACGACGCGACTACTTCCGTCCACTTGAATTGGAACACTAGTACCCATTCCAAGAAGATTGTTGTCAAGATCAATCCATACCCAAACTACTTAAGTTGACCATTCTTACACTTTGTGAGATGTTTCTTTATTTTTTCCAACACAAATTATACCCAGTTAAAAATGGTGGGCGACATACAGTCCACGACAGTCTGCAACTCAGAATTGGTAGCCTCATGCAGTGCTTATGCCCCGACGACACGTGTATTGGTGTAAAAGATTACTTTTCAGTGGCAGATTGTTCACAATGCTTATCATTATATTCCCATTGGAATATTTCGTTGTATCTGAACATGCCCTCCCTATGAGCATATCCATACTTTCGCCCATGATTCAGGCCCCAGTCAAATGTGCCCATGCTCCTCTAAGTGATAGGCTGGTGATGAAATAAATGTTGACCACTTCAATTTTGAGCTCTTGGTCACCAAGGATAAATCTCTCTCGTCCCGTATCCCAAATTCTTATCAAGTAATGCAATAAATTCGGCTGTAATCTTAAGCCTAAGGTCATGAAGAATTTGAGGAGCCCACAATTCCTCAAAGCAGTGAGGAAATCTTAGTTTTCCATAGCTTCTCTGTCAACTTCATCACGATCTCTCTTTCCACTCAATCACCATGATTTCTTTTTCTTCCTTCCTGTCATAACATTTACACAACCCCTTGTCAATATTGATACTTGAAAATCGATTATACATGAAAATATTTTGAGATTTTTTTGTGTTTTATTGTGCTCTGCGATCGACGTGACCTTTTTAAAAACAACTGCACCGATCGACGCTCTGCCCATTTTTATAATAGCAGACTGGCTCGATCCCGATATGGGGTCCCCGTGTCGATCCATCGAGACTCCATGATTAAATTTCTTCTCAAAAAAATTGTTATGCTGTGTAAAAAACATTAAAACAGGTATGGAAATGCAGAGAATGAGTGCACCTAATACCTGGTGTTGAAGGCTCTTCGATCAATCTCCTGGATCTCCCATGATATGCTCTTGAAGAACTGAGGTAAATGAGGGTAAAAACCTCTTCCAAAGCTTGTGAAGGTAAAAAGTAAAATGTTTTTACTTTCCTCATTTTTTATAAGTGTTCAAAGTCACTTTTTAGGGTTTTTATCATATCTAATATATTTTAATGATTTTTACCTCGAAAAAAAATAATGGGTTTATTATTGTGCAGCAACAGGGTTAATTTATTCAAACGATGACATGCACAGGAGTTCCAATTTATTACTTTTTCATACTCGGTTAAAAAATAAATGAAAAAGTCACCCCCTCGAGTAATCTTTCAACTCTTTTCTGACTCTCTAAACTTGAAAATATTGCTGAGTTCTTGTCGTTTTGAACTCATTAAAGTGCACGAAATGTCATTTACCCAGTATGCGTTTAGCCCTTTTTCGGGCTGTGATAAATTATTTATGAAAAAGTAATACCTTAGTCAATAGCGGTTAAGAGGTTCTCTCAGACTTTGTTTTCTACCTTTTCGGGTTTGAAAGACTATTTACAAAAATGGCCATCTGTAGTTTTCTTTTCACCTCTTTTCAAACTTTCTAAACATGAAAAGGCGTCGAGTTCCACCTTTGTCAGACTTGTTAAAATTTAACGACATTGGACCCATCATCACGTGACACCGAGTTCCTCCTTCCTATGGCTCGTAAAATTTACTAGGATGGATTTTTCTGAAGGAAAAACTTATATAACAAGCATATGCTATCCCCTTCAAGCTTGTATTCAAAAATAATTTGGGTACTCACTAGAAATGATGGGGGAAAATGAAAGTATTTAATAGTTGCATCGGCAGTATGTCGCTCTTAAACATGACACATCCTTTGTTTCGTGTCGGGTTGGGGACATCCTACATTCATCACTTTGCCTCCATGGGTTTGGGAAATCTGTTTTCCTATCATTCAATTACCAATTTCGTCAACATGACCTCTGATTCCATTTGAGTCAAGTACTTCCAAACTCCGGAGTCGTATCGCCGATATGTTTAAGAGAAGTTCCTTCTGTGTCTTATTCATTGCCTGGTTCTTTGTTCACTTTCCTCATTATCTTATTGCCTTTGTCTCGTGTCGATTATTTGGGACACATTATGGCCCTCCTTGGGCAAATCGCTTCCTGTCGAATTCAACTCATTATCTAAGAAGTTGATCTAGAGATCCCTTTTCAGTACCTCAGAGCCTGCATGCCCTAATGGCAGGTTGTTTGCATCTGATGACAGGTTCACATCATTGTATTTCGATCGGATGATTTCACGGGTGTTCAACATCAAACATATATTCACATCTCGTGAATTGTACTGCTATTACCTTGAGGGCCATTGTCATTATTGGTGGTCTCTCTCGTGCCTGTTAACAATTTACATCATTGACTGGTAATTAGGTGATTTTCTTTCATGTTCGACTTCAACTCACTCATTCACATGCCTGAATTGTACCTGGTCGGGTCGTGGCGGAGCGAAAGACCCTGGATTTTGTTTGATAAAGTCCAGGCTGCGAGGGGATATGTATTATTCATGATTTTACACATGACTCTCTAAGTTGGATGGTTGCGACCATACCTGAGTCCATATTTGTGATCCTCTTTATTGTTGGATGGCTGTGACCATACCACGAATCATGTTTCATGATCTCCTTTACAGATGGTTGCGTCCATACCTAATGTCATGTGTTTATCTAAGAGATTTCAGTTATTTATATGTGTGCTTGATTTCACAGGTTTTTCGGCGACGACGTCTTGGTCATGGCACGTACTTGTAAAGCATTTCACCCCTCACTCTCGTTCAACCTTCATGCTTTAGGGGGCATATGTTACACAACAATTTTTCATTGTCCTTGTACTCCCTGTTCCCAAATCCTGGAGGACCTTTAACGGTGACCCCTGTGTCTATTTTCCATCATGAAAATGTGGCATTATATCCCTTATAGTATACTGAACAAACTCTCTGTTAACTATTCCTAGAGTAGCTCCTTAAAAACATGTTAATTTGAAGTGACACTTCCTTTCTTTGTCTCACTCGCGCCGATGACACATTTTTGGTCTGGAGCAACACCGATAAGCTCTGGAATAGAGATCATGCATGCGTCGATCCACTTCTGGAAGGTTTTTAAAATGGAAAAGCAGCTTCGAGATCTAGAATCTTCGTGGGCAGAGAGCTGGTTGTTTGTTCATGGGGATTGGGTCGAGCTTCTCCCTTTGGGCTTCTTGTTCCTACAAAAGAGGAATCACCCAAGGAGATAAAACATTTCCCCACCTTAATTGGATCCATGTTCCCTCTCCATTCACTATAAAATGGACATCCTCCCATACCTATGCTAGTTAGAACAGAGACAGAAGAACATTAGAGAGAGAATTGTTGCTATAGGAATTGAAGGAGATTTGAGACCTTTGGCCTTTTCGTATCAAGTTGAAACGAGCACTTTGGAGACATGCCTGGATCCGGACCCGTTGAAGGAGAGCTGCAACATCAAGGTGCATGTTGTAACTCCCCCTCTTATATTAATATGATACAACTGATTCTTTCTTTCCACTCTGGTCTATGATGTATGATTTGATTTCTAGTACTCCTTGATCAACTAGATGTTTTTTTATGTGAAATACATGTTGTGCTTTCACGTTTTGTGTTGTTTGATCTCTTGTGTAGGTAACTAAGTGCTGGCGATAATGAGGATCTAACTAATAAGAGTAAAGGATCAAAGGACTCGAGCGAGGAGCATCATCAGATCAAGGTAGGTCATCTATATAGGATATGTGTCCATTTAAAATCTAGGAAAGTAAGCATTAGATTGTTCCCTGTTGTTAATAGACCCATCCTAGGGATAGAGGGATCGTCTCTGTCTGTAGAGAGAATTTTCCTGCATAACACTTTCTCATTTAGAGGGAGTGTTTAAAAATGCAACAAGAAATTTTCAATTTGATTTTGCCTTGCTAAAATTAAGAAAATTATAATTTTCACATCAACAAACAACTTGGATGTAGTTAACTTGTGTGACATGGCTCTTGTCTTTAGTTAGCTCAGTAAATTCAAGTTAGAGGAGTTGGAGTTCAATTCAGCATGTGTGATTGCTAATTTGTAGAAATCAAGGTTTGTTATTTCAAGTTTTTTTTAGTTAAAATAGTTCTAACCAGTGGAAGGTCAGTTGTGCAGTGGGACTTCAATCTAACTCAGTGATCATCTAGTTAACTGATCAACCAACCCAAAATAGCTAGTGCATGCGGAAAATTTGAGTTCCCTAGCCGTGATGGAGATTCCAAGAAGTGGAACATCAGTTGTAGACTAGTCTTGATTGTATAGGTGTTGCATGCAGTCATATGATCAACCTTGGGAATTGCACAATCAATTTGAGGAATTTCCTAAATAATAGGGGCCTAATTTCTCAGGGAATTGTTCAAGGAAATAGGGGCTCAAGCAGAGGTGGAAATTGACTAAGGCTAGGTCAGAGCTTCTTAGTGAGCAGAGAGATAGGTTATTCACTTGCAGGTTGAGCTCAAATTGAGCTAACAGTTGTAATACATCTTTATTCATCATATTAACGCAACAAGGAAAATGGGTTTTTAGCACATTGCTTTCCCCTGGAAAAATATTGTGTGCATGTGTGTTATTTCTCATTGCATGTTTGTGTTTGAATTTCTAATTTATGAATTGAATTTTGTAGAGCAGTAGAGTAGGTTTGAGTCGTGTGATTTTGATCAAATTTGCATGAGAAATTACAAATCTACATGATAATTTCTATATGGTATTAGAGAAAGATTCAAATTATTGAAGGAATTTCAATGTTTTTTCCTAGGAGAATCAAATTTGTAGTTAAGTGCAGAAGGATCTCTTTCGAACCAAGAAGATGAATTTCAACGAGCTGAGGCTAGAGTATTCCTTGGAAGGCAACTTTAATTTCATTGCATGGAGGCGGTATTGGATGACAATAGATAGTTAGAATACATCAAGATAATTTTTTTAAAACCATAAGCATATGATGCCCATAACCTTGCTTAGTGGAAGAGAGATGTGGAAAAGGTGAGGAGAACAATATTGGAGGGAGTACAAGATCACATTGTCTCAAATCTCCACAAAAAATAAACTCCATTCGCAATGTAGAAATAACTAACAGAATTGTTCGAGAATAGGAGTGACCAAAGGAAGTTGGAGCTCAAGGATAAACTTTGAAATATCAAGATGCAAATGAATGACACCATTCCACAATATATAAGTAGTTTTACACAAGTTCGTGATGAACTTGGCGGGTTTGGTGTTAATGTTGGAGAAAATTACATGGTAAGCCTAGCCATTCTAGGCCTTCCCAAGAGTTAGCATAGCTACCAAGATTTGGTGATGAGAGCGATAAAATACCAAATTTGGAATGCTTATGGTATGATTTTATAAAGGGGGAAATAAGTTAGAATAACAGAGATGGGACTTCATCCAAGGGCAAGGATGAAGAAAAAATTGCATTGGTTGGAAAGGTAAACAAGGGAAAAGGGAAGAAATATCAAACCAAACTAGAATCCATCCAAGGGGGCAAGAATAAGGATTTGTCCAAAATTAAATGCTTCCATTGTCATGAATTTGAGCACTATGCCATGAAGTGTCCACACAAAAATGAAAGCAAGAAGACCTCAAGAGGAGCAACAGGTGAAGCCTTAAGTTCACAGTTCGAGATTGACTTTACCCTTATCGCATGCATGGCAAGAACAATGACAGAGAACATGTGGTAATTGGACTCACGTGCATCGTTCCACATGACAGGTTTTAGAGACGTTTTTAGTGACCTGGAGGAGAAACATCTCTAGATGCACATTGAGCTAGGGGACAAAAAAGGTACAACGCAACTGATATTGGTACAATCACCTTTTAGAGGGAGTCGGGATCCCCTCTTAGGATCAAGGATGTCATGTTTGTTCTGGGCCTAAAGAAAAATCTCATCACTGTTGCAATTTTGGAAGACCGTAGTTATGATGTAATATTTAGCAAAGGAAAAATATTCATGAGAAACATAACCACGAGACAAGTGAACATATCGAGGTTCGGTTGAAGAACCTATATAAGCTAGATGTGGAAGACTGTGATGCATTAAGCACTAAGGTAGAGAAAGTGTTGAGATGCAATGTCGGTGAACTTTGTCATAAAATAATTGACCATTTGCATCATGGTGCCTTGAAGATTATGTAGAAAATAACCGCTGCCCTCCCTAAAGGAGCACTTGAGCAATAGGATGTATGAAAAGGATGTACCTTGGATAAGTACACAAAATCCACATTCCATGATTGGGGAAACAAAGCACATGCAGTCTTGGAAAGGATCCACTCTGATGTCTATGGAACTTTCTAGACAACCTCCACTGCCATACACAAATATTTTGTCATTTTTATTGAAAACTTCTCACAGAAGTGATGGATATTCTTAATGAAAAAGAAATATGAGACATTCTCCAATTTTGTAGAATTCAAGGCACGTGTTGAGAAAGAAATAAACAAGAAGGTGAAGGATCTTAGGAGCGATAATTGAGGTGATTATGTCGAATGAATTAAATTTCTTTTTTTTTGTGAAAGAAGGCATTTGATGGGAGTTGACAACACCCCACAACCCACAAGAAAATGGGGTGGATAAGAGAAATAACCATAACATTGTGGGAGTTACCAGGGATATGTTGCATGGCCAAGTCCTACCACTGCATTTGTGGGCAGAGGCATCCAACAAAATAGTTTATTTGCATAACCGAATTCATCACCGGATTATGGGCATGATTACACCGAAGTAGGTTTTATCAAGGGGAAAGTCATATATGTCGCACTTCAAGATTTTTGGAGCATATGTTTACTGGAATGTCTCTAAATAATCAAGGTAGAAGCTTGAGCCAGAAACAGAATTGGGGGTATTTGTGGGTTACACAAAAACTCCTCACAACTACTGTGTGTACTTTCCATCCCTTAGAATGACAGTTGTGCGAAGGGATGTAAAATTTAATGAGGATAAAGAGATGAGGTGCTCTCTTGAGAGGGAGCTTTAGATCCCACTAGAAGAGGATATTTTAGCTCCAAAGGAGGAGCCTCATGAAGTTATGGAGCAAACACAAATTGAGGAGTGGAGAGTGGAGACATACACTCAAGAAAAACCACCCAAAGAAGGAAAGAAAAGGACCAGGGAAGTTGATAGACCTGTGTAGGATAATGTGGGAGCTCCTTCAAATTTGCGTAGGTAGGGAAGGTCACCCGATCAGTAAATTGGCTACATGGATCTAATGACTGAGGTTATAGAGACTGAGCCATCCTATTTCAAGGAATTAGTAGAGAGACTTGTATGGTTTGATGTTATGGTGGAGGAATACAAATCCATTGTAAATAAAAATGTTTGGGAAGTGGTCCTAAGACCAACAGATAAATCAGTTGTGGGTTCGAGATGGATCTTCAAGGTAAAGCATGTAGACGAAAAAATCATAGAGAAGTATAAGGCTATATTTTTGGTCAAGGGGTACTCTCAAGTTGAGGGAATTGACTATGAGGAGAACTTTGCTCATGTAAGAAGGTATTCATCCATTAGATCAATTCTTGCTCTGGCTACGCATATGGGGTGGAAGATCCACCAGATGGATGTAAAACAACATTTCTAAATGGATTTATTGAGGAGGATGTGTACATCAATCAACCAAGAGGTTTTGAGACATTTAATAGGGAGTCTCATGCATGGAGATTCAAGCAAGAATTGTATGATCTCAAACAAGTACCTTGTGCTTGGTACACTAGGTTTGATAGTTATATCACTAGCTTGGGCTTCACCAAAAGTGAAGCGGATGCAAACTTCTATCACATCTTGGTAGAAGGTAAACTGTTTATTATTTTCTTATCTGTTTATGATTTTATTTTAACTGGTGATGAGCAACTGATCATATCTTGCAAGGAGGACTTTGCAAGGGAATTTGAAATGAAGGACATGGGTCTCATGCATTATAAATTCCTCGGGATGGAAGTATGGAAAGGTGATGGGGAACTATTTGTGTCTCAATGAAAGTATACAAATGAGATATTGCAAAGATTGCACATGGAGAGTTGCAAACCCATGGAACACCTCTAGCGACCAACTGGAGGAAGGAGGATACCACTTTAGGTGAAGAAGTGGATGCTACCATTTATCGATGGTTGGTGGATTCAATGATGTATCTTGTGAACACATGAATAGATATGTGCTATGTAGTCAACCAACTGAGTGAAGCTATGATAAGACCAACTAAATTATTTTGGAAGGCAACGAAGCATGTTTTATGATACCTCAAAGGCACTACCCAATTTGGAAAATGGTACAGATGGATAGAGGGAGTGAAGTTGAGTGGATTCACAGATGCATAATGGTTGGGGAGTCCATCAGACCAAAAGAGTACACTAGGTGGAATTTTCAGTGTTGGGTCCATAGTTATTTCCTAGTACAAAAGGAAGCAAAGATCTGTGGCACTCAACTCGACAAAAGTAGAATACATGGCTACAAATAAAGACACACGTGAGGCGATCTGGATAAGAGATACTTGTGGGAATGTTTGGTAAGATGATGGATCAAACTGTGATCTATTGTGATAATCAAATTTGCATCAATATCTATGAGAATCCTATATTTCACGATCGATCTAAGCATATAAATATTCAATATCACCATTTACGAGACTGTGTGCAGAGACGCATAATGTTGCTATAATACATTCTAGCAGAGGAAAAAGATGTTGAAATTTTGACAAAGGCTTTATCAAGAGGGAAGTTCAAATTACATAGGTACAAGATAGGGGTCGTTGATAATCCCTTTCTTGTTGAGAGGGAGTGTTGAAAAATGCAGCAATAAATTCTCAATTTGATTTTTCCTTCGTCAAATTGAGAAAATGTGAATTTCCACATCAAAAAAAAACTTGGATGTAGTTAACTTGTGTGACATGGCTCTTGACCCTCAGTTAGCCCAGTAAATTCAATTTATAGGAGTTGGATTTTAGTTAAGCATGTGTGATTGCTAATTTTTATTAATCAAGGCCAATTATTTCAAGTTTTTTTCCAGTTAAACTAGTTCTAATTGGTGGAGGAACTAATGGAAGGTCAATTATGCAGGGGGACTTCAATCTAACTCAATTATCATCCAGTTAACTGATCAATCAACCCAAAGTAGCTAGTGTATGAAAAGAATCCGAGTTACCTAGATGTGGTGGAGATTCCAAGGTAGTGTAACATTAGTTGTAAACTAGTCTTGAGTGTCTAGGTGTTGCATGCAGTCAGATGATCAACCTTGGGAATTACTCAATCAATTCGAAAAATTTCCTAAATAATAGGGGCCTAATTTCTCAAGGAATTTCGCAAGTAAATAGGGGCTCAAGCAAATGCGGAAATTGACTAAGTCTGGGTTAGAGTTTCTTAGTGAGAAAAGAGAAAGGTTATTCACTTCCAGGTTGAGCTAGAAATTGTAATACATATATATTCATAATATTAATGCAAGTAAGAAAAGGGTTTTCTAGAAAACTGCTTTCCCATGGAAAAATATTGTGTCCATGTGTGTTGTTTTTAATTGCATGTTTGTGATCGATGTTCTAAATTTTGAATTGAATTCCATAGAGTAGTAGAGTAGGTTTGTGTCTTGTTATTTTGATTAAAATTTCATGAGCAATTGAAAATATACATCATAATTTCTACAAAGATAAACTAAAGAATCAATTCACAAGCATAAAACAATCACTGAGAAGAAGGATTGTGAAATATTGGAGCACAAGGGAGGCATAGTAACCTCACTGAAAACTGGAAATGCACATTGCTCAAATTCTGAGGGAAGATTGTGCAATTCTTTATTGCAAGGGGGACTGATTGGAGCCTGGAACTATGCAATGCATAGTTACTACTGGAGAGAGGGGCCTTGATTGCACAATGTGCATTTGCAAGAATTAAGGGAGCCTCTTTGTTTATTGTGATTTTGCAATGCGTATTTGGGGACATAGTGATTACGTAATGCATAGTTGTAGAGGGAAAGGGGGAGTCACTGCTGGAAGAGATTGCACAATGCGTAGTTGAGGAGGGAAGAACTTTATGATAATTGCATAATTTACTTTGGTAGAAGGGAAGGCTCTATGTTTGCTGACTGAAGAGAGGACATATGTGGATCAACCTGAGATTCATACAAACAAGTTATTTACATTGACCAAGAAAGATGATGAAAGGAAAAGTACATGCATGCATAAATACACCCAACAATAATAATTACTAGTTGGCGAAAATACAAGGAATGTAATGTGACACTTGAAAATAAGTTCAAAATATTGAAAAGACACTTGTAGAAGATAATAATAGCAAAAATGACACTTGTTATAAGAAAATCAAGACAAACCGACACTTGTGAAAGAAAAAGCAACAAAAATGAAAGCAAAAGCGAAGATAAGTTCCAGTCGAGAAACTTACCTACAAAAGTTGCGCAGATTGAATATAAAGCTCCTTGTGCTCACAAGAACGAATAGAGCCCCAAATTTGAGTGTAAGGAGCTATATGATGCCTTTCTTATATATGTAAGCACTCACAATATTAGGGTTAGGGTTTCAAATTTACATTCCTAAAATCGAGGAGCGACTCATAGTTAACTAACACATGTCAGATGATGAAATTAGAAACATGATTAGGTACTAAAAAATATGAAAAAAAAGAGAAAGTTTTTAGAATGGTGTGGAACTTGAATGACCACGTAGATCTCATTGTTCTGAATCTGGCACAACTCGTTTCATGGAAAATCGATACTGTATGCTCTCATAAACGATTTTTGTTCGTTTTCCCAAACAAGAAAAATTTTCAAAAATGACAATTGACTCAGAAAATTTTTGGGCTAGTGGAAAGCTGCCACGTGCCCTCTTTTGGTTGGTTGAAAGTCAAATTTTTTTTGGCCCACCACAACCTGACACGTGGCAGGCCCTGAATTGTTTTGTCATGGGTGAATTTCAATGGTTGGTTGCTGGCCAACCACATGCTTCCACGTCGCCCAACTGGAGGCCATCACGTGGCAGCATGGGGGCTGCCAAAATTTTGGTTAAGTATGAACTGCACCTCTGCAGGTTTGGGGTAAGGGACCATGGATTAGCTCCACCACCCCCCCATATTATATGATATGACCATGGCTCGAGAACGACAGACACGACGAAGGTGGTCTGCCAGTTTTTTAATGAAAAATAATAATTTCCCACGTTTAAATTGGTTTAAGATTTAGGATTAAGGCTACATTAGGCATTTTAATTGTTCCAAAAACTGCATCGAAATTCCGCGAATTTGTTACTTAGTTAGCTGAAATCAGGGGGAATTTGTAGGATGGTTCGGAGATTTTGGGAATTTATAGAGTGACTAGCAGCAAAGCTATGAAAACTCATAACTTCTTCATTTTTTTACCAATTTGGGAGTAGAAAGAGGTTTGATGGGAATTTTTGATAGATCCTAAGCTAATGGAACATGTTTTGAAGCCATTTGAGCATTGTAAATGTATGTAATGACCATTTTATGAGCACAGTGAAAGAGGGTCACTCATTGGAAGCTGGACCAAGGAGACGTAGCCTAGGAATGGTGAACTCCTTCATCGCTTGTTGCGTTGTGGTTATTTTTATGGTGAATTTGTCTGTTGTATGTAGGAATTTACAAGGTAACTTCCTTAGATCAAACACCAAAGGTCACCTCTCACAAACAGATCACAGATCATTACACTAGTATTTGACGTGGTTAAAACCCTCGAATAGGGAAACAGTCTAGGACCTGAGCCAACACGACCACTTTAGGTAATTTATTAATGCAAAGAAAGAAAATTTACATAAGATTCTCTCATAAACGGTCACCAGAAAAATGATCGCCCATGCTCTTTAAATAGAGATCATGAACCAATCATGTGTTAAGAAACGGATCAAGTATCAGTAATACCGAGGAGAGAATGAATCGTCAGATCACTACACATATTGGTTGTAAGATTATAAGTTACAAAAGTACATACTAAAGAAACACACTTTACCTAACTTTATGCTAGACCAGGTTATACTTAAACTATTTCTTATGTGTCGGAATATCCTAACATCCCCCCTTAAGAATAACTTGGGATAGGATTGAAGGATTTAAAAGGATGACGCAATAGGAGAAGGAAGGAGGAATTAGAGCATATCCCCCCTTAATAATAACTTTCCTGAACTCCAAGCATATATCGAAGTTTGGTAAAATTTTCTTTTGTGAGAGCCTTTATAAAGATATCAACAACTTGATCATTGGTTGAACAATAGTTCACTTCAAGAACACGATCATGAATGAGATTTCTGATGAAGTGCATGTGTAGCTTAATGTGTTTGCTACACTTATGCTGAACTGGATCTTTGCATAGTTGAATGGCACTCTAATTATCACACCAAAGTATAGTTGGATGTTGCTGATGAATACTGAATCCAGATAGGATCTGACGAAGCCACAGGGCTTCATTGCCGGCTTTAATAGCAACACAATACTCTGCTTCTGTCAAAGAAAGATAGATGGTTCTTTGTTTCTTACAAGAACATGTAATAGGTCCCGAACCATGAGTGAATACATAATCTGCAGTGGACTTTCGATCATTAGGGTCACCAGCCCAATCAGAATCAGTGAAACCAACCAACATTGGAGATGCTCTTGCATTGTAATGAATCCCGAACTACATTGTACCTCGAACATATCGAAGTATTATTTTAGTTGCGTTCCAGTGAGTTTCATAAGGTTTTTTCATAAACTGAGCAACAAGGCCAATGACAAAGGAAATTTCAGGACGAGTATGGGTTAGATACATAATTTTACCAACAAGTTAACGATATAAGGTAGCATCAACCTCAGAGGAAGTACAAGGGACTGAAAACACATTAGATCCAGGTAGCATCTAATGATTGCATTTTTGGATTTGCGTTGAATAATTCTATATCCTTTGGCATCTTCAGAATATCCAACAAAAACACATTTTTCATTCTTAGGTTCTAAGGCTTTATGTTTCTCATCTGGAATATGGCCCAAGCTTCACTTCCAAAAACACAAAAGTGATGTACATCTACTTTGATTGAGATCCCGACTTCTTCTAGAGTGATATTCCTTAAAACCTTAGTAGGAGTGCAATTTACTATGTAATTTTCACAGTTATTTGCTTCTACCCAAAAATTAATACTAAGTCCTTTAGATTGAAGCATACAATTAGCCATTTCTTTTAGAGTGTGATTCTTCCTTTCAGCTACACGATTTTGTTGTGGAGTATAGAGAGCAATATGTTGCAATTGAATTCCATGCTCAATGCAAAAGTTGGTAAATTTTTTGTTAACATATTCTCCTCCATTGTCAAATATTAACTTAGGAATTTTATGTCCAGATTGTTTCTCAACAAAGGCCTTAAAGGCAAAGAACATCTTAGAAAATTCACTCTTGAGTTTTCAGAAGTATACCCAAGTGCGTCTGGAAAAATCATCAATGAAAGTTAAGAAGTACTTGTAGCCAAAGAAAGAAACAACTAGAAGTGGACCACATAAATCACCATGCATAATTTGCAAAGGGGTTGAAGCGTGCCCAGAGGCACGTTTGTCAAAACTATCTTGATGATGTTTTCCGAGTACACAAACGAAACAAACACCATCTCATCAAGATACCATAGAAAGACCTATCACCATAGTTTATTTACATAGAGTTTGAAGATAGCGATAGTTTAAGTGACCAAATCACTCATGCAAAAGTTTGCTCACTTCATCATTATGAGCAACAAAAGTGAAGGGAAGACTTCATGACCCAAAGTTTTCAAACTTATACAACCTTGTCGAATCATCAACAATTCCAGTAGCTAAAATATGTCTAGGATCTCTTAGGTCCTTAATTACAACATCATGAGGTGAGAATTCTACGGTTTTCCCTTCACCTGAATGAGTTATCTGATAAACAGATAGAAGATTGCAGGACAAGGTAGGAACACATAATACATCATTAAGCTGACCATTATCTAGATGAATGGTTCCAAACCCTACAACACTAATAGATCTATCATCATCAACATAAATTATCTGGTGTTACAATAATTTAAAGAAGAAAACATGGCTTTATTTTTGGCCATGTGGTAAGAGGCTCCAAAATCAATGAGCCACTCATGAGAATGAGAACAAGATACATTCATTGCATAACCAGATCTTGGTGGTTGACAACCACATGTAGAAAGTGCCATTCCTTAAGATGAAGTTGAATAGTTATCCAAATGGATGATGTGCTTCTTCATTGATACTTCCAAGGCTTCCATATTCTTAAAACATTTTGAATCTACTTGGCCATCACAATTACAAAAGTTGCAATGTTTATCTATATTCTTCCCTTTGTTTTTATTTGCCTTATTAGTTTGTTGAGTTTCTTTTTTAGTTTGTGGCTGATATTTCTTAAGACCCTTGTTTGATTTAGGACCATTCTTTTTAGGATGTTGCTTCTTAGGATTCTTTGGATTTGGTTGTTGTTCTTAGACCAAGGTGTAAGAGTTTTTCTTGTTCTCTTATTGAAGAATCACAAAATGCATCAAAAGAGGGGGGACTTGTAGGGTGTTCCTTGAGAAATGAGGGTTGTTGTAGTGGAATGGAAGGTGGAAACAATACAGAGTATGCATGGCCTAACTTAGCAAGAATGGAATAGATAAGACTACCATCTTCCTTCTTGACCTTACAACCTTCTAAGAGAAGTCTAAGGGTCTTGAATTTGGACAAAAAATATTCAATAGAGGAGAAATTATTGGGGTCCATAGTAAGCAACTCATTTTCAAGCTGGTGGGCGTTGATTTCATTTTGAATACCAAAAACAATATTTAGCTTTTTCATAGTTTCATAAGGGGAATCAATTTCTTGGATATGAAATTTAAGTTCTTGAGCAATGGAAATTCCTATCAACCCTTGTGCTTGATCTTGTTTATTTTCCCATCTAGCCTTTTTGTTTTCATCGGTAGGTTTAGATTCTAGACCCGAGGCTATTATATAAAGGCCTTTACTTCTAAGTAAGTCAACCATGTTGGATAAGCATTGTAAATAATTGATGATGTTAAGAATAACTGGACATGCACTTTCCATTTTAAAAAAATGAAGTTACAAAGGTTGAAACTAACTGTTCCAATGGAAATATCTCAAAAAATTAGGTCAGTTAAAAAAAAAACGGCTCTGAAAACGTCTTCTGGATGAAAAAGTGATGGCCTTTTTGAAGAAAATTTGTAGTAGTTTCCAAGTAGTTACATGATAGGTTGAAAGTTGATGATGAAATTGTACTTAAAAAAATAAAAAAAAATTCCCCCCCATTTCCAAACTTAATATAATAAGCTCACTTTAAAAAAAAAATACTACTTTATGTGACCCAATTTTATAAATAAGTGAGAGTCACTTTTTACAATGTTACTTTACGAAGTAATGACTAAGTAGACGGTAACTTAAATAAAAGATAAAGTGTCTTTAGACAAAAAGTGAATCACTTTTTATAATGGGTGAGAAATACTATTACATAAAGTAAATTTAAAACATAGGTTACATGTTCTTTTAAAAAAAAATAACTTGGACAATTTTTTTTTTTTTTTAAAGTAACTTGACAAAGTTTTTTTTAGAAAAAATAACTTGACAATTTTTTTTATAGAAAAAGTAACTTGACAAAAAGACTTGAACCCAAAACCTCTATTCTAATAAAATAACTTTAGACCAAGTGAGCTAGTTAAAAGATTTAGTAACTATTGGAAAGGAGGAAGGGAGATTTATTTTATTTTATTTTATTTTTTAATTTTTTTTCTTTTATGGGGGCAGGGGCGGGGGGTGTGGGTGCGTGTTATTTTTCTTGCAAAAAGAAACCATGTGAAAAAAGAAGAAGAAGAAAAAACTATGCAAGCCTTGCAGCTTGATGTTAGATTTCTAGCTAGTCCGCCCAAAAACAGAATATCTTCTCGCTATTTCTAATTTCCTAAGATCACACAAAGTCATGGGGAAAGAGAATACGTAGGAGAAAAATCTCGTCTTTCCTTTTATGGATTGCTAGATCGCACAGAGTGCAAAGAAAAGAGCATACACAGACAAGAGGGCATAAATCTGGTAATAATAATAAAAAAATGACTATAAGGCGAAATAAATAGAGGGATAAATAAATATAACTGCAAAAAATAATTTATACCTCCAGATCTGAAATGACATAGCTAAGGCAACCAGAAACCTTTTCGCATGAAACAAAAGGGGTTCCTCGCTGGAATAGAGGCTCCAGAAACAACAGAGCAGTTCTCCCAGCCCGAAAGTGGTCAGGAACAATATATTTGGAAAACAGAAATCACATGCAATCAAAACCGGCTTCGGATTTGGATCAACAACGGATGCAACCCTCAAACAACTCTGATACCATGTAGGAGTTTACAAGGTAAGTTCCTTAGATCAAACACCAAATTTCATTGTTCACAAACATATCATAGATCAATACACTAGTATTTGGCGTGGTTAAAACCCTCAAAGAGGGAAACAGTCCACAATATGAGGCAACACGACCACTTCAGGAAATTTATTAATGCAAAGAAAGAAAATTTACATAAACTTCTCTCATAAATGGTCACTGGAAAAATGAACCTCCATGTTCTTTAAATAGAGATTATGAACCAATCAGGTGTTAAGAGACGAATCAAGTATCGGTAATACCAAGGAGAGAATGAACCATCAGATCACTACATATCTTGACCATCAGATTATAAGTTACAAAAGTATATACTAAAGAAACACACTTTACCTAAATTTATGCTAGACCAAGTTATACTTAACTATTTCCTATGTGTCAGAATATCCTAAAACTGTTTTCTGCATTTTCAGAGTTTTAATTCATGCTTGATGTGTATAAAAATTAACTTAAAAGTGCATTAAAACTCAATTTTAACACTTGCAATTTATACAACCTCAAGCACATTTACATATAGATCTCATACATATCAAGTTTGGTATCAGAGCTTAGGTTTTCTTGTTTATGTGAGGATTTAATTGTTTTTAAGTGTATGTGATTCTTTCATGGTTAAAGCTCGAGAGGAGAATGAAATCTTGTGGTTGCAAGTCCTCAAGTTAGGTCAAGGAAAAGGATAGCAAGTTTGCCACAATATCCACCACAAATTCTTTCTCAAATTGCAATTAGAGCTTCAACAAGTATGTCACATGAAGGAGAGCCTGAAAATTTGTCAGAGGATGAAAAATCCTTCAAGAAAGCATTCTTTGACACGACAAGAATGGTGAAAGTTCTCTATGAGGAGATAAGCACAAGGATGCAAGGTGAGAGCTCCAATATTCCAAAGGGAAATAAGTCTTCAAAAGGAGAAGAAAGAGATGGAGATGCGCCTCCAAAAGGTAATGGGAATGATGACAAACCACCTTTGACACCACCATTCTCCTTGCCACCATCTTCTTCCACAACACACCCTTCAAAAACACCTCCATGTTCTCCAAAAGGTCATGGTAAAACTCCATTTTTAAAGCTTGATATTAAGTTTGATTTGCCTATGTATGATGGAGAGGTAGATGATGAAATATTATACAATTTGGTACGCCATCTTGAAGTGTATTGCACGATACAAAGAATCAAGGATGATGACACAAAGATTCAACTTACTTCAGTAAGATTTGAAAGTGAAGCACTTATTTGGTGGGAAGCAAAAACTCAAGAGGACATGAAGAAACATGGTAAGGTCTTAACCTCTTGGAATGATTTGGTTGTTGCCTTGAGAAGACAATTTTATCCATTAGCATACATGCAAAAGGCTATAATGGACTGGAAAAATTTAGGCAAGGTAAAGGACAAAGTGTTCAAAGCTATACTCAAGAGTTTAGGAGAAGAGCAATAATTTTGGGTGTAAATTTGACATCTCAAGAAACGTTGTTAAAGTACATTGGAGGTTTTCATAGTTACCTAAGACATACTATTCTCATGTTTAATCCTTCAAATTTAGATGAAGTATGTGTACATGCCACACATCTAGAGGCAAGAGGGAAACATGTTTTAAAGGAGACAAGTGAAGATACCTTTGAGTCTGAAGAGAAAGGAAAGGGTAAGTTCAAGGGTAAAGGTAAGAAGAATTATTCCATCAAGACAGAGAAAGAAAAACTCACATGAAAACACTGCTCCAAAGATGGGCATGATGAAGATCATTGTTGGAAACTTCATCCAGAAATGAGACCCAACAAGCTTAAAAACAAGGAGAAGGAAAAGTAAACTGCACCAATAACACATGATTTAGATTCTAATTCTGGATATGAAACAAATATCACCGCAATGGATTTGAAAGGTAAGGACATTGCCAGTACTAGTTCTTCAAGTTGTCTCAATAGTAGTCAAGATGATGAAACAAGAATTGAGATTTTCCATGTTAGAGTTATTTCAAAGCATACCAAGATTGAGACCCTATTTGATAATGGTGCACAAGCAAACATTATTTCTGAAAAATTAGTCAATAATTTGAATGTAGATACCATTCCTCATCCAAGACCTTATCCTTTAGGTTGGATATGTAAGAATGAAAATTTGCAAGAGACGAGGAAGGGCATACTTAGATTTGCAATCACTGCAAACTTTCTTGATGAAGTTGAACTTGATGTTGTTTTGCTTGATATTTCTGGTATCGTTTTGGGTATCCCATATTTTTATGATAGGAAATAAATCTTTCATTTCCATGAGAATAAGTATCACTTATTCAAGAGTGAGATTGAATACATTTTTAGAGTGCATAGTAAGAATATGAATTCATCTCTTATGCATGTTGGACAAATGAAGAGAATTGTGAATGCTGGTCAAAATTTTACTTTGTTAATATTCAGGCATGAAGATGTTGTGAAAGAGGCCTTTCAAGGTGATGCATCAAATGAAAACTTTGTTTTCAATTAGGTTGCTAATGGATGTGACAAGATGTTTCAGAAGTCTAACACGTTGCCTCCAAAAAGAGGTAAACAAGATGTGGTAAAATTGCAACAACATGCATAATTGTTGAGCAGTGATGTGAAAAAGATGCCAGTGCAAGAGAGGGCAAAGGTAAAAGAGAAAGTGAAAAAGAAATTTAACAAAGAGGAAATTGGGTTCAAAGTTTCTTCTTGTGGGTTTCACAATGTATTGTATTTGAAATGGGATGCTGCATGGCGATGGCGATCACATTTGGCCAAGAGTCGAGCCAAGCACAAGGCAAGACAAGCTAAACATCGTCATGTCGACAATGTTTGAGGTGAGAAAATTTTCAAGTTTTTTAAGTTTAATTTGATTGAAGACCGAGGAGGGAACATGCTTGTTTCTTCAAGGAAAATTTTCTATTTTAAAAATTCTAGGAAATTGCAGCAAGATGGTATCTACAACATCAAGACAGGATCTACAGAATCAAGGGAAAATATTTGTTTTCATGAAAAGATCAAATTGTTGAATTCAGGAAAATTCCAGTGGATTGAGACTGGAAGGGTGAGGGGGTTGTACCCTCATCCAAATGTTCAATAATAAAAGATATTTTTGGGTCCAAAAGCTTCTAGTGGGGAGAAGTGATCTGGTGCTCAAAAATATGCTCACAAATGAAAGTTGTCGGAATGGTGTGGAACCAGAACGACTGTGTAGATCTCGTCGTTTTGAATCCGACGCAACTCATTTCACAGCAAAATGACACCATATTCTCCTGGAAATGAGTTCTATTTGTTTTCCCAAATAGGCAAATTTTTCAAAAATGACAGCTAACTGGGAAAATTTTTGGGCCAATGGCAGGCTACCACGTGGCCTCTTCTGGTTGGATGAAATTAAATTTTTTTGGGCCTACCATAACCTGACACGTGGTAGGCCTTGAATGTTTTTTTCATGGGTGAATTTCATTGGTTGGTTGTTGGACAACCACATGTTACCACGTGGCCCAAACAGAGGCCGATTCATGGCAACACGGGGGCCACCAAAATTTTGGTTAAGTCTGAACTGCACCTTTGTAGGAATTAATCACACTGAGAACCTCTTCACAAACAACACCACACCCTAACCAATCGGGCCACATTATTCCTTATTAAACCTTACAACCAAAACAATATATAAATTTTATTTGGGAGGAGGTTTGGGGTAAGGGGCCAGAGCTTAGCCCCTCCCTCCATATTATATGATATGACCATGCCTGGGAACCACGGGCACGACAGAGGTGGCACGCCATATTTTTAATTAAAAATAATAATAATTGCCCATGTTTAAATTAGTTTAAAATTCAGGTTTAAGGCCACATTAGGCATTTTAACCATTCCACAAATTGCGCCGAAATTCTACGAATTGGTTGCTCAATTAGCTGAAATCAAGGCGAATTTGTAGGACGATTCCAAAATTTGGGGAATTTGTAGAGCGACTAGCAGCAAAGCTAGGGAAACTCATAACTTCTTCAATTTTTAACCAATTTGGGAACATAAAGAGGCTACACAAGAATTTTTGATAGCTCTAAAGCTAATGGAATAGGTTTTGAAGCCATTTGAACAATGTAAATGTATGTAATAACCATTTTATGAGCATAATGAAAGAGGGCCACTCATTGGAAGCTGGACCAAGGAGACGTAGCCCAAGAGGGGTGAACTCCTTCATCACTTGTTGTGTTGTGGTTATTTTTATGGTGTATTTGTCTTTTGTTTCTTGCATTTTTGGAGTTTTAATTCATGCTTTATGTGTAAAAATTAACATAAAATCCCACTAAAACTCAATTTTAACACTTGCAATTTATACAAGCTCAAGCACATTTACATATAGATCTCATATAGATTAAAACATGTTCCATTATGCTAATTAGAATTTTTCACTTCCCATTTTCTAGGAATGTGCAGTTGGTTAACTCTAAGAACTGTGCAATTCACTGGCTCAAAAGACAACGCAATTCACTGAGATAAGGAGTTGTGCAATTTTCTTTCTTAGTGGATTGCATAGCTTACTGCCACATAGAGTTGCACAATTTTCTCTCACAACTGATTGCACAGTTTCCTAACTCAAGGGATTGCGCAGTTCACTCTGACAAGGGGTTTCATAGTTCACTATGATAGAGGATTGCATAATTCCTCAAAGCAAGGCAAGCAAGCAGTGTCGATCAAGGCAAGACTTATCTTGTGTTTACAAGAGGTGCATTGTCTAACACCAAAATTTGTGCAGTGACTATCGACAAGGACCAACTTCCATTGAGGAGTGCCCAGTAGTTGTTGAAGGGAAATCACATTTAAGACATCACAAGCTTAACATTAGAAAATGAGTCATTGTGAAACTTAGTAAAGCAAGAAGAAAACTTGACGCAAGTTGAAATGACAGTTCTTATGGTTAAAGGGAGGCTCCAAAATCAAAGCGTGGGAAAAAATTTGGAGGGGGTGTTGTAGCAGCTACAAAAAAAGGTTGATTGAAAAATAATAAGCATCCCAGTCAAGAGAGGATTCCAATTGCATTATATTTTTTAAAAGGTTCCAAATATACCACACTTGGTTCTCATCATTTATGTCTAGTCTCATCATATCGAAAAAAAATTAACATTTTCCATGGTTAGAATGATCCTACATCTACACACCAATGGTGGCTTAACCATATGTATTTATCAAAATGTATAAGATATAGGGTATGAAATCTCATTTTTTGTTAGTGTTTCTCTAATTGAGATAAATACCAAAAATTTCTGGATGCTTATTGTACAATGAACCATTTTCTCATAACGAGGAGGGATTCATTCCTATAAAAAACAACCATCCTAAAACAAAGAAAATAGATTCATGACTTGTGATATCACATTCATGATGATGACTCATACAAGCTCTAATATTCAATGTAAGGGAGCAAGGTGGAAGTGTTCCTACTAAATCAAGAGCCATCCACGCTAGGAATGAAGACGAGATAACAAATGTAACAAGTCACTAGGCATGGGCACAACAACATCCGTGTGATGATTTCAAACTTTTGCATGAAAAAATAAAAGGTATTATGGTTTCTACTTACATTATAGGAATTTACAGGGTAAGTTCGTTAGATCAAACACCAAAGGTCACCGCTCACAAATAGATCACAGGTCGGTATGCCAGTATCTGACATGGTTAAAACCATCAAAGAGGGAAACAGTCCACGACCTAAGCCAATGCGAGCACTTCAGGAAATTTATTAATATAAAGAAAGAAAAATTACATAATCTTCTCTCATAAATGGTTACCGGACAAATGACCCTCCATGCTCTTTAAATAGAGATCATGGACCAATTGTGTATTAAGCCACAGATCAAGTGTCGGTAATACCGAGGAGAGAGTGAACCATCAAATCACTACATATCATGACCGCCCGATTACAAGTTACAAATGTACATAGTAAAGAAACACAATTTACCTAACTCTACGCTAGACCAAGTTATACTTAACTATTTCCTATGTGTCGGAATATCCTAACATCCCCCCTCAAGAACAAATTGGGATAGGATTGAAGGATTTACAAAGGTGACACAAAATGAGACTATTTCCTATGTGTCGAAATATCCTAACATCCCCCCTTAAGAAAAACTTGGGATATTATTGAAGGATTTAAAAAGGTGACACAATAGGAGAAGGAAGGAGGCATTAGAGCCGATCCCCCCTATATGATAACTTTCTTGAACTTCAAGCATAGATCGAATTTTGGTAAACTTCGCTTTTGTGAGAGCCTTTGTAAAGATATCAACAACTTGATCATTGGTTGGACAATATTATACTTCAAGAACATGATCATGAATGAGCTTTCTAATGAATTATATGTGAAGCTCAATGTTTTTCATACGTTGATGCCAAACTGGATCTTTTCATAGCTTAATGGCACTCTTATTATCACACAAAAGTGTAGTTGGATGTTGTTGATGAAGACCAAATTCAGACACGATCTGACAAAGCCACATGGCTTCTTTGTTGGCTTCAACTGCACCATGATACTCTGATTCTGCTGAAGAAAGAGTGATGGCACTTTGTTTCATACAAGACCATGTAATAGGTCCTAAACCAAGAGTGAATACATAACCTGCAGTAGACTTTCGATCATCAGGGTCACCAGCCCAATCAAAATTAGTGAAACCAATCAACAATGGAGATGCTCCTACACTGTAATGAATCCTGAACTGAATTGTAACTCGAATATATTGAAGTATTCTTTTAGCTAGTTTCTAGAGACTTTCATGAGGTTGGTGCATAAACCGAAAAATAAGACCAACGACAAAGGAAAGGTTAGGATGAGTATGGGTTAGATACAAAATTTTACCAACAAGTTGATGGTATAAGGTAGCATCAACTTTAGGGGAAGTACAAGTGACTGAAAGCTTGACTCCAGACTGAAAGGGAGAAGGGGATGGCTTGCATTTTTCCATGTGAAGGTGGCGTAGAAGATCTCATGCATACTTGGACTGAGGAAGGGTAATACCTTCTTTGGATTGCAAGACTTGAAGACCAAGGAAATAATGCAAGTGTCCTTAGTCTATCATTTCAAACTTCTTTTTGAGGCTAGACTTCACATGGTTTATCTGGTTGGGATCACTACCATTAAGGATAAGATCATCAACATAAAGAACAAGGATGATGCAGGACTTACCCACTTTCTTGGTGTAGACAATATTGTCGGAATGACATTTAGAAAAACCATTATCTAAGAGAAAGCTATCCATTTTGGCATACCAAGCCCGAGGGGCTTGTTTGAGACAATAGAGAGACTTCCTAAGGCGACAAACAAGGCTAGAGTCATTTTGGATAAAGATAGGGGGTTGTTCCTGTAAAAATTATACAAACATATGTATATCAACGGATTCAATCCGATCAAGCAATGTACTAGAGCTAGATATTGAATCCTTCTACAAATCAATTACGGAAAATAAACACAATCGCCAATCACAACAAGTAAAGGAAGAAGAAAAGCAAACCATAACACAGATATTTTCTCAGGGAAAGCTTGCTTCTCAAAACCCCTCTATCTTCTATTGTATATTCACCATGGAATCATGAAACAATTACAATGCACTCTTCTCACAAGAGTCTCTTGCACTCTCACAACTGTCTCACACTGACCCGGACAAAATCGACCAACACTTAGCTAATTTCCTACCTTTATTCATCCTACCTTGCTTGCGTAATTCCTAATGAATGAAATCCCTATTCTTTAGGAATTTTGGCCTTCCAAAACTGCGCAAGCATCATGGGCAATCTAATGTATGTCTGGTTGCATGTGTGCAACCTACTAATGATACAACTGATAATTAACATCCCTTTAACCTTTGTCTCAACTGGGTCTACACTGAAACTGACATGCATGCAACTATTAATAGTAATTCATCAGTTGCATGGCAGATCACTGATTGTGAATTAAAAATGATTTAATTCACTTCATCTCTCACCTGTGCAACAAACAGTTACAACTAGTGCAACTGGCTTTAACTCACCTAACTGAGTTAACTGATCACTCATGCATTAAACTAATGCATTAACTGCAACTCAAACTCCATAAATAATAGAATCACTCTGCATGCCTCACCAAACACCCTCAACTTTAAATTCATGAGCTAATTGAGTTTATCACACTCAGTTAACTATTACAAGTGATTATGAGATAAGATTACATTTTATTGTCCAATTTAATTAAGTGAAAATTAAATTAGACACTGCACCAATTTATTAAATAAATTGGCTTCCACAGTAATGTATCACTAGGACCCATGATCCCACGATCCCATACTAGTGTGTGTGTTTCATTTTCTTATTGATTTCCAACAGTTCCATGTAGAATTCTTCATGCAAATCCCCATGTAAGAAGGAATATTTAACATCCATCTGATGGACTTCCCATTTAAAGGAGTCCGCAAGGGAAAGAACAACGCAGATAGAGTTCATTTTGGTAGCAGGGGAGAAGGTTTCAGTATAGTCAATGCCTTTAACTTGTAAAAATCCTTTAGCAACAAGAAAAGCTTTATTTTTATCCACTTTTCCATATGCTCCAAGCTTCTACCAAAAAATTAAGACTAAGCCCTTTAGATTGAAGCATACAATTAGCCATTTATTTTAGAGTGTGATTCTTCTGTTCAGCTACACCATTTTGTTGTGGAGTATATCAAACAGTATGTTGCAACTGAATGCCATGCTCAGTGCAAAAGTGGATAAATTTGTTGTTAACATATTCTCCTTCATTTTCAGATCTTACTTAATAATTTGATGTCAAGATTGTTTCTCAACAAAGACCTTAAAGGCCAAGAACATGTTAAAAAATTCACTCTTGAGTTTTAAGAAGTATACCCAAGTGCGTCTAGAAAAGTCATCAGTGAAAGTTAAAAAGTACTACAGCCACAGAAAGAAACAACAGGAATTGGACCACATAAATCACTGTGCACAAGCTGCAAAGGGGCTGAAGCGTGCCAAGAGGCACGTTTGTCAAAACTATTTCGATGATGTTTTCTGAGTACACATCTAGAACAAACACCATCTCGACAAGATACCATAGGAAGAAATGTCACGATATTTTCCTTACATAGATTAGCGATAGCTTAAGAGACCAAATCACTCATGCCAAAGTTTGCTCACTTCATCATTATGAGCAACAAAAACAAAGGGAAGACATGATGACCCAAATTTGTCAAACTTATACAACCTTGTGGAATCATCAACAATTCCAGTAGCTAAAATATGTCAAGGATATGTGAGGTCCTTAATTACAACATCATGAGGTGAGAATTCTACTATTTTCCCTTAAACAAATAGAAGGTTGCAGGACAAGGTAGGAACACATAATACATCATTAAACTGACCATTATCTAGAGGAATGGTTCCAGAACCCACAACAATAAGAGATCTATCATCACCAACATAAATATTTTTAATGTTACAATCATTTAAGGAAGAAAACATGACTTTATTTTTGGCCATGTGGTAAGAGGCTCCAGAATCAATGAGTCACTCATGAGAATGAGAAGAAGAAGATACATTCAAAGCATAACCAGATCTTGATGTTTGACAACCACAAGTAGAAAGTGTCATTCCTGAAGATGAAGTTGAAGAGTTCTCCAAATTGATGTTGTGCTTCTTCATTCTTGCTTCCAAGGCTTCCATCTTCTTAAATCATTTTGACGCTATGTGGCCATCACGGTTACAAAAGTTGCAAATTGTCTTCTTCCATTTGTTTTTATATGCCTTATCAGTTTATTGAGATGCTTTTTCAGTTTGTGGTTGAAATTGCTTAAGACCCTTCTTTGGTTTAGGACCATTCTTTTTAGGATGCTGCTTCTTAGGATTTTTTGGTATGGTTGCTACTGGGCTGTTAAGGCTTTCTTAGAAGAGTTTCCAGTATTAATAAGACCAAGGTGTAAGATTTTTTCTTGTTCTCTTATCAAAGAATCACAAAAGGCATCAAAGGAGGGGGACTTGTAGGCCGTTCCTTGAGAAATGAGGGCTTATATAGTGTAATGGAGGGTGGAAACAAATATAGAGTATAAAGAGCTAAGATTAGCAAGAATGGAATATATAAGACTATCATCTTCCTTTTTTACCTTACAACCTTCTAAAAGAAGTCTAAGGGTCTTGAATTTGGACAAAAAATCTTCAATAGAGGAGAAATTATTGGGATCCAAAGTAAGCAACTCATTCTCAAGCTGGTGGGCCCTGATTTCATTTTGAATGCAAAAAATAGTATTTAGTTTTTTCACAGCTGCATCAAGGGTGTCAATTTCTTGGATATGGAATCTAAAATCTTAAGCAATGGACATTACTATCAATCCTCGTGCTTGATCTTGTTTATTTTCCCATTTAGCGGCTTTATCTCCATCGGTAGGTTTAGTTTCTTGTCCTGTGGCTATTCTATAAATCCCTTTACTTCTAAGTAAGCTTATCATGTAGGATAGCCATTGGAAATAATTGGTGCTGTTAAGAATAACTGGGCATGCACTTTCCATTTTTTTTATACAACTAAAGCTGAAAAAGGCTGAAACTAACTACTCCAATGGAAAAATCTCGAAAAAAGAGGCTGGTTAAAAAAAACAGCTCGGAAAACGGCTTCTGGATGAAGAAGTTATGCCTTTTTGAAAAAAATGTGTTGTAAATGCCAAATAGTTACGTGAAAGGTTGAAAGTTGATGATGAAATTCTATTTAAAAAAAATTCCTCCCCCTCCCCCCCCTCTTTCCAAACTTAATACAATAAGCTCATTTTAAAAAAAAAACTACTTTATGTGACCCACTTTTATAAATAAGTGAGAGTCACTTTTACAATGTTACTTTTACATGTGCTTTTTAAATAAAAACCTATTTTTAAAACCAACAACTTACCAAAGGGCTTTATAAGAAAAAGTAACTTAACAAAAATATTTTAAGAAAAAGAAGTCTGAGAAAGAGACTTGAACCCAAGACCTCTATTCTCAGAAAATAACTTTACACCAAGTGAGCTAGTAAAAGGATTCTATAATTGTTTGAAAGGAGGAAACTGTTTTTTTCTTTTTTAGCTCTTCGATGTGCGTGCGTTTTCCTGTAAGAAAAAACAAAAAATCCGTGCCAAAAAAAAAAAAACAAGCCTTACGGAAGAACATTAGATTTCTAATTAGTCTTACCGGCAACTATCTATTTTTTCAATATTTCTGATTTCCTGAGATTGCACAAAGACGCGGGGAAAGACCATACGTAGCAAAAAAATTCCATCTTCTTGTTTTTTATTTGCCGAGATCGCACATAGCACAGAGAAAAGAGCATACACAGAGAAGAGGATATAGATGTGGCAATAAAAAATATATAAACTGAAATAAACAGAGTGAACCAAAATAAACAAAATGATTAATAAATATAACTACAAAAAAGATACTTTATACCTCGATATCTAAAATGACATAACTTGGGAAACCAAAAACCTTTTCGCATGAAATGAAAGGGGTTCCTCACTATAATAGATGCTCCAAACACAACAGAGAAATTATCTTAGCCCGAAAGTGGTAAAAAATAGTAGATTTGGAAAACAACAGTCGCATGCAGTCAAACCGGATTCAAATTTGCATCAACAATGTACGCGACCCTCAAAATGGCTTTGATACCATGTAGGAATTTACAGGGTAAGTTCCTTATATCAAACACCAAAGGCCACCACTCACAAATAGATGAAAGATCAGTACACCATTATTTAACGTGGTTAAAACCCTCAAAGAGGGAAATAGTCCATGGCCTGAGCCAACGCGACAACTTCAAGCAATTTATTAATATAAAAAAAGAAAATTTACATAAGCTTCTCTCATAAACAGTTACCGAAAAAATGACCCTCCATGCTCTTTAAATATAGATCATGGACCAATCGGGTGCTAACCCACGGATCAAGTGTCGGTAATACCTAGGAGAGAGTGAACCGTCGGATCACTACATATCGTGACCGTCAGATTATAAGTTACAAATGTACATAGTAAAGAAACACACTTTAGCTAACTCTACGCTAGACCAAATTATACTTAACTATTTCCCGTGTCGGAATATCCTAACACACATTATTTAGTAGGATAACATTATTATTTTGTGGAAAGGATTTTATAATTTTTTGTCTATATGGCCTTACTTACCACATTGATGTTATTTCTTTGTACTATGAATTCATGAAATTCTTATTTCAAGCAACCTTATTTATCAAACCAATGTTATTGTTCTATAGTATGAGTTCATGAACAATTTTCAAACTGATAAATAAGGTTGCTTGAAACAAGAATTTCATGAATTCATAGTACATTTCATGAATTCATGATAACTACTTTCAATGATACAATTTTGACTTCTTTAGATCATTTCAATCATTAAGCAGTTACACTTTAAAATTTCAATCGTTAACTTTCAGTAAAGTGAGCCAATTACTTTTCATCAATTTCTAAAGAAGTATGTCAAGCTACAATAACAAATGTAACAAGATTGTCAAATTGCTTTCATAGTCTTGTCAACCATGAGGACAATCAAGCCTTGATTAAAGAAGTTAGGAAATAATTACTTCTTCGAATTTTAGAAAGTTTTTAAAGGGAAAGAGTATAAAGGACATGTGGCCTTCATGTGGAATTTTTTAAGGATGATATTATTTTATATATGAAGACTCAAGAAGGGTGGTGGAGACTATAATAATTATAGAAAATCCTTTAGATCTTTCAACACAAGTTTTATAGCATTGATCATGAGATATGATATTGAAACCTTTGACAATTTTAGTTCAATCTCATTATGCAACTGAGACAAATTCATGAGGCTATTGGGATAGCCCAATAAGGACTCCACTCAACCAAAGTTAGGAGCCAAATATTGATGGTGATTAAAGTGGATCTATCCATAACATATTGTAGGGTAAGTTGGCTCTACCTTAGATACATTGGGTTTCTATCATCAATTTTTTGGATGGATGATGCATTGCATAACATTATTATCATTTTTTACTTTAATAAATGGGATAACATCTCCCTTATTCAAGCTAGGAAGAGGTATTAGACAACGATGTTCCTTATTCCTTCTCTTATTCATATTACTTGTTGATGGGTTGAGTAATAAAAGAGGTACCATAAAAGTGACAACTTCAAATGGGTAAATCATGGAACATCTTCTAATATCACACAATTGTTTGTATATGGCATTTAATTTTCCAGGAAGGAACAAAATGGGTAATTGAGAAATTCAAAGGAATTTTGGATTTATTTTATAAGGTGACAAGTGAGACAATTAACCCAATATATATATATATATATATATATATATATATATATATATATATATATATATATGATCTCCATATTAGGTATAACAGAGTAGGAAAATAATTATGTTACTTGAATATCTCCTTATGAAATGGTAGATGTAGATCTGAAGTTGAAATATTTGGCTTTCCAGCTAAAGCCAAATTTGTTCAAAAATGTGGTTGGTAATGGTTATTTTCTAAAGTGGGAAAAAATTAAATACATGATGTAATCATTAGCTCTTGAGAGGGGAATTTCTAGTACTAGTGAAAGTATCCTTAGAAGTGATTCCAATATACTAGATATCACTTGTCTCGACCACAAATATTGTATCGAAAGTCATCAAATGATTATGCTATAAGTTCATCTAGTCAAGAGATCAACAAAAGAATGGGTTTGTTCTAGTTTCATGGAAGAAATTGGTTTTACCAAAACCAAATGGAGGTTGGGGGAAAAGAGCCCATCTCTCTTCTCCAAAGCACTCATAGTAAAAAATGTTTGGAGATTAATACACAGAACATTGATGCAGATACAGGTAATAAGAGAAAAGTATATAGCTCTTGATTGTGTAGTAATGGGTAAGGAATCATGTAAAACAAGTTAAAAATGCTTCAACAATCTGGAAACGATCAACCCAGTCGTTCATTTAGTTGGAAACTAGTTGATTTGGTAAGTCTGTAAAGGAGACAAATTACAAATTAGCCTTGATCCATGGGTAGAAGATAAAGGATTGCATTGGTTAATCCTCATGATGATCCAAGAGATAAGGAGCAAAGTTTAGTATATGCTTAGACAAGTTGTATATGGCATCCACATTGATTGACCAGGAGGCAGATTGGTTTTTTTTTTTTTTTTTTTTTTGGGCGGGGGGGAAGGGGGGGGGGGTTGTTCCTAAATCCGACCCTCGTAAAAAACTTAGACCTTCGCAGGACTTTTCCTATTTCTATTAGCCTACTTTAACTTCCAGGGATCATATTTGATTCCTTATCGTTTATTCCTAGTCATATGAAAAAGAGAGAATTAGTAAAATAGATCAAAATGAGATTTAAAGAATGAGGGATGAGGTTAGTGACGTAATTTAAGAAATGTCACAATCCATAGATATGCATATGTAATTATTTTATTAATCACATATAAATAAAAAAACACAATAATTAAATGTTAACATTACTAACTAATGCATATCTCTAAATATGATTAAAATTTGTATTCCTAACTAAGCACTCCAAAAAAAGTGGGGAGGTTGTCCACATAAAAGGAAAAATAAATAATTATAATATATAAATGAAATGTCTCCCATTTTAATATTTTTACAGGAAGTTGGCTTCTTAGTATATGTATATTTTGTCTTCTTAGTATATGTATATTTTGTAATTTATATTGTAACACATATTTTACAAAGGTAAATACAAATAAAAATGCGAGAGTTAAAAAGTAAAACTCCTCATTTCCTACCTTATATCAAAATTAAAGAAATTACTTCATAAAATAAGTCTATCAAAATATTTTCCATCTACTCATCTAAAGTCCATTTCTATGCACATGAAAAAAGTCTGGTTAGAAGTCCTAATTTTGCAAAATTTCCATTTAAACCAAATAAATTGTTATTATGTGAGCAATCTCATTATTCGAAATGCAAGTAAAATCATAAATGAAAACTAAATTTTAAAATATTTCAAAGGGAGTATTTTAATCCACCATTATCTTTCCACCTGATACGAAACGAAAACCCTTCATCAAAAATGAAATTAATGGTTGGATTCTGTTGGGTTAGAGGAGGTTCAATAACCTCCCTTCAATTCACCACCCGAAATGACATCTCAACTGTTTATTTAAAGCAGTATCGATCCCCATATTCATCGAGCTTGTACCTTGGCCAGGAATGTTGAAATTTTTCTCAACCCGAAAAATATGATTTTCTACATTGAAAAGTTTAAATGTAACCTTGTGAATAGTTCATTAAATTGAGTACATGTTTTAGGTTGGAGGATTGTTTTAATTTTTTTTTTTACCTCCACAAATTAACTTACATGAAATGCACTCACAAACTTATGGTTTAAGTTAAAATTTAAAGGATTCAGAAAGTCATTCGGCTATTTTAATAAAAAAAAGATCTGAAACTGGCTTCATTTTTTTTAATTAACTAGTTCAGAAACAATTATCAAAGATTTGTATAAAAAACCTTTATTTTCTCATTCGAAAGGGGTTAGCTCCGGGAGGTGGTGAGTCTTATGCTTTAGGGTATGATTAGACATGTTGTACACATTGATCTGCAGTCAGATTGATCTGCAAATTTTTATTTATGTGTCTATGTTTTCTCTTATTTTCATTATGTGCTTTTGATTTAAATCTCTGCACTATTCTTTGACTTGATCAATTTCATTCCGTTGAAGGTTTATTGATTCGTATATTGTCATTAATATGCATATTATCTAGAATTTATGAATTAAAATATTAAATTGATTTGTTGTTTAATTGGATGTGCTAGTACTTGAAACTTCTTGTCTAATTAGAATAATTCTTTTAAATATTATGTAAGTGCACATTTTTCATTTCGTTTATATTTTCTTAGTTATATGCACCAGTGTTTTTCCAGAAAATTAACAAACTAGTAATTAATATGAGAATTATTGGTTTTTCATAAAAGTTATTGAATTCATCCGCCTGGAAATATATATACTATTGACAGATTGTATGATTTTTGGTATCTGTATATACTATTGACAGATTGTATGATTTTTGGTATCTGTTTATGCATTATGGAGAAGCAATACAATACATGATATCGATTTCAGCCTCACTAATATTATGACAAATAGTGCAATACTCAAAATGCTGAAGTACTTTATGCTGGTACTTTTATTTTTTATTTTCCTTTATTTTAATTTAATTTATGTTCTATTGTTAATTAATTAGACTATATATTTAAATTCTTCTTTTAAACTGTAGGTCCTTGTTATCATATGTCTCTTTTCCATCTATAACTAGATCACATATTTCTTCAAGATACTCTCATATCAATAACCTGACCATATTTATTTGTGTAATTAGAAAACCTATTTAAAATTACATTAAATACAGGGAATACCCCATGAGGTGAAGGGAGGCCAACCCTATTCACTTGAAGTGAGAGGGTTTTAAACCCTCAACGAATGTATTTTCGAGTTTTTCTCCGTTACTGAGACAATCCGAGAACCAATAAAGGGGGAGGGGGACAGGAAGGGTGCGGTGAGGGGAATATGTTGTTGCATGCCAAAGTTACATAGAAATCATAAAATATAGTAATGTTATAATATGAAAGAATGATGATTAACTATTGTAACAAGGACCTACGCACCAATAAAGAACCAACAAGTGGGGGGGGGGTTGTTTGGGGTGAGGGGAATATGTTGTTGCATGCCATAGATACATATAAATCATAAAAAATAGTAATTTTAGAATAAGAGAGAATGATGATTAGCTACTCTAACAAGGAATAGGTTATAAAGATCACGTCGAGGAAGAAATGGAGGAACAACAGGTCTGGTAGTGGAAAAACATATAGAAGTTAAAGAGATTATACAAAAACAAATTTTCACATGGTTTATTTTAAATAATAGTGCTCCTACTTGGGATATTATATAAAATATAAATTTTATTGGACCTACTTGGTGTAGCTTATGTCAACAAGAAAATGAAACTAATGTACATATAATCATGAACTTTCCTTATCCAAACGAGGTATGAAATAAGTTGGAGTGGATGATTGGGTTATAAAATGTCTAGGTAGATGAAGACATAAAATATTATTTTAGTATTTAGTGTAGAGAAAAGGATTAAAAAATATCAAAACCTTGTTGCCTGGGAACCTAAAGTTGTTAGAGGGAAAATAAACTCTCTCTCAAATGCATTGTCTAGGCTCTTAACATTTTAAATGCTAATCCACATGTATAGGAAAACAAAGCACTCATAATAAATAAGATACATACTTTAATGGTATCTCTCAAGTTATCCCTCTTAAGGGTGGAGCAAGAGGACTATTATATACTTCTTCAAATCATAACATTCCATTCAAAGCTTGATTTAGTTAAGAAACAAATAACCATTGCTAGTCGATGGCTTTCAAACTAGTGTTGAGGTTGGCCTAAGAGTTTGGAGCATCTCAAATTCAAATTTGTATGGTTATACAATAAATGTGCAAGAGAACAACCTTGAGGAATTTAACCATGTAACCCTTTTTTATGATGTACAACTATTATTTATAACTTTCTCACACATATGTATGGTTCACATATATAGTGATAAGAATAAGATAATAGATGGACTATCTAAAGCTAGATTAGGAATAGATCAAAGAGCGTAGATTATTTTACAACTCCCTGATGGACACTCGTCTCAATGCACATATGAAGCTTGGATTTCAATTTTTTATGGTACTATAAAATCTTGCATAAGATAAAGGACACTTGCAAGAAAATTTATTTTGAATGATATAATAAATATGGATTTTTTTTTATGAGAATATACAAATGCAATTCCCTTGCTATACTTTATGGTTATGCTTAAAGAGGCATGTAAGATAAAAAATTATGTTAGTGGCTATAAGACCATTTTTAAATGCCTTTAGCTTTAATTATGTAATTTTGTTTATCTTAATAAAATTATATATTTTATATCCTTGGAAAAAATGTTCGTTTCAAGTGGCCTTTAATTTTCCTTAAAGTAATATCTTTATATTATGTGTCAATAATACATGTTTCTGCTGCTCTAGCTCCCTTACGCGCCCCCCTGATGTGCGCTCCCCCTGACGTGCGCCCCTGTCACGCGCCCTCCTGCAATGTGCTCCTCCCTCTAAAACCCTCCTGGATGCGCACCCTTGGCTGAGTGCCCCCCAGTTGTGTGTATCCCTGTGGAAATCCCCTCCTCTTATGCCTTTCCCCGTTGCGCGATATCTGCGGTGGACTCCCCTGTTGCGCCCCCAGTTGTGCGAGCGTTTGTTGTGCGCCCCCTTGTCGAACACCTCTGCTGCTCACACTCCTACTGCACATCTCACTACCTTTCTCGTTAGCTTCCCCATGGCCCCACGATAACGTCAAAATCCCATCAGGGGTAGCCAAAGAGGTGCATTCTCGAGGCGTTATCACCGTGGTCAAGATCAACGGATGGAATCCATTGAGGGTTCCTCTTCAGGCAGCTTCGATAGGAAGGCTACTCAAATGCATGACCGCTCCTAGGAAGAGATGGTCTTAACCCCAGAGAAACCAAGGGGTAGAAGAGGACCCAGGAAGTCCACCATAGCGCAATCTGAGCTACCTACTTCTTGGAAAATCGAGTCACTCCCTGTTCACAAGCCATCAGAGGAGGAGACAGACGTTTGGATCATGGATTCAGATGGAGTATGGACCAGAGTACCATATTTCTCCTATCTTCTGCACAGCCATCCCGAAGCCCCCGCGCGAGCCAACTTCTGAGGACGAGGACATTGCATGTGAATATGGATGCCTTATCGAGGAGGAGGACCCCGCAACAGAGGATGATGACGGAACACCATGACTGTGGGGTAGCTTGACCCTTCTTTATTTTCTGTCAACTCCGGACATACTACAGTTTTTTTGTTTTTATATGTGTTACGAAACGTTTTTTAAATCATGATTGTTTGACTCCATTAAGGGGTTGGTTTCCTCCTAGGAGGCAGCCCCAAACCTACTTATTTTTTAAGCTACCAAGGCTGGGATAGGCTAAGCAATGCTTGCCATCTCAGCCCACTGCCTATGTAAAGTTTCTTTTATGGTCTAATATATCTTAGCCTAACTTACAAAATATACATATATAGATATATGTATGTATGTATGTTTCGATGCTCGAGGCATTCTCAAACAAAAAGGATTAAGCCATTACAATGATACACTTATTATAAGCACAACATGTCACATGCCGGAATTTAATTTAGATGGGGAGGATAACAACATTTCTCTCAACAACTTGAGCTACATCCATTTGACTTCAAGTGGCCTTTTTTACTGAGCCAGTGTTATTATTTTGTAGTATGAATCCATGAAATGAAATGTTCGTTTCTAGTTGACTTATCATCATACCAAAGTTATTTTTCCACAATAGATTCACTAAATATCATGCCATGACAATGTATTATGTAAACCATTCTTACTTTCAAAATATATCAAAATAGAATTCTTGTCAATGGGTCATACCAAAGAATGTAGTCTAGGAAATAATGGCTACGTTGTTACAATTAAATCACCAAAATGTGTTGTCTTCTAGTCCCACATGGAAACCTTCATTCTTTATTATTGTTTATCCCTCATATATATCAAAGAGATAAGGTGAGCATATCTCAATTAATGTGTTTTTCCTTCCCTCATTTTGTTGTGTATTTATTACTAGTTTTTTTTTTGTAAATATTGTTAATCCACAATGATGTGGTCAGCTATCCATAATTCTTTGGAGCCTGACATGTGTGTTGAAGTTGGCTAAAAACATTTGACCAAGGATGTTCACAATGCTAAAACAAGGAAAAAAACTTTATGGGAAACATAATGCATTTGTTAGTGGAAGATGCCGCAATTATTTTGCTCAAGTTATCATCAATTATGCCAAATATTAGTTAGAGTTGAAACTAAGTGAGTAAATATGTCACAATAATGGTCATCAATGTAATAATCATATCATTTACTATGATATCTTATCTAAATCGCAGTAGGTATGTGGGTCAAAGCATGTACAAAATTTTGAACATTTAAACTAGGAAACAAATACTTCCATTGAGTCTTACCATAATCACATCAAACAACAATTCCCTATAGAGGCGAGTGTTAAATGCTAGTGCTATGTTTTTATATGCCAACAATTTACAGAAAAATAAATAAAATCATATCTTTAAGGCTTAAGGTCAATACAACAATATACTCATTAAGATATGATCATGTCATTTGTCAGAATTGACCTTAGATGAAACATCCCTCCCTTTCTTCTTCTTTTGGAAACAATAAATCGTTATTCCATAATGAGAATATACATAGTTTTGTCCAAATGGGATTGATCAAAATGACCCAAAATTTACTAGATCGGAGCAAGGTATAAAGCTTACTCCAAGTGTCAGACAAAACATGGCATATGCACATTCTTCCAACTTAGATATTCTTTTCCAAATAAACAAAATTACAAACTCTTTTAAAATTTTCTATCATGCATAAAGTTCAAGCACTGGCAATTACCCTCCTTATATCAATACCTAAATAATGGGAATTTTAAATACCTTGCTAATTTTTTAGAAATATAACCAAAAGTCTATACATTAAATTCTCAATCGAGGTTCATATGGAACTTGCAAATAATTGTGCACCACCCGCGCTAGTACAATATGTAGTTGTAGTATTCTAAATTCATGTTATGGGACAAGATATTGAGATTCTTTCACAAGTTAGCATGAGAAATCCACACCACACTTGCAATCCAAAACCACTCTTGAGGAAAGTAAATAGCACACTTTGCAAGAAATTAAACACAATAGAAAAAAAGTAAACATACTAGTTGTAATGGGTTACTTGTTCGAGTATTTTAGATGGATCTTGAATTCTACAACATAAATGCACATGAAATGCAGTAGCTACTAAATTCACAACAATCCACAAGCTATAGGAAACTCAAACTAGGTTGTACTATAAGGAATCACACCAAGAAGGCAATTGTAATTCTTAGAAAACAAGGTAAAGAAAAGAATAAATTTGAAAACTGAGTAATATGTTAAACCTAAAAAAAAATTAACATTAATTGCAGAGTCACAACAATGTGAATTGCAACATTGACCTAATCCTTAAGCTACAACTTTAATCATGCAATAGTCACAACAATAACCAAATGACACAATTGATATATAAGAGTTGCATCACGTATACTTCAAGAGTTGCAACAATGTGTAAATATCCATTCTAAATGTTAGAGTCAAAATAATAGGATCAGAGTTGCAACAATAAGTAACTAACAAAATCAAAGTTGCAACAATATAATAACGAAAGGAATTGCTAGAAATAAAGAAATGTAAGTAAATCTACAAGTACACTACTATCTATAAACATTACATGGCTAAGGAGGGGGCCTACCTCCTTAGACGAGGTATTGGTTAAAGAAACAACAACACACTAGCTATTCAACATACCATCAATGGAAATATATAATAACTTTTATTGTAAAAATGAGGTACAAAATAGCCCTTAGGTTCAAAGCAATCGATTCACTGGCTGACAGATTGATTATTCTTGTAATCCTACTTACACAAATATCTTAACTAATTTAAGAGTTAAATGGATAGTCATGAAAGTATGACGGTTCCATCTAGTTACAATGGATTTCCTTCATAAGGTAAAATTAATACATATGTTGACTTGATTAGTTGTGTGACAGGTGGCAAATGGGTCATGCTTTCATTGTGGAGAAACCAATTGCCATTCTCACTTTCTTGCATTGGGAGCTTAGTTGGTTGACTGATATGGGTGCTTCGTTGGTGAAGTTGTGTAATTGAGGTGACACAATGTAATGGTTGTCTCGGTTTGCAACAACAAACACTTAGCTACGAATTGCAACATTGCACTGAAGTGATTTGCGGCAACAAGGATTTGTAATATAACTGTTAGCATCCTGTAATTGTAGAACAAGTGCCTTTAGCTTGGAGTTGCAACAACTCAGAATTAAAAAACTATAGAGTTGCAACACTATGTTGAGTTGTAGCAACCCATAACATAGAGCCACAACACTTTCTAGTCTAGAGTTGCAACATCTAGCAACCATGAGTTACAACACATGTATATGGGAGTTGTAGCACATGTATCCTACTTTTATATGCATCTCTTCCTATTGAATATTAGTGGTTAGCGTATAAAGGTAAATACCTCAAAAATTGCATAATAATAAGCATTAATATGGAATATTAAGGGAATAAATGTACCTTAACCAATTCAAGTAGGAAAAAAGGTTGTTGGAGTGAGGTGAAAATGGGAAAAATCTATGTAAAAAGTTCTTAGAAAAGTGCTAGAAATATGTTAAATTGGGTGCCCGTTATCTCCCCCCAACCAAGCCGATTTCATGTCCATTTGCAATTAATAATCAATTTTTTTCTGACTCGTTGTAGCATCCATGGATTTTACTGATGTTGTAATCCACCTCCCATGGATCATGGGCATGGGAGTAGTCCTTCCTTACCTTAATTTCCCTCCAACAGACGAGCCTTTCCTTTTTGGTCATATTATAGTCTTTTTTATACTTATAATAAGGAATTCAAGTCTTTGGATAATGGAAGTTGGGACCAACCCAATGGTTCCCATGAATTTATATACACTTGACATATCATTATACTCTCTTGAGGGCTATTGAAAAATTTTAAGGGTTGAAAGGATCTCTTCTACCCATGTTCTCTGTGGCCCTTCCTTAGCATTCAACATACCCTTTTATAGTTGTTTTTTCAATACTTCAATCTGTGTGTTATAATGTTCAATGGTCTCTTACCCATTTCGGGCCATAAATTATGCACATATATGGGAGTTTACTCATCTGTAATGTATTATGAGGAAATATTGGCGTATATAATACTCCCCCTATAACCCATAAATTACACTTACAATTTTTTTCAACCACCTAATGTGAAATTATCTAATCAGTGTGGTTATTCATAAAAGATGCAAAGGCTCACAATTGAACATCCCCTACAAATTAGTTAGGGTTCCAGACATGGTAATGATGTAGCATAATGTTGTATTTATAGAGCTCACACAATATATTCTTCTCCTCATTGGTGCATGTGTATAGGCCTCCAAGAATTTATATAGAGAGGTGATTTCATAGGGCTTAGAGGTCACAAGATCCTTTCTTTGGAACATGAAACACTTATCATGCAAGTACATATTGTACACAAAAGAAGGATCTCTACAAGTAATTGCATCCTCCATTAATAATCCAAGTTGGATATTCTCAACCCCCATTTTATATACCTATCTATGTATCTTGGTATTATTTTCATCCTCTTCATCCATTCCCTTCTTCCACTACTCCCTTTTGATCTTGTGCATTTCCAATTTCTTAGGCCATCTATCTCTAATGTTTTTCACAACTTGTTGATGTTCCCTAATGGGCATTACTTTCTCCTCATAAGCAGCCAATATCATATGCCACCTATTATATTTGGACTTCTCCCACTAGTTTGGGAGGTTTACTTGAACTCCTTGGTCCTCCATCTCAACAACATATGCCTGAACAACAAATTCTATCATCTCAGGTCCTTTTTTCTTTGTTTTGATAACCATGTCTAGGGTTTCTTTCTCATGTGGTTCTACTTAGGTTGTTTCCTTTACCTCTGAAATAGGTTCCCTTATTTCCTCAACAACAACGAAACCTATTTCCTGAGCAAGGCATTCTAATTTTTCAAAGGGCCTACTTTCCTTCAATAAACTCTTCAATAGTGAGATTGTGGTTTGAATTTTTCTATTTTTATTTTTAAGTATCATATTCCTTGTAAGAATAGAAGTATAAAATGGCATCAAGGAAACAATACCTACTATTTTATTTTGATTCCTGACATTGAAGGTATTCTTTAGTTTTTATGTGGAAGCAACCTCTTATGCTTATATTGGTGTGCTTGGTGTCACAACTTCTTCTTCTTCTCCTACCTGTTGTTCCATGTCAACTTCCAGAGTTGCAGCAAGGCCTTCTATATCTCCTCTTGTTGGTTGTTATGTAGAAACAAGGTCCTCTTATGTGTCTCCCCTTTTTGGCTCTTTTGCAACAACAAGGTCCTCTTTTGTGTCTACCTTTGTTGGTTCTTGTGTGGCAATAGTCCTCTTCAATCTCCATCTCCAACTCTAGTTTCTCAGAGCCTTGTTCTCCCCCCATCATGTTTGTTGATTCTTGTGTGACAACAAGTATTACTTCTTCTTATACTATAACAAGTTCTTATTCCACCCTTGTTGGTTTTTGTGTGATAACATGGGTTTCTTTAACAAATGGGGTTAGTTCACTAGTGTATCTCGTTCTATTCTTCTTGGGAGTTGTTATGTATGCAAGTCCCTTTTTCACCCACCTCAGCCTTTTAATTGGATCCTTACTTCCAATGATCTCTAAGTCAATGTAATTATTGTCCTCGTCTTGTTACAGAGTTGCAGTAGGGTGTCCTTCTATCACATGAGTTTTGGAAACTTTAATTACTTCCTCTACGGGAGTGGTATCACAATATTATTCAATTTAAGGAGTTTTGGAAACTTCAACCTCCAAAGTTTAAACCATTGAAACCTCGGGAGTTACAACATGGATCCTTTTAGGTCGAGTTGGAGCACCTGTAGCTTCATACAAAGTTGCAGCAACTGCTTATTCAATAGGTACCCTTGCTACATCACTCTAAACTTGGCCTTATTTTGCAATGCATGCTCAACTAGTAACTTTATGAGGCCTTGATGTCAAAGGAAATCTATGGGGTATTCAAACCTCTAAACAAGTGTGGTATTTGTTTGGATTTCGTTCTAAAGGAAGAATGTCATGTTAACTAGCTTTCCATGCCTTAGGTGGTCCAACAACCTTAAGTTTTGTAAGTAAACTATCTAATGGTAGCCTTCACACGTGAAATATATCTACACCATAATGTCTACATCCCCCCAAGGGTCTGGCAATGATATTTGGTTAAATCTCGTACCTTTCCTAACCAAATCCTCACCTGATTCAATGAATTGTTACATGATCTCTAGTTTCAACCTTCTTGTATAGTACCATCATTCTATGGTTTGCGGGAGACCTATAACCTTATCCATGGTAGTTTCATCCACATGCACCATTGTTCCCATACTATGGAACTATTATCTATAAAATTCATAGTGAACCCCAGTGCTACATTATCATCATATCCCTGAAGCTTGTGGACATATTCAATGCATATTTGGTTATGAAAAATTCCCAGATGTGATCATACGTCTGCAATAATTGTGTCTTTGTGGGATCTCTCAGTTTAGTGAGCCTCCTAGTTTTTCTTTTTGTTCAGAGCTCATTTCGTTCTGCAACTACACAATGAAATGAGTAGTTTGGTGGGCAGGATTAGCATTGCAATTGCCAATTATAGTAAAGAAATATTATATGATAGCAAGGTGATGTCATTGGTTTATGGCACAGTAAGGAGTACATGCAATTAAGACATTATTTCTAAATTAGTTCCATTCATTATGCGGTTAAGAGGCATATCTTCTTAACTTACCATGAGTGGTCACTTCTTCCAAATTGGTGGCATAATCGTTTATGTCCCATGCTCTTGTCCTATGGATTTGACCATGAAAATATAGTTGGAATCCTTGCTAGCATGAGAGTTACAACACTGGGGTTATTGTGTTGCAGTTGTAGCTTGATCCATCCATGGTGTCACAATAGGTGTTGTCGTCACCAAAAATGATTAGTGGAATTGCGGCAATGGAGTTTTAGTGTCTAAGTTGCAACAATTGAATTATGGTTGTGGAGTTGCAAAAACGTGAGTTTTAGCAATTTTTGCACCAATTTTTGGTCATCTAACCATTTGCATTTAGATGGACCGAATTACACCATGTAAGACCAATTTTACCATAGTAAAATTGCTTTCACTATAAGAAATAATTTAGTAAACCATATTTTATTAAGTTATTTATGGTTCAAATAGGAAACCCTGTGAGGAATAATTAAATAAACCCTTATTTTATTTTATTTTCCTCTAGGAATAAGTAATTAAACCTTTGTTTAAATAATATTCTTGGTCATATTTAACCCAATTAATGAGAAATAATTAGATAAATAATTATTTATCTTATTATTATCTAGGAATAATTAATTAATCCTTATTTAATTATTATTCCTTGTAAAATTTAACTAAATCTCCTAGAAATAATTAAATAAATCATTTATTTGTTTATTGTTTCTAAATAAAGGGATTTAACAAATTTAAATTATGTTTCCCTCCAAAAAAATATAATAAAATATTCAAAGTAGTTAGATCTAGATCTTGGTTAATAATATTTTATTATGCACCATTATCAAGGTTAACTCAATATTTTGTTATAAATAGGAGGGTTTTCCATTCATTATTTAACTTTGATCATTTTATCATGGTCGGAATTTGATCCTTTGCCATTCTCATACTTTAATTGCTTTTATTATTTTCTTACTTCTTGAGCTCTCATAGAGTTCAACGCGTCTTGGGTTTTCTACACCAATGAGAGAGAGAAACTTTTGGATGTGAAGTGTTGAGGACAACCAAGAACCCATCCCATTGAGGGGGACTGGTAACATTATTCTTTGTTCCCTTCCTAGGTGTCAATAAATATAAAATTCTTTATATATCTTGTCTTGTCCATTGGATATTTGGAGGAACTCTTATTTCATTTTACTGTTTAACTACTTTTATTGTATAGATCTAGGTTTTTGTTGCATTTGTTTTGACTATCTATTATAGATATAAAGAATTTAAGGAGTCATCTTTGTTATTAGTGTTGTTTGTCATGTGCAGCTAAAGTGATCTCTTTTCGTACACTTGCGTTAACAATTCATACTAACAATCGGCAACTCCATAGGGTTTTATTTGTATTCCTGCATGACGAACTGCTTCAACACCTAGGGTTTTTCTTCATCTATTTTTTAGCCTCTTAATGTTTTTTTTTACCTTTTATGCCCTAAATCATAAAAAAATTCTAACTTTAGAGTGTTTCTAGGTGTTTTTCGCAGGTAACAAGTACAAGCCGCACCAGAGACGATAAATTTTTCTACAACCTGCCGCCCGAGGATCCTGGAACTGCAGATTGCACTTTTCAGCCCATAACTTGTGAATTTAGGCTCAGGTCGTACCGTGAGACCAGAAACTACAATTTCAGCAGCCAACAAGTCAGTACCTACGAGCTGCAACATTTTGCAGGATTTTTTATGTGACTGTCAGGGTTTGCCTCAAGCACTGTTCAGGGTTGTCTGACCTCTGTCTTAGCCTATCTTAGGCCTGGATATGCCTAGTTTGTCTCTTTGAAGTAGGACCAAGCCCCTTAGGGTTTCAGTATGCTTCCACCTTTCTAGGAAGGGTTTAGCTGAGTAGGTAGTCTGAGATTTTGCAACGCTTTCAGCCATTGTTTAGGGTCTGATCTATCTTCTTTCAGATCCTTTTAGATCATTTATTATCTCATCCAAAACTCACTCTTGAGTATTTTTTGATCTTTTCCTTAGGGTCCCCTTTGTTTCCCTTAGGGTTTTAACCTATCACCTCTCATTTTGCAGTAGTTTTCCCTCTAGTTTCTTGTTTTTTTTCTGCACCTCTGTCCAGCAGATCTGATTCATTATATCGTTGTCCCTTAGACCTTATATCTTTTGGCCCTTTTGTGTGTTTTGAGTCAATTTCACCCGCCTCTTAAAATAGTTGCTTGGGAAGCCTTCTTTTGGGTTGAATCTATACATCTATAGTTGTTTATTTTACAATTGTTTCAATTTTAGTTACAATTATTCAACATTTTTTCTTCTTTTTTATAACTGTTTGGGCTTAATTAAAATTAACACACTGATTTCATACACGCACACCTAAAGCGAAGAGCACTTGTTTTACACCGCCAAACCAAGACACAAACACCGTAATTAATTTATCTGCACCTCTGAGCCTTTGTTTATCACTCTTCATTATTGGGCTACTTGTGTCTTGTGATCATTGCGCCCCCAAGGAATTTATCCCAGAGAATTCTAGGCCTTCATCCTCAATTTCCGTTAGGAATACTTACTCCATCATGTAAGGTCCGAGTTCGCCCTCCACCGATTCCCCATACCGACTTCGATCCTGGTTCATCGGGTCCTTCCTCTGATTTCGATCCTAGTTCCCCTCCACCTAATTCTTTCACCATGTCAGGCACTAATGCAGGTGTTGGTCCTCAAGTTGGTGGTAGCCCCGGCCCTAATGTTGGAGCTGCATCTAGCGGAACCACTACCAGAATCGTTCTGACTACTCCGTTGCTACCTTTTATGGCAGGTTTAAGCCTTCCCAATTTCATCCAGTTGATTAAAAACCCTATACTCCACAATCTAGGTTGGCCTATTTTGACAACTAAGCTTCCTTCAGACATTCCTAAGTTTGAAGGAAACACTGGAGAGGACCCTTCCAATCACGTATAATCCTTTCACATGTGGTGTTCGTCCAATTCTATCACTTATGACTCCATCTGTCTTCGGTTATTCCAACACACTCTCATTGGAGATGTTGCAAAGTGGTATGTCGACCAGGTCGCTTCCTCTCATTCCACTTTTGCGACTCTTGCTAAAGTATTTCTGTCCTACTTCCAGCTACCTCTCCGATATGATATCGTTTCCAAATTATTTATTGCATTCCGTCAAAATTCTGCCACCTGCCTTTCTGACCATGTCCAAGAATGGCATAGAAGGAAGATCTTATGTCGAGCTCCTACATTCGATGACCATGTCTATATGGAATGGTTTCTCAACTTTCTTTTTCCTTCTATTGGTAAATATGTCGCATTTCACTTTCCTCAGACCGAGGAATAAGCTCTCCAGTTGCGCTGAAATATGACTTGATCTACACCCAGTTTGGCTATGTTTATACTGTTTTACCGGATCTTCCTAGACCTGGTGATGCCAACGCATGGGGGGCATCTCACACGCTGATGGTATCGTTGGATCTATTTCACATCCATATACTCATCCTCCCATGGATTATGGTTTCCCTCAGGGAGGGGCCAACTACTCTAGCACTTATCCCCCTCTTGGAAACATGTATCCAGGACAAAGCACGCCTCATGCATCTGCCCCATTGCATCAATCGATGCCAGGGCGAGTTGTTGCTCAACCTGCTTACCCCAATGTTGCCCAACCTCCTTTCTATCCTTATCAACAACCTGGTGCTCCATCCCCTCCGACATTAGCACACTAGCCTCCCATGCATTCTCAACCTCTGCCACAGCAGCCACCTCCCCCTCAAAGTCAGGTGTATGCACAACAGAGTGTGACTGATCCTTCAAATTCCAAGAAAAAGAGGAAAGGCAACCAAAACCAACCAGCGCAAGGTAATCAAGGGCGCCAAGGTAACTAGCCGAACACTAACAACCAATAAGGGCGATCAACCCAACAAAAATAGGCCTCTTTTTACGAACAAGCGTTGTACTTGTCATGGCGTCCATGGCCATTGTACTCATTATTGTCCACTTTTACCCTAGATGCGCCAATTGTGGGAAGCACAAGCAACATCTAGAGGACAACAAGCCATTTCTTCAGCTCCTCCAAATATTGCTCTTGTTCAACTGACTGTTTTCACTGATCCTTTCCCTCAGCAAGGATATGTGGCTGCTTAACCCCCTCAAGATCAAGCTGCCCCTAAAACTTCACAAGTTGGTACCCCTGAATACCAGATTCTCATGATGAATTCTGAAGAGGTCAATACCATTTATGTCAACCTTCAGACTCGGTCATGCCAATATGGAAAGCCACTTGCTTCGTCTACAACCAATTCCCAAACCAAAGTTTCCACAAAGTCTATTTCGACACCTAATGCTCCCTTACAGATCCCTCAACCTCGGGCAAAGGTCATTCCCAAGATCCCCAAAGGGCCATTACACTGAAATGTTACTTCTGCCAAAGCCGCCCACACTTACAACATAATAGATGACTTGGCGCAATCTCCTGCTGCCATGTCAATGCTGGAAGTCCTCCAGTCGTGCCCTTCACAATGTAAAGCTCTATTATCTACTCTGGGCATTGTGGATCCTTCAAATGATCGTTTGATCGTCTTTGATGTTGACAAGTCAGAACATCCCCCCTTACCTTCATCTGTCACATTCCAAATACTAGTCAAGATTCGTAATGCAAATGTATCGTGATGTATCATTGATGAGGGTGCATCCACCTGAGTGATGTCCGCCTCTATCTGGAATAAACTCGGATCACCTGACTTAGCCCCATCCACCATAACTTTGTGTACTTGGGATGGTCATCCTTCTCATCCCCTTGGCATGTACCGCAATTATCATGTCACTCTTGCGGGAAAGATTGTCTGTGTTGACATTGAAGTCATTGATGCCCCCCTTGGATTACAACATCCTCTTGGTTCGCAGCTACACTTATGCGATGTCTATTGTCGCATCTACGGTTCATCGTAAGATGTGATTTCCACATAATGGAAATATCGTTACCATTGATCAGTTGACATATTACAAATCGAAGTCCCAAACCTCCCCCGAGTCTATCATATCTTATGTGGCCAATAAACAAACAATCGCACCTCTCACTAGTGTTTCACCTGGAGTTTATAAATATTCCACCTTACTTGGTGCTTTCCCTAGTCCCCCCCCCCCATTCTTGCAGACCCCAACTTGTCGAATGTTTGCATGATGCAATCATCTCGGACTAGCCTTAAACATGCTGGTTGAACTAGCCAGCAACCTACGCCTCCACAACCTACTGATAGTCACTCGATGCAACCTTCAGGACCTTCTTCTTCTGCTAGTGTATCTTCTACTCCTTTTCAACCAGGAATGGTGCCCCCTAGCCTTAACCACTTGGGAGCCATTCTGCCAAGCCATTACCCCTCCAGTCAGATATCGTTTCTAGCTCCCCCCTCTGGAGTGTTTTCAGTGCTTGTTATGGCTACATTGAACCTTCCTAACTTGACGCTGGGAATCCCTGTTTGGTTCATCAACCCCCAGCCAATACCCCGCCCGATCAGCTCAAACCTTATACTACTTTGACCCTAGTAAAAATGGTCACCATGACCCCTCCCTTTGCTTCAGTGCCTCAGCCACCTCAACAAGAATCTACTCTTGTTGCGAAAGCATCAAGTGAGGGGGGAAAAGAAAAAAATAAGGAACCTAAGGACAAAGCCGCCCAAACAACTCTTTCTCCTCCTAAGCCACCGAAGCAATCACTTCCGTGCACTTTGTGTGATGTTGTTGGGCATGCTACGCAAAATTGTCCCGAGCTTCCTCTTCTCAAACCTGTGGCCAACGGTATGTTCCCTAAATTTGATATGCCGGAGTTTCATGTTACCTTACCTGATTCAACTAAGAAACTCAAATAGTTGCGCACGAATCACCCCTGTTCTTTGTGTGATATTTATGGCCACTATTCTCATCTTTGTCCTCGTCTCGACGATTTCCGCAACACCCTTGAGGCTGTTCGCTGAATTAAGGCCGAACGTAGTGGATCCTCTACTCCTCTACTTATGTGTTTGGCTCATGCCGAACTGAAGGACATTTATACACCTATTGCGATAACTCCCCCCGATGTAGAGATGGTGGAACCTTCGAACACTATCCTCTATTTTTCATCATCCATGAGATCCATGGTGGAAGTCGCCTCCAGGGCATCCCCTTCTGTTTTGACTGAACCTCCTTCGACGATCACCTTGGGCTCAAGATCGTTAGATGTTTCATCTACTATCTCTTCGTCTACCCTCCGTAGTGATGTGTATGTAAACCATATCTCTCATGATAATGCGTCAGGTAGCCCCGCCACCTCATGTGGTCTTCCTTCTATCATTCCCCCCATCTTTCATTCTGATGAATACATTATGGAAGCAATGACCACCCCTGACTTTCCTGGGGATGATATGCACTAGAGTGAGTACTTCCTTCCACAACCATCTCATGACCAATATGTTGCGAGTTTGATTGGCTTCAAAACCCCATTCTCAATAAAACATGCACCATGCGTGTCTATATGGACTTTCATGACCTGAATAAAACTTTTCCCCACAACAACTTCCCTACACAATGTATGGGGCATAGAAATTTTACCCATCGCATTCCCCATGCGTGTTTTATTTCTGCTATGCATTTGGGTTGCTCGCATTGTCCATCATCATCTCATTTGTTGTCTTGTGACACCTTTTAGATGGATCCCTCATCCACACCATACATCGGCTATGTCGATGGTGCAAGTTCCTACTCGCGGAATATAGCATCGGCAGCTTGGGCCATTTTTACCCCCATGCATTCGTTAGTCCTTTCCAACGACATATGTATTGGATCTGCCACCAATAATTAGGCCGAATATGATGCAGTGATAGGTTTGTTAGTATATGCCCTTGACCATCACATCCTTCATCTTCATGTTTTTTTAGGTTACCTACTGCTTGTCATGCAATTGAATGGGCATATATCATGTGAATAACCATGTCCTTTTCAGAAGATATTTACAAGTGAAGCTTTTAATGTGTGAATTTGAAACCATTACATTCAGTCATGTGCCTAGAGCCCAAAATTACTATGTAGATAGCATTGCAAACAATATTCTAGATTGGTACTTATCACATGCATTTAACACAAGATAATAACACATAAACAAATGGCGAACCATATACTCGTCATATATAAAGATATATATCCATAATATGTGTTGACAAAATCATAAATGTTTTGGAGTCCTCTACTCTAATACATCTGACATGCCCATAGCATGTAGCACAAATCAAAACTGGGGGCACCTCATGCCCCTACATCTAATCACTATCTGGAGGGTTCCGAGCCAATGGCTCAGCTCCTGCAGCCCGCAGATCCCGCATACCCTGCCCAGCCGTCGCCATGCGCCGCATGACCCCTTGCCACTCCGAGTGTAGATTGACACATGCCTTAATGTAGCAGTCATCAAGATCCTGTCAGTCGCGCTCTAATACACCGGTCATGAGCAACTCACATATGTGGCAGACATCCTCTAGTAGGGCCTCTAGGTCCGCTCTATCAACTCCTTTAGTTGTGCTAGACTCTGCAACCCCTGGCGCTACGGGTCGTCCCATATACCCGGTCGGTTTCACCGGTGCTATGTATGCATACCAAAATTAATGAATTAGTACCACATGCATAATTCTAAGAACTTTAAAATGCACCATAAAACATAACAACTTGGAACTTACCATCAGGTCCCCATGCTCGACCGGGCGGAAGTGGCAAGTCCAGGTCCCCCTGATAGTTCATCCCACTCTATGAACAGTCATCTATATACAACGGCATATGATCCCAATGTGAAAAGAATTTGGGTCGAAACACTCGCTCGACTCCCCCACCTCCTCCTCTCTGCAATAGCTACCCCCAACGGCACATCCTGGGCTCCCGTGGGCCCCCATCCTGGATCTGTACATGAGGTCGAAGTGTAGGGAACTTCTTGAAGAAGAATGAGCACAGTACTATACTAAACGCACAATCATGGTTCACTTGTCACTTTCATAGCGACAAATGTCGTTTCAGCGATGACAACATCATTTGGGCCCACCCAGAGTAGGTCCCACTTAGTACACACTCTCCTAGCATCATATTCCCTCTGGTGATGTGGTGGAATGCCTAGTTTCCCAAGATCCGTAGCACTGCTGCTGATGAAGAATAAATTCAAGCAGGATATTATGAAGCCACATGGCTTCCTTGCTGGCTTCAATAGCACCACAATACTCTTCTTATCCCAAATAAAGAGAGATGGCATTTTGTTTCTTACAAGACCATGTAATAGGTCATGAACCAAGAGTGAAAACATAACCTGCAGTAGACTTTCGATCATCAGGGTCACCAGCCCAGTTAGAATCAATGAAACCAACCAACAATGGAGACGCTCTTGCACTAAAATGAATTCCGAACTGAATTGTACCTTGAACATATCAAAGTATTCTTTTAGTTGATTTCCAGTGACTTTCATGAGGTTTGTGCATAAACAGAGCAACAAGACTAACGACAAAGGAAATGTCAGGATGGTTATGGGTTAGATACAGAATTTTACTAACAAATTGACGGTATAACGTAGCATCAACCTTAGGGTAAGTACAAGTAACTGAAAGCTTGAATCCAAACTGAAAGGGAGAAGGGGCTGGCTTACAATCTTCCATGTGAAAGTGGCATAAAAGATCACATGCATACTGGGACTGAGAAAGGTTAATACCTTCTTTGGATTGTAAGACTTGAAGACCAAGGAAATAATTCAACTGTCCTAAGTCTATCATTTCAAACTTCTTTTTGAGGCTAGACATCACATGTTTTATATGGTTTGGATCACTACCAGTAAGGATAATATCATCAACATAAAGAACAAGGATGATTAAGGAATTACCCACTTTATTGGTGTCGACAGTGTTGTCGGAATGACATCTAGAAAAGCCATTATCTAAGATATAGCTATCCATTTTGGCATATCAAGCCCGAGGGGCTTGTTTGATACCATAGAGAGACTTATTAAGGCGACAAATAAGGCTAGAGTCTTTTTTGATAAATCCAGGGGGTTGTTCCATGTATATTTCTTCATGCAAGTCCCCATGTAAGAAGGCATATTTAACATCCATCTGATGGACTTCCCATTTAAAGGAGGCAGCAAGGGAAATAACAAGGTGAATATAATTCATTTTGGCAACAGGGGAGAAGGTTTTAGTATAGTCAATGCCTTCAACTTGTGAAAATCCTTTATAAGCAACAAGACGAGCCTTATGTTTATCCACTTTTCCATTTGGTTCAAACTTTGTTCTGTAAACCCATTTGGATCTGACAATTTTTCTTCCCTTTGGAAGAGGAACATGATCCCAATTATCGTTTGCCAATAAGGAACGACATTCTTCATTCATAGCTGCATCCCAATCTGGATGAACTAAAGCTTCTTCAAAGGTATCTAGATCATAATTTTCTAGAACTTGAGCCAATAAAGAAGAGGCATTGTCGAACTGATAACATGTACGAAGTTTATCTGTAGGGTCACCTGCAAGAGAACCTGTTGCATCCCGAGTAGAGAGGACCATTTTGGAAGCTATGGAGCTGAAGGAAGATCCTGAGGAGGTGGAGGAGGATTTTCATCCTTGCTGTCATCATCCGAAGTAGAAGGAATTTTGCAAAAAGTAGAAGAGATAAAGAGAGGTGGCAGATATGTCGAATCAGGCTCACAGGCCAAAAGTGGCACACCTGTCGAACTAGGTTCACAAGTCGATATATTTTCGTCAAATTTTACATTTCTTCTAATGATTAAATTTTTGGATTTGGGTTGACGAAGTCTATATCCTTTGAAATCTTCAGAATATCCAACAAAAATACATTTTTCATTCTGAGGTTCCAAGGCCTTATGTTTCTCGTCTGGAATATGGGCCCAAACTTCACTTCCAAAAACATGAAAGTGACATACATCTGGTTTGATTGAGCTCCAGGCTTCTTCTGGACTGATATTCATTAAAACCTTTGTAGGAGTGTTATTTACTATGTAATTTGCACAGTTAATTGCTTCTACCCAAAAATTAAAACTAAGTCCTTTAGATTGAAGCATACAAATAGCCATTTCTTTTAGAGTGTGATTCTTCCTTTCAACTACACCATTTTGTTTTGGAGTATACAGAACGATATATTGCAATTGAATGCCATGATTAGTGCAAAAGTTGATAAATTTGTTGTTAACATATTCTTCTCCATTGTCAGAGCTTAACTTAAGAATTTGATGTCCAGATTGTTTCTCAACAAAGGCCTTAAAGGCCAATAACATGTTAAAAAATTCACTCTCGAGTTTTAATAAGTATACCCAAGAGATTTTGGAAAAATCATCAATGAAAGTTAAGAAGTACTTGTAGCCAGAGAAAGAAACAACTAGAATTGGACCACATAAATCACTGTGCATAAGTTGCAAAGGGGTCATAGCATGCCAAGTGGCACGTTTGTCAAAACTATCCTGATGACGTTTTCTGAGTACACAACCGGGACAAACACCATCTCGGCAAGATACCAAAGGAAGACTTGTCACCGTATTTTCTTTAAATAGAGTTTGGAGAGAGTGATAGTTTAAGTGACCAAATCGCTCATGCCAATAGTTTTCTCACTTCATCATTATGAGCAAAAAAAATGGAGGGAAGAATTGATGACCCAAATTTGTCAAAATTATACAACCTTGTGGAATCATCAACAATGCCAGTAGCTAAAATATGTCTAGGATATCTTTGGTCCTTAATTACAACATCATGAGGTGAGAATTCTACGATTTTACCTTCACCTAAATGAGTTATCTGTTAAACAAATAGAAGGTTACAAGACAAGGTAGGAATACATAATACATCATTAAACTAACCATTATCTAGATGAATGGTTCCAGACCCTACAACACTAAGATATCTATCATCACCAACATAAATATTTTTGCCGTTACAATCATTTAAAGAAGAAAACGTGGCTTTATTTTTGGCCATGTGGTAAGAGGCTCCAGAGTCAATGATCCACTCATGAGAATGAGAAGAAGAAGATACATTCAATGCATAACCATATCTTGATCGTTGATAACCACATGCAGAAAGTTGCATTCCCGAAGATGAAGTTGAAGAGTTCTCCAAATGGATGTTGTGATTCTCCATTGCTACTTCCAAGGTTTCCATCTTCTTAAAACATTTTGACTCTACGTGGCCATCACGATTACAAAAGTTGCATTGTCTATTTGTCTCCTTCCCTTTGTTTTTATTTGCCTTATTAGTTTGTTGAGTTGATTTTTCAGTTTGCGATTGAGATTGATTAAGACCCTTGTTTGGTTTAGGACCATTCTTTTTAGGATGCTGCTTCTTAAGATTCTTTAAATTTGTTTGTTGTTGGGCTGCTATGGCTTTCTTAGAAGAGTTTCCAGTATTAATAAGACCAAGGTGTAAGAGTTTTTCTTGTTCTCTTATCAAAGAATCACAAAATGAATCAAAAGAGGGGGAATTGTAGGGTGTTCTTTGAGAAAAGAGGGTTGCTCTAGTGGAATGGAAGGTGGAAACAAATACAGATTATGTGGGGCCTAACTTAGCAAGAATGGAATAGACAAGACTACAATCTTCCTTTTTGACCTTAAAACATTCTAAGAGAAATCTAAGGGTCTTGAATTTTGACAAAAAAATTTCAATAGAGGATAAATTATTGGGGTACATAGTAAGCAACTCATTTTCAAGCTGGTGAGCTCGCATTTCATTTTGAATACCAAAAACAATATTTATCTTTTTCATAGCTTCATCAGGGGAGTCAATTTATTGGATATGAAATCTAAGTTCTTGAACAATGGACATTCCCATCAACCCTCGTGTTTGATCTTGTTTATTTTCCCATTTAGCCTTTTTTATATTCATCGGTAGGTTTAGATTATAGACCTGACGCTATTCTATAAATTCCTTTACTTCTAAGTAAGTCTACCATGTAGGATAGCCATTGGAAATAATTGGTTATGTTAAGAATAACCAAGCATGCAATTTCCATTTTAAAAAACTGAAATTGTAAAGGTCGAAACTAACTACTCCAATGAAAAGATCTCGAAAAATTATGCCGGTTAAAAAAAACGGCTTTGAAAACGACTTCCGGATGAAGAAGTTATGCATTTTTGAAAAAAAGTTGTAGTAGCTGCCAAGTAGTCACGTGATAGGTTGAAAGTTTATGATGACACTGTACCTAAAAATAAATAAAAATTCCCCCCTTTCTAAACCTAATATAATAAGCTCACTTTTAAAAATAAAAAATAAAAACTACTTTATGCGACCCACTTTCATAAATAAGTGAGAATCACTTTTAACAATGTTACTTTTGAACTAATGACCAAGTAGACGATAAATTAAATAAAAGATAAAGTGACTTTAGAATTTAAGTGACTCACTTTTTATAGTGGGTGAGAAACAATATTAAATAAAGTAATTTTAAAACAAAAGTTATATGTTCTTTAAAAAAAAAATAACTTGACAATTTTTGTTTTGAAAAAGTAATTTGAAAAAAAGACTTAAACCCAAGACCTCTATTCTCATAAAGTAACTTTAGACCAAGTGAGCTAGTTAAAAGGTTCAGCAATTGTTGGAAATGAATATATATATATATATATATATATATATATATATATATATATATATATATATATATTGGGGGGGTGGGGGCGGTTGTGCGTATTCTTTTTCCTGCATAAACTTTTTTTTTTTTTTTAAAACCCACACAAACAAAAAAGAAAAAGAAGGAACTATGCAAGCCTTGTTGCTTGATGTTATATTTCTGGTTAGTCCGCGTGAAAACTAAATATTTTTCTTGCTATTTTTGATTTCCCGAGATCGCACAAAGTCGCGGGGAAAGAGCATACATAGGAGAAAAATCCTATCTTTTTTTCTTTTGGTTTAGCAGATTGCACAGAGCGCAGAGCAAAGATCATACACATAGAAGAGGAAATAAATCCAGTAATAATAAAAAATGACTATAAGCCGAAATAAACAGAGGGATAAATAAATATAACTGCAAAAAATACTTTATACCTCCAGATCTAAAATGACATAGCTAGGGCAATTAGAAACCTTTTCGCATGAAACAAAAGGGGTTCCTCACTAGAACATAGGCTCTGGACACAAAAAAGAAGTTATCCCAGCCCGAAAGTGGGTAGGAACAATAGATCTGGAAACCATAAATCAAATGGAGTCAAAACTGTCTTTGGATTTGGATCAACAACGGATGCGGCCCTCAAACAACTCTGATACCATGTAGGAATTTACAGGGTGAGTTCCTTAGATCAAACACCAAAGGTCACCGCTCACAAACAGATCATAGATTAGTACACTAGTATTTGACATAGTTAAAACCCTCAAAGAGGGAAACAGTCCACAGCATGAGCCAACGCGACCACTTCAAGGAATTTATTAATGCAAAGAAAGAAAATTTACATAAAATTATCTCACAAACGGTCACCCGACAAATGACCCTGCATGCTCTTTAAATAGATATTATGGACCAATAGGGTGTTAAGCCACATATCAAGTGTCAGTAATACTGAGAAGGGAATGAACCATCAGATCACTACATATTGTGACCATCATATTATAAGTTACAAAGGTACATACTAAAGAAACACACTTTACCTAAATTTATGCTCGACCAAGTTATAATTAACTATTTCCTATGTGTCAGAATATCCTAAAACTGTTTTCTGCATTTTCAGAGTTTTAATGCATGCTTTATGTGTATAACAATTAACATAAAAGCCCATTAAAACTCAATTTTAACACTTGCAATTTATACAACCTCAAGCAAATTTACATATAGAGCTCATACATATCAAGTTTGGTCTCAGAGCTTAGGTTTTCTTCTTGTTGTGAGGATTTCATTGTTTGCAAGTGTATGTGATGCTTACAAGGTTAAAGCTCAAGAGAGGAGAAGGAAAGCTTGTGGTTGTAAGTCCTCAATTTAGGTAAAGGAAAAGGATAGCAAGTTTGCCACAATCTCCACCACAAATTCTTCCTCAATTTGCAGTTGAAACTTCAACAAGTATGTCACATGAAGGAGAGCCTAACAATATGTCAAAGGATGAAAACCTCCAGGAAAACATTCTTTGATATGACAAGAATGGTGAAAGTTATCTATGAGGAGAGAATCACAAGGATGCAAGGTGAGAGCTCCAATATTCCAAATTGAGATAAGTCTTCAAAAGGAGAATAAAGAGATGGAGACAAGCCTCCAGAAGGTAATGGGAATGATGAAAAACTACCTTTCACAACACCATTCCTCTCACCGCCATCCTCACCACCATCTTAACCATCATCTTCTTCCACAACAAGCCCTTCACAAACACCTCCACATTCTCCAAAAGGTCATGGTAAAACTCCATTTTTAAAGCTTGATATTAAGTTTTATTTGCCTATTTATGATGGAGAGGTAGATGTTGAAAGATTAGAATATTGGGTACATCATCTTGGAGTGTATTGCACGATACAAAGAATCAAGGATGATGACACAAAGATTCAACTTTCTACAACATTCTCTCCCCCTTTGACATCAATGTCAAAGGGTAACTACCCCTCTCACACAACCATCCTGCGGACCTGTACACACTTCCACTCCCCCTTTATATTATGAATAAGGAAAATCTAATGAGAACTTGGGAGAATCTGAAGCTTCTAGTGAAGATATTCAAATGCTTCACGAGGTAAAGGTTTAGTGAAGATATCAGCAATTTGTTCTTTTGTACCAACATACTCAAGTTTTATATTCTTTTCAGTGACTTGTTCTCTAACAAAATGATATTTGATCGGAATGTGTTTTGTTTTTTAATGCATGACAGGATTCTTGGAGATGTTGATGGCACTGGTGTTGTCATAGAATATGGGAATAGGCTCACTGAACTGTACTTGAATATCTTTCAAATTTTGTTTCATCCAAAGGACTTGAGTACAACATGATGCCGCTACAATGTATTCTGCTTCCGTTGTAGATAACGAGATTGAGGTTTTCTTTTTTCTCAACCATGATACAAGACAACCACCTAGATAGAATGTTGCTCCACTAGTACTCTTACGATCATCAATGTTTCCTGCCCAATCTGCATTTGTAAAGGCTTGAATAATGAGATTGTTACCCTTGGGATACCACAAGCCATATTCTTCTATTCCCTTTAGATATCGAAGAATTCTTTTGACGGCAATAATATGTGATTCTTTTGGTGCTACTTGGAATCTCGCTACTTGTCCAACTGCTTGCATAACATCTGGCCGAGAGGCTATTACATATAGAAGACTACCAATCATAGATCTGTACAACCTCTGATCCACATCCTTAGATGAGTCGGCTATGCTCAATTTGCAACCTGTTACCATCGGAGTTAGGACGGGTTTGCAATATTCCATTTTGAATTTCTTGAGCATTTACTTGATGTACTTGGCTTGACATATAAATATTCCTTTCTCTTGCTGAGATATTTGAAGACCTAAGAAGTATGTCAGCTCACCAAGTAAAGACATCTTGAACTCACTTTGCATCTTTGTAGAAAAGTTCTTACTTAGTCGATCATCATTGCTACCAAATATTATATCATCCACATATATCTCAACAATTGTTAAATTATCTTTATCTATTTGTAAATAAAGATTGCTATCAACAATACCTTTCTTGAACCCTTGTTGACGTAGATATCCATCAAGACGAGCATACCATGCTCTGGGAGCATGCTTGAGACCATATAGAGCCTTCTTTAACCTACAAACATAATCTTATTTTTCTGATAATAGAAAACCTTTAGGTTGTTCGATGTAAACTTCTTCTTCTAATTCTCCATTCAGAAATGCTGACTTAACATCCATTTGGTAGACTTTGATTTTTCTTGAACATGCATAGGCGAGAAACATTCAAATGGCTTCCATTCTGGAAACTGGTGCAAATGTTTCGTCGAAATCAATTCCTTCCACTTGTGCATATCCTTTGCAAACAAATCTTGCTTTGTTTCTGGTAACATGTCCATATTCATTCAATTTGTTCCTGAACACCCATTTTGTCCCAATGAAATTTTTATCTTTTGGTCGTGGAACTAATTCCCAGGTGTTATTTTTCTCGATTTGATCCAATTCTTCATTCATAGCTACTACCCAATGTTCATTATGGCTGGCTTCCTCAAAATTACTAGGCTCAAAGGTTGCTAGAAAAGAAATGTGAGCTTGTTGTGATGAACGAAGCTGTCGACCTTCATGTATGTCACCAGTGATTTGATTTGATGGATGGTTCTTTTGAATCCATTCTTTTGTTCTCTTTGGAGGAGCTTCTTGTTGTTGTTCTGGTATATCTTGATGATCATTATTTACTTCTTCTTAGTTGATAGTTTCTTCTTGTTCTAGAATTTTCCCTGTGTCTTTTTCAGCCTATGTCTCAAGTTTCAAAGATTCTAGATTCTCATCATTATTCATTAGAACACCATCTTCGTCAAATGTAACATTTATGCTCTCCACTATCTATTTGTGTCTTATATTATAGCATTTATAGGCCTTTATTTTGCGTGAGTAACCAACAAAGATACCTTCATCAACACGTGACTCAAACTTACCCAAATTTTGATCTTCTCTTTTGATACAACATTTGCTTCCGAAGATTCTGAAATATTTTACATTAGCTGGTTTTCCTTTCCATAATTCATATGGGGTCTTCTTGCAATTATTTCTGAGAAGACTTCGGTTGATAATGAAGATTGTTGTATCAATTGCTTGAACCCAGAATTCTTCATCCAATTTTGAGTCCTTCAACATTGTTCTACCCATTTCCTATACGATTATGTTCTTTCTTTCAGCAACTCCATTTTGTTGAGGTGTTCGTGCTATTGAAAATTGTCTTTTTATTCCATTTTCGTCATAGTATTTCTGAAATAATTTGGAAGTGAATTCTCCGCCATTATTTGATCTTAGACACTTTATTTTCAAATCAGTTCCATTTTCGACCAACTCCTTGTAGAACTTAAAGCACTCAAATGCTTCAGATTTTTTCTTTAAGAAACTGACGGTTGTCATCCTAGTATAGTCATCTATCATTAACATGAAATATAATTCTCCATCTAAGCCTTCTGTTCTCACAGGACCACATAGTTCAATATGTATCAATTCAAATGGATGTGATGCAAAGTGTTTTTTTTTGTTTTAAATTGGACTTTTTTCTGCTTACCATGCCGATAGGCCTCACATAGTGTGTTGGAAGGTTTTCAGATTTTCAGCATTTCTCGTACTGCTTCCTTTTTGCTTATCCTGACAAGATTTTCAAAGTTAATGTGACCCATTCGTTTGTGCCATAACCAGCTTTCATCTTCTTTAGCCAGTAGACATGATTTAGTTGCTTCATCCAAAACATATATGTCGTTTGGAGCTCGACTTGTTGTAGCCATAATTTTACCATACCTGCCTTTCCTGATTTCACATTTTGTGGAATTGAATATCATTGTGTGCCCTTGATCACACATTTGTCCAACACTGAGCAAATTGTGATTCATGTTTTCAACTAATAGAAAATTCTTGGCTATAACATCTTTTCTTCCGAGAGTGATGGTACCTGATCCTATAACATGTGAAGATCCATCATTTCCAAAGGATACGGTTCCATCCTTCTTCTCTTTCAAGGATACAAATTTCCTTCTATCTCCAGTCATATGCGTTGAGCAACCGCTATCAACATACCACACATCTTTGTTGTTTTGAGCCTTGAGAGCGAAAGCACAATTATCAGTCTTCTTCTTCTTCCATGTTCGTTCGTTCTGTGGCTTCGAAGATTCTTCTGGAGGATTTTCAAGTCTGCAGTCTCTGGCTATGTGTCCAACGTTATGACATTTGTAACATTCCATGTTATTTCTTAAATTTCCAAATCTATTGATGTTTTGTTGAGCCTTGAGAGGTTCATATTTGAAGGATCTCTTGGAATTGTATTGGTTCCTAGGGTACGTGCGACATTCTACATATTTATGACCAAATTTTCCACATGAATAACAATAGCCATGAAAAATATGTTGGTACTTGGATGGAAATCTTCGTCGAGGAATCGTCTTCCAAGAATGTTCTTGTGAATCTTGTCCAATGAAGTCTACATGCATTCCACTAGATCTCATAGGTTCATTGTATTTTGTTGTAGAAGGTCTTGCTTCTTCTTCTTTGTAACCGAGGCCAATTCTGTCGTTGTAAGATCGTTGATTGTTGATGATTTCTTCTAATTCCCTTGAGTTGTTGGCATAGTTTTGGACAGTTTTTCCCTTCACTTCCTTACGCAACAAGACTACTTCAGCTTCTAATGTTTCCCTTTTTTGGTTTCTTTCTTCCAACTTCTTTCGAAGTGACTCTTCAATACATTTGTGTTCTTCAACTTCAATTTTGAGACCTTGAACTTGTTCTTCAAGTGTATTGGAACGAGTCTTCTCAACCTTGAGCTCTTTTATAAGCTTGATTGCCTCCTCATAAAATTCTTCTATGGTCAACCCTTCTTCTTCGTTGTTTGATACCTCTTGTTTATTGTGCTTGGCCATGAACAATACTTTCTCATTGGCTTCTTCTTTGCTGTCACTATCTTCATCGGATGATGAGCTATCTTCTTTAGAGAGAAATTTCCTTTTGGATCCTTTCTTTTTGCCTTACTTGTTGAATTTCTTAAAGCCTTTCTTTCCTTTTGAGTTTCCATCACTTCTGTTCGGACATTTTGTTGCGAAATGCCCAACCTCACCACAGCCGAAACATATCAATGGAAGTTTACCTTTGAATTTTCCCTTACCAATTTTTAGCTTTCTCGTAAAGTAAGCATATTCTTCATCTGAAAGACCTTCTTCATCATCTCCCTTTTCTTCACACTTGCAGGTGCATGTCTTTTCAATTGAAGGTTGTTTGTCCTGATTGGTTTTCTTAGATGCAACGAACGCAATTTTTAGATGTGAAGTACCCTCTTCTTCATTAAGTCTCATTTCATATCGTATGAGAACTCCATGTAATTCCTCTTTGCTGAGTTTGTCCATATTTGCACTATATTCTAAGACCGATACCTTTGGGTTGAATTTCCTTGGTAACGTTCTAAGAATCTTTTGTATAATAGTCTTCTCGTCAACTAGCTCTCCCAATCCTTCTAGAGTGTTGGTTATCTCATCAACGTATTGGAAGTATGCAGCAATGTTGTTATCTTCTTTCATTCTAAGTTGCTCAAAGTTTGCTCTATAGATTTGAAGCTTTGCTTCTTTGACATTTGAATCACCTGCATATATATTCTCAAGCTTGTCCCATACAAGTTTGGCGGTTTTACAACCCAACACCTTATGATAAGCAGATTCAATAAGTCCACTGATAATAATATTCTTTGCTTTTGCATCATTTACCAAAATCTTCTTTCATTTTTCATCCATGGTTTGTGTAAATCCATTTTGAACAGTGTCCCATACTTCGTAACATTGCGCCAAGAGATAGACCTCCATTCTCCCTTTCCAGAGTGCATAATTATTTTCATTGAACAAAGTTACACCATTCTTGATATGCTCCATGACCTCCTTCCAGCTATTAAATTGTTATTGAAGGAACCAAGCTCTGATACCAATTGTTGGAAATACTGAGAGGGGGGGTGAATCAGTATTCCTTTCAATTAGAGCATTAGTCAATCTTCAATTATTATCAGTGTTTGTACCATGATAGCAGTAAACAAAAGGAACACAAATGCACACAGTTTTTAAGGTGGAAACCCACTCCGGGACAAAAACCACCTAATGATTTTCTAATAATTCTTTAATATTCAACTCCAATTGAAAATAAATCTCCAACTTCCTAGAATCTAGAAGAATTTCTCTCAGCTCCAGGTTTCCAAGGATAACTAAGCATCATGATACCATATGGACGAGATGGGTGAACGGACAACTGGCCCAAAAGACCCGATCGAAGCCTTGGAAAACAAAGAAGGAATGGACTCCATTACCAGAGAAATTGGTGCCTGATATGAAGATGTTGAAAAGAAGAAGATACACTGTGACACCAGCCCAACATGACAACCACTATGAGCTCTGAACCTCCCGACACTGCCTCTTCAACTCTTGGCAGATAGACACTAGTACATTTTTTTACAATAATGTATTTACAATGACTTGGTACAACGATACCTTTACAGTGACTGTATGGAGTGCTTCCCACTTGAAGACTTATGTGATGAACTCCTTGCTTCTGTTATGCACTTTGATTACTGCTCTTTTCATGCTACCCTCTGCTGCACCTTGCTTTGCTTTTCTACCCTAGAAAGTCTGGTCCTCTGCAGCCCTTGACAACACATGATCTAGATTTTTCTTGCCTTCTAGGAGCTTGATATTGAATCTGGTGTATCTCTGTTATTTCAGATCCCCAGTATGTGATTTTCAGCCCTATAGTAATCCTCTGAGTCTTCTTTCCAATGCCACAGGTTTGACCCAATTTGGATTCTTAAAGAGAGAGTTATGTTCAATCTCTCACAATGCCCTAATTATGGACTGTTTCAGTAGAGCGAACTTATACGGCGTGCGACGTGTCACTGTTTCTTCATTCGGCTCTGAAATTGATACAGAGAAAACTACAGCCCGTGCACTATCTGCCAATTTTACATAATTCTAATCCTATACTCAAAGAGAGAGAGATATGACGATTTTCCCAAGGTCACTTCTTTGAGATGAATTTCAGGAGCCTGCCAAAACACTGACTTCCACAGATCATATCTCCAAAATTATTACGCACCTTGATCTGAAATTTCTACAGGAGCTTCCTCAGGATTTCGGCTTCACCTCATAAAAATTTCAGCTTCTGAACCTTCGTAGAAAAAACTTTAGAGTGAAAATTCCACGATTACCTGTTTCAGATAGAGAAATTCCTGCATAAGGAGGATATGAGGATCACAATTTATATAAATGCTTAAGTTAAGAGGGGCTTCAACAAGTGAACGTGGGAGGGATTTTAGGAGCTTAAAAAATATTAATTATGACTTTTCAATGACCCATGCCACAACCCCATGGGGTTTTAGCCCACTAACTGGGGTTACGAACTTCAAACATGAATATATCTCAAACCGTGAAGAATTACGTGGCATACCATATATCAACGGAAACATCTCGACAAATAGAAATCATCAAAAGCATTCTTGACCCAGAATATAGTAAGTTGGTAGGTCAAAATTCCCATGCAATATTGGGGTAGCCCTTGGCGCTGCTTGGGTTGACATCAATGACTATTGTTGATCAACACATATCAGAGGTATTATGAATACCTGGTAATTTGAAATTACCAGTCTTCAAAATAAGTGGAAAAAACGGAGAAGTGAACCTGACCCATTGGGTTATGAATATATCAGCTACTCTAGTATTGAAATTTGATGGAGATTTGGAAAAGTGGACCTTTCCTATCCAAAATGAATCGATCTTATTGAGTTGATCGAACTCCCTATTTGGTTATTGATTGAATATTTCGTCAGATCGATATTTATGATATCTTCTCCCTTCCCTAGATAGAAAGAGATATAGATCCTGAATTAAGTCCATTCTGAGTCAAATTATGGACAACCTGTTTTCTCTTTTTAGACAAAATTGATACACAAATCAAATATGTGATTCTGTTACGATGTACTAAATATTCTTATATGAATATACCATACATTTTACTTTGGTGATTACATGGAGAGAAACGGATCAAAATTAAGATGTGAAAAGAGAAAACAAAGTGGAAAAATAAGGTTTTCCCTTTTGGACCATAATGGTTAAATATATAACTTATTTCTATAGAAGGAGAAGAAATTTGGAGTAATTTAATTTATCTCTATGAGTTATGAAAAAATCTACTCTTTCCTACCCGTAGACTCATTCGTATCGGACCACAATGTAGTAGTAATAATATACATAGAGATGGATGAGAGAGAATAGAAATCCTCCTTTTCATTTTGTTGCATTGCGGAATGTCCAAGACGAGAATGAATAAAAAATATTGAATGGAATAGATATTGTGAATGGAAGGCAAAAAACACACTTCCCTCCCCTAAAATTGTTCCATCGATGTTATTCAAAAGGTGATTCGAGGATCAGATAGGAACTCTGAAAACTAGAGATCGATTGATCATGAATTTACCTATATTGAATCAGTTCGGTCCAGTTTCAAATATTTGTTCCAACAACGAATCTTCAGAAGCCAATTTTTTTTGAAGGATGATGGATGAAAAATTATCCTCAATTCATCGTATACCTTTTGATCATAAAGGGTGCTCGGAAATGGTCGAAATAGTGAAATAGGAGGATCGCTATGACTATAACCCTTGGAAAGTCTTCTAAAGAAGAAACAACTTTATTTGATAAAATGGATGATTGGCTACGCAGAGATCATTTCGTTTTTTTTGGGTTTGTCTAGTCTATTGCTCTTTCCTTGTGCCTATTGTTCCTTAGGTGGATGGTTCACGGGTAAAACCTTTGTGACTTCATGGTATACTCACGGATTGGCCAGTTCCTATCTGGAAGGTTGTAATTTCCTAATTGCCACAGTTTCTACTCCTGCTAATATTTTAGCACATTCTTTGTTGCTATTATGGGGTGCCGAAGAACAAGGAGGTTTTACTTGTTGGTGTCAATTAGGTGGTCTATGGACCTTCGTTTCTCTTCATGGTGCTTTCGGTCTAATATATTTCATGTTACATCAATTTGAACTTGCACGATCTGTACAATTGCGATCTTATAATGGAACTGCATTATTTGCTCCAATTTTTGTCTTTGTTTTTGTATTTTTTATCTATCCATTTGGCTAGTCTGGTTGATTTTTCGCACCTAGTTTTGGTGTAGCAATTATTTTCCATTTTATCCTCTTCTTTCAAGGTTTTCGTAATTGGATCTTGAATCCGCTTCATACGATGGGAGTTGTCGAAGTATTGGGTGTTGCTATTCTATGTGTTATTCATCGTGCTATCGTGGAAAATAATTTATTTGAATATGGTGATGGTGCAAATGCGTTCCATGATTTTAACTCGACTCAAGCCGAAGAGACTTATTCCATGGTCACTGCTCACTGCTTCTGGTCCCATAGTTTTGGAGTTAATTTTTCCAATAAACGTTGGTTACATTTCTTCATGTTATGTGTGCCAGTGACCGGTTCATGGATGAGTTCCATTGGAGTATTTGGTCTAGCTCTAAACTTACATGCCTATGATTTTGTTTCCTAGGAGATCCGTGCAGCAGAAGATCCTGAATCTGAGAATTTCTACACAAAAAATATTCTCATGAACGAAGGTATTCGTGCATGGATGGCGGCTCAAGATCAGCGTCATGAAAACCTTATATTCCCTGAGGAGGTCATACATCGTGGAAATGATATTTAATGGAACTATGGATTTAGTTGGTTGTGATCAAGAAACCACCGATTTCGCTTGGTGGGTCGATAATGCCAGACTTATCAATTTGTCTGGTAAATTTCTTGGGGCTCATGCTACATTAATTGTATTTTGGGCCAAAGCAATGAACCTATTCAAAGTGGCTCATTTCGTACCAGAAAAACCTATGTATGAACAAGGATTGATTATGCTTCCCCATCTAGCTACTCTAGGATGGGGAGTCGGTCTTGGTGGAGAAATCGTGGACACTTTTCCATATTTTGTATCTGGGGTACTTCACTTCATTTCTTTTGCAGTTTTAGGTTTTGGTGGTATTTATCATGCACGAAAAGGACCCAAAACTTTAGAAGAATCTTTTCCATTCTTTGGCTATGTATGGAAAGATAGAAACAAAATGACCACAATTTTGGGTATTCACCTAATCTTGCTAGGTGTTGGTGCTTTTCTTCCAATGCTCTAAGCTTTGTATTTTTGAGGTGTATATGATACTTGGGCTCTCGGTGGTGGAGATGAAAGAAAAATTATGAACCTGACTCCTAACCCTAGTGTTATACTTGGTTATTTACTGAAATCTCCTTTCAAAGGAGAAGGATGCATCGTTAGCGTGGAAAATCTAGAAGATATAATTGGAGGACATGTATGGTTAGGTTCTTACGTATAATTAATTTTAAAATATTATGAATAAAAATTATTATTTATAATTAATTCATTTTGAATAAATTATTTCTTTCCATATAATAAATTTTATTAATATTAATAACAATTCTTGAGTCAAACTAGTCATTAGAATCTAACGGCTAGTTGGTTTTTCTCTACATCTATTTATTTCGATGCATGTATCAAGTTCCTCATCTTGTCCTGAAGATAGACCACACTAGTTGGTTCAAAACGCGTCGACGAGAATTCCACCTGTGTGATTTTTACCGAAAGATTCTTTGTCAAACATATTATGGATCACAGAAGTCTGAATTCAAAAATTGCGTCAATAGTATTTCTAATAATTTAAATTCTAGTAACTTTAATTCTAATAATTTTAATTTTAGTAAATTTAATTCTAATAATGTTAATCATTATAATTATAATAACATTAATAATATTTCTTATCATTTTAATTCTAATAACTCTAACAATGCTTCTAATTCTAATGAAGTTAGCCTAATGGTTACGAGCATGTATTTCCTCCTAAGAGGTCACGGGTTCAAAACAAGAGTGGGGTAGAGTGTGTATGCCTTCGTAGCCTTAACAGTCAAATCGTTGCACGGAGGTGGGTTCCTTGTCCCACAAACAAAAGGGTCTCATACACTAATTTGGTGTCTGACTTGGTTGTGACCTTAAAATTGGATAATAATAATAATAATGTGTTTAATAATAATTCTAATAAATTTTCTAATGCTAATTTTAAGGTTTTTTCTAATCTCACATCTAATCATAATCCCAATCCTACTGATTCTAAATCTAATCCTAAAGTCATAACTAATTCTAAACCTAATGCCTCGAGTAGATATTGTAATTCTGAAACCCATTCACCCTCTATTAATTTTAATTCGAGTAGATACTGTAATTCCAAAACCCATTCACCCTCTATTAATTTTAATTCTGAAACCCAATTTCCATCTAATAATTTTATTTCTAATAATTATAATTCTTGCCACTCCTTTAATGTTAATAATAATAATAATAATAACCCCTCCTCCAATGCTAATTCTAATTCTAATTTTTCCTCTTGTTCAACCCTTTCTTCCCTTACTCCTCCTCCTCATACCCTTAATGCTAAAGTTGTTAACTTTTCCTCTCTTGAGCTTGATGCTCCCACCTTAAGCCTTTTAGAAAAAGGCTTAAACTCCGCTTGTGTCCCATGTACCATTCCGTTTGAAGATATTATTTTCTCCATTGAATCCAATTTTTCCCATCTTCCCTCCCATGTGGCTGAAGATGTTCAGCAACAATGTGGTTGAATTCTCTAGTATTCTAAGCTCCCTAAGCGTAACCTTTCAAAATTTGAATTTAATTCTCTTCATCAACGCAACTCCAACCCCAACATTCTCATTCTAAAAACTGACAAAGGAAATGTGTCTAATGTTATGAATTCCTCTAATTACCATCGTAAGATGCTCAATATCTTGTCCTCTTCCTCCTACAATCCTTTAACTAAGAACCCCCTCAGCTATGTGACTAGCAAAGTCACCAAAGCCATTAAATCTTCATCCCTTGACCGAGCCATCTAAAAGCTTCTTATTCCCCTTAACCCCATTACCCCAAAGATCTATGGTCATCCTAAAATTCACAAAAAATACATTCCCCTTAGACCTATAGTTAGTGCTATTGGGGTCCTACCCATGCTCTCTCCAAATTCCTTTCCAAAAAGCTTCTTCCCTTTTTCAGCCACTCTTCCTCCTTCATTAAAGGCTCATCCAACAAATCAGGAACCTCAATCTTGATGAAAACGACATCATGATTAACTTTGATGTTGTTTCCTTATTCACCAAAATTCATGTCCAAAAATCCATTGATCTCATTTCCAAATTGGTTGACTCTGAAACCCTCAACCTTATCAAAATTTGCCTTACCACCAACTTTTACGCCTTTGACAAGGTTTGTCTTGAGCAAACTGAAGGCACATCCATGGGTTCCTCCCTTTCACCCATTGTCGCTAACAATTTTACGGAACACTTTGAAATCTTATCCATTGAGATCTTCCACTTAAAACCTAAATTTTGGAAGTGATTTGTTGATGACATCTTTGTTATTTGGTCCCATGGTCTTCCTAAGCTCCAATCCTTCCTTTCCCATCTTAATCACATTTCCCCTCACATTCAATTCACTATGGAACTTGAAGAGAACCAAACCCTTACCTTTCTTGATGTTCTTGTCTCTCGCCTCCCTGATGGCTCCTTATCTCACCAAGTATATCGAAAGAAAACTCATACTGATAGACACCTTCATGCCAACTCCAACAATCACCTAGCTTAAAAGTATGTTGTGCTTAAAACCCTTGTTTCCAAATCCATTCGAATATCCCCTTACTCAATCCTTTCCCAAATAAAAATCTCATCTTACCAAAGTCCTTAAATCCAATGGTTATTCCACATTCCAGATTAACAAAATCTTTCATTCTTCTCTCCACCCCCAACCTAAAACCCATTCCAATACCCATCCTTTAACCAAGGTAACCTTACCCTACATTCAAATAGTTACCGATGATACTTCTGAAATTATTTCTAAGAACATCAAAACCTTTTCAAACCCCAAAAAACACTTAGCTAGCTCTTCAGATCAGCTAAGGACAAAAATGACCCTATGCTAGACCCCAGAGTCTATGAAATTCCTTGCTCATGTGGAAAGTCTTACACAGGAAAAATTGGTAGATTATTTAAAGCTTGTCTCAAAGAACATATGGATAACACCTACCACAGCTGAATTGTTAAATCTGTCATCGTTTAACACTCCCATAAGACCAATCATCTTATTAGTTTTGATCAAACCAAAATCCTATCCTTTGCACCCTTCCATTCCAACTGAGTCACATTAGGGAAGCCCTTTAAATTGAAAAACACCATAACAAATTTAATCGCAATGATGTGTATCATTTAAGCCAATCTTGGAAACTTACTATTCATTTCCTTTACCCCTCTTAGCCCCATGTGCATCCTTCCCCCCCTCTCTCCCCCTCCCCCTCCCCGCAATCATTTTTTCCTTTCCCCTTCTTGTTTTGCCCTTTGAATATTATCTTCTATCCTCCTATAATTTGCCATCAATTTAACTTAATTTTATTTTATTTTATTTAATTAATCATTATTTAGTTTAATTTAATAATTAGTATTTCTTCCCATTGAATTTTTTTTAGCTTAGTTCTATCTTTATTAGCTCTCTTTTGTTCTTTCTTTCAATTCATCTCCCCTTTCCTAATTAATTTCTTATTCAATATCAAAATGATAAATTAAAATTTCTATATGCATTAATGGTTCTTTTAATTCCTTGGTTTTCAATTATTTTCATTATATTCTCTTTTTACCAAATTTTAATGATCAATTTAACTAAATTCTTTTTACCGAGTTAAAAAACATTTTATACTTTACTTCACTTAACTAAGTTTATTTTAATATTTATTTTAATATATAATTTAATAATCTAAAAAAATGGTTTTCCTTTAATTAAATTTGACCTCCTGTAAATTAATTAAAATAATCTACAAATAGAATATATATTCCCCTTTGAATTTATTTTTTCTTATATAATAAGAATTCTCTTTCTTTTATTCAAGTCAAACTTATAATTTATTATCATCCACGGATGGTAATGAGGTGCTTTTTTAAGCCACTCCTTGATGTCAAGTCACCGGTTCAATTCTCCGCCCCAATCGGAGTGATATATTGAACATGATGAAGATATAGTCGTGCCAAAATTACAAAAAATATATATATAATTTATTATCCTTCAAAATAACATTAATTTATATTTTTGGACATATTTAATTCTTTAATAATATATTTATTTATTTCTATTTTTGGATATTTTTATCGTTCAAGTCAAAAATATATTTAATTTTAATAATTTATTTTCATATGCCTTTTAATAAAATTAAATTTAATCACTAGCTTCTTCCCACCCAGTTCATTTAATCTCCTCTCCATCTTTAATGGTTATATTTTAATATTCTCTAACATCTATATTTTAACGTCCTCTATATATAGGGGTCTAGCACTCTTCACATCAACAGAAAGCTTCAAGCCCCTAAAGATGGTTGAAGGATTAGCCTGAAACATTGGGCAAACATCTGTTTGTGACACAGTTCTCCAGAATTCCTCAACATCAACAACTTATTGACTGTGGAAATATCCATGCTAACATATAACTTCTTCCTTTGTATTGTCAATGTCATGATCAACATTTTTAACCTGCTTCTTGAGTTCCTCGTTTTCCTTTTTCAAAGTGCTTATCTCTTCGAGAGAAGCTACAAGCTTTGTCTTGAGGTCTATTTGAATTTCAACTTCAGAGATCTCTTAATCATCATCTTCCTTTATGCATTTTGTGCTTTTATATTTGCTTTTAGTTGTCTTCTTTGGTTCATCTTTGTGCTATTTGTCATCATCTTCTTGATCAGAGGTTACGACCAACAATCCTTTTGAGTGAAGATCTTGAAGATTTTCCCAAATCTCCATTGCTATTAAACATTTTCCCACTTTGTCCTTTATAGGATTTGGTAGGCCACTCAAGATTTATTTTATTGCTATTGTATTATGTTCCTTGGATTATTCTTCTTCCATTGTGCTTCCGATAACCACTGATTCCCAAACTTCAAAACCTTGAAGCATTAAAAAATTCTTCATTCTCACCTTCCATATTTCAAAGTTTGTTCCATTGAATATGGGAGTTGTGCACATCTAATTTTCTCTTGATTTCTTGACTGAGGATGAGACATCTTCAAAGGATTTGGAGGCCTTCTTCCTTGATTTTTCCATTTGTGTTATAAGGTTAGGTTGTCACTAAAGGTACTGGCTCAGTATTTCTTTTACAATTTTTACTTTTATGCCATCTAAGATCACTTAAAAACATAACACAAAATTAATAACAAGTAAATAATTTTATTAATAAGAATTGATGAGGACTTCAATCCTCTTTACAACGAATCAAGTACAATAATTAATAAAGGTACTGGCTCAGTATTTCTTTTACAATTTTTACTTTTATGCCATCTAAGATCACTTAAAAACATAACACAAAATTAATAACAAGTAAATAATTTTATTAATAAGAATTGATGAAGACTCCAATCTTCAAATCAACCAGGCTCCAACCTATACTTCACCAAGCACCAACATGGTCTTCTTGACGACTCCAATCCTTTGGGGCTCCAACCCTCTCAACTGGTTCAGGCTCCAACCTAGTCTTCTTGAGGACTCCAATCCTCTAGGCCTCCAACCTTATGCTTTTGTTCTTCACTATAGGATCAATAGTTCTTCAAGGCTTCTAATGTCTTCTGCAACAAGCCCTGACAATATATTCAAGTTTTCCTTCAACAATTCCCTTAATTAATATCCAATAACTTGTTCATCAATGACAACTTTAGCATCCACAAAAGGTGTCTTCAAGACTCTTCATGATACCCAAACAATATTTTCCAATATCACTCCATGAGGGCTTCAATCATACATCAAGTTCTCCAAGAATATCTCCAAGATCAGCTTCTATTATGCTTCCAATTGTCTTCAATAATATCAAGCCAGTAAAAGAGGTGTCAGTAATACCTGGTCCAAAAGATGTCTTGAATAGTTTTATATGTTGAATCTTATACACACTCATTCAATAGGTCTTCTTCAACCGGTTCCTTTAGGTCAATTTCTAGAGTGTTTTTGCCTCAAATAGTGATTCAACAACCCTTCAACGAGTGCTCCTGTAATTTATTCAATGGAGAGTTATGCCACGGGTCTGAGCACTTCAGGATCTGCTCACAATAGTTTATGACTCCTTTAAAAGTTTGTGTCTTGAATTCGGTTGTATGTACTCCAACAAAGGTATGCAAAAATCCAAGATTGTTACTCCAATAAAGATATGCAATATAGTGTCTACCCATTGTCTACCATGTTTGCAACAAGACTTCCAAGGGCTCCTTACTCAATTAATTTATGCATTCTTCAAGGTGATAGTCTCTAAGCACAAAATCATGTCATATCAAAGATTGCTCCCAAGATTTCATAGGTTTGTCACTATAGATATGTATTAGAGGCAACAAGTATCATTGTATCTTTGCAATAATCATAAATGAAGCTCCAACAACCATTTGCAAATGCAATCACAAGAGAAAGTCTTCACAGGTCTAAATATGGTCATCATAGGTCCATACCTATACTCATACAAATCCGCAAGGAGATAGTGCACAGGTCTTGATCTATATTTCTACAATTCTGCAGAGAGAAGCCACACAAGTCCTGGACTTCAATTCTACAAATTCATAAGGAGATGCCACATAAAAGTCGTAGAGAGGTCACACTATATATATCCGCAAATCAGAAGAGATAAGTCCACGAGAGTAGTTTCATAATCCACAGATGTTTCAGGTCTGAACCATAGACAGCTTGAGTTAAATTCTTCAGAATTCCACCTCTAAACTTTGTATATACTTTTTCTTTCCAAATTCACGAGATGTGAACTATATCTTCATACTTTTTCACTCATTTTCCTATATTGGGACTTTGTATTTTACATTGCGGATTGTCCTCCCTCAACGAATGTTTTGACTTGTATTTATATTGTTAGCAAGGAGTGTGAATGGTCATGACTGTTGGTTTTAAGGAGCCAACCTATGTTGGTGGAACTAACCTGAAGGAAAAGTATGTATATATTTTTTGTTTACATTTATTGATGGGTAACCGATAGGAGAGACTTTATTTAATTAATTGTTTTTTCAAATAGGTAAGGTGTCATGGGTTTGGGTTTTATTATGAGTTTTATATCAAGCAAAATTTAGGAATCAAGTAAATTTAGGAATTATATATTTATGTTAGGGGTTTCATTAGCTAGGGTTAATGGGTCTCATTATGATGTCAAGTTTAGGCACATAATGTAATTTGGATTAGGGATAATGCATTTAGAATTTCATGTAATGGCTTAGGGTTTCTTTACCAAAGGAAAATAGGGATTATTTTATTAGGGATAGGGAATCATCAAGAAAAATAGTAAGGGTAGAACTAAGGTTTCATGGCTTACATCAATTATTAGGGTTTTATGCATATTCTCCAACAAGGGCTCATTCTTCATATAGGGTTTTTCCTCATAGCTAGGATTTAACCAAGCTAGAGATGTACTTCAACATATATTGCTAGGAATTTCTATGTATATAGGGATATATATAGTTAGAATTTCATCTAGACTTACTTCATCTTGGGCATAGCTCTAACTAGGGTTTCATGTAGTGCAAGGGTTCCTAGGGTTTGCATCAAGAACGACACAACAAGGGCTAGGGTTTTGCTTCTTAGCATCTTAGGGTTATGGTTTTTCACTTAGGGTTTTCACCTAGGGTTTGCTTCAACAATGCACCTTAGGGGTTTCCACCTTATTGACATCAATGACAACTTTATCTAACACATAAATCTTGTAAGCCTTTGATGTCTCAATATATCCGACAAATGTCCCCTTCTTCCCCAAAGGCTTCAAATTTGTGCTCTTCTCCTTGGGTACATGAATGAGATTGGACAACCAAAGATCCTGAAATGCCTGACCTTTGGTTTCTCACCTGTGAAGGCCTCTTCAAGGGTCTTATTCCCCAAGATCCAGTGAGGAATTCTAATCTGAACATAAACTATCATTTTGGATGCCTCTCCCAATAAGAACTTGGGTAAATCTAGATCATGAATCATTGCCTTAGTAGCCTGCACAATGGACCTGTTCTTCCTTTTAGCAACCTCATTCTGTTAAGGGTTGTAAGGAACTATCAACTCCCTCTTAATCACTGCTTCCTTGAAGAAGGAAATGAGTTCCTTGGAATTACACTCGCCTCCATTATCTGACCTCAAAACCCTAATCTTCTTCCCTTTCAAATTTTCTACCTGGGCCTTTAACTCTTGAAACCTACTAAAGATCTCATCCTTGGTCTTCATGAAGTAGATCCATGTTTTCCGAGAGAAATCATCAATGAATGTCACATAGTAAAAGAAGCCACCCAAAGATGATACTATCATCAATCTACATACATCTAAATGGATTAGATCCAAGATCCCCTTGTACCTACTGTCACTGCTCAAAAAATATCCCTTGACATTCTTTCCAAGTGCACAACCCTTGGAAACTCCTTCATGCTCTACCTGGACCTCTAGAATACTTGTAACCATCTTCCTCAATGTTGGCAAAGCTTTGTAGTGTATGTGAGAAAATATTCAATGCCATAACTCACATAGATTGGTGTTATCATGTACCAATGCTTGGGTTGATCATCCCAAGAGCATGTACAAGCCTCCCTCTCGAACACCGATACCTTTGCAGAATCTATGCTTGAGCCCTTATTCCATACAAGGACTTTTCCATCAACAAATGCAACTTTATACCCTTTGTCTTCCAAGGATGAAGTACAGACCAGGTTCTTTTTCAAACTTGGTACATACAACACAACATTTATATAAATATTTTCTCCTGACTCCAACTGGAAAGATGTTGACCCAACACCTCTGACTACATACTTGGTATTGTCACCAAGTTCCACTTTCTATGTTGACTTCCTCACTGCCAATTTTTTGATATTATCACGGTCACCTGTCATATGTCTGGAGGCACCATTTTCCACTAACCAAATGTCACAGTGATCTACAACAATGCCTGTAAGGGCAGAAACTAAGAAGTAATCCATATCATTTGTATTATCATCCCTAGATCTCTTTTGATGTGGATGCTTATCATTATCAATGTTTGTTGTTGAAGCGTGTTGCTTGCCCTTTCTCTTCCTATCATTCTTCCCTTCAGGGAACTTGTTTTCATAGTGGCCAAACTTATGACAACCGAAACATTGAGTCTTTGACATATCCTTCTTCTTATGATTATGATCGAGAGCAAGTCTTCTACCTGTATTCCTTTTATGAAATTTTCCAAAAGTTCTTATTCCTTTACCATTCTTTGTATGAGTTGCAAATGCTTGGGATTCACCCTCTTGAGGTATATGAATAACCCCCTTTGATACTAGCCTAGACTCCTCTTAGGTACAGAAATCCCATGGTTGACCAAACTTTGGAATTTTTGTTCTGCCACAAATGCTTGATACAAATGAATCCCATGAATCCGAAAACACATTAAGGGTCACAATCGCAAGTTCTAATTCATCAATATTTTCTCGAATGGAATTGAGTTTATCTCTCAACTTTTAGATCCTCATGAACTACGTAGCCATGGTATCTGAGCTAGACATCTCAATATCACGAAGATGATTCCTCAAGGTCATCTTCTGACCAATGTTGTTGTCTGTATACAGCCCTGCTAGGGCATCATATATTTGCTTTTAACTCTTCAACCTAGAAATAAATGGAATCAAATGGTCTTTGATGGATTCAACAAGAATCCTCTTGGCCTTAGTTTCCATCTTCTTGTGCATAGTGTTTCCCTCATCATCCTCAAGTTCAGTAATCATGCCTTCCACATATTCTATGACAACATTCTCTTTAAGAATGAGATCCATTTTAGTCCCCCAAGCACTAAAATTTGTTGCACCTTCCAGCCTATCTTCAAGCTTGATAGAGGGATTCATTTGGTCAAGGATCTGGCTACAAATCAAATTGCAAAATAAGTGTCTTCAAGGGGTGATTTCAATGGCCTTTCTTCACCAAAGCTTTGATACCATGTTGATTTTCTGGTGCTAATTAGACCAGCACAATTTTCTACAACTAATAATTACTTCCAGTGATATATTATATTACTTTAACACACTCTAGAACACCATTATGTAATTACACTAAAAAAATTCAATTGGTCAAACATTGATTATCTCATAAATTCAACTTCTTAGAAACTTCAGCCTCTTCCTCAGATTAATTCCCACGTGTGTGAGAGAAAAAAATGCGAGCAATGATTGATTAAGTAAATGAGAAGTTCAAGTGTCTTTTTATAGTGATATTAGGGTGCCCAAGAGGCACGTCTCTATGCAAATTAAATTTAATTTTCTTTCTTTTGATTTTCTTTCTTATAAATAGTTGGGGAATACCTCCCGCAGCTACCCAAAGATCAAAATCTATCCTTTTGGTGGGCATCCACTTCAATTTCATCCATAAATTATCTTGCCCTTGTTGTTTTCCCTAAGAGGGAAACTCTAGATTTATCTTCCTTCAACTTAGGGGTTTTTGGAAAGTTTCATGAGCTTTGGCCTTGCAAATTTACCTTGTTGGAAACCTTTTCCCTGGGCATTGACCATTGTATACTCCAACACTCAACAAATTATAAAAACCCTAGGTTTTGTGCTCGTAGCCGTAGGCCTCTACATAGAAAGTGAATTGCCTCCTATTGGAGCTTTGAACCTGTTACTGCTCAATTTAGTAGGGGTCCTAGGAGGGGTTCCAAAGAGACTACTACTAGACCAAGCAGCAATAATGGGATAAGAACCCACTGTCACCTCAGTCGATGTCCCCTGCTCTCTGCGTACTTTCATCGATGGGAGGAGTCTCGGTATGGTGGAAATCACTAGAATGATGAGGTCAATAACAAGTGTTCTCAAGCATTCAGTGCGTTGGACAAGCATGCAACCTCCTTAATGGAGCCAGTAAGGAATGGTGGATCGCGAAGCGACTGTAATAGGAGCTACTATGTTGTATGGTGGTAGGATCTCGTTAACCTGTCTCACTAAATCTTTCATCCAGAAGCTTTATGCAGTGGATTTTGCAGACTACAGCTTTTTACAGGAGCGGTGTTTTGAGGAGGGATATTGATGCGAAAACTCTAGGACTGTGGAGGTCTTTAACACTCTATTTATTGGCTCTTTACGTCTTCGTTTCCTACTATTGCTGACACTGTATAGATCGAATATAAGCATTGCGGTACATTGAATCTAACATACTCAGAAACTAACCGCTTCTCTAATAGCGGTGTAGGAGCTAGAGCAGTTATTCGATTATTTTGGATTTACAAGAATTTGTTAAAAACATAAATAAGGGAAGGAGGAACGACTTCCTCCTGGAGTGTTTTGAAAGAGTTCAGATCGGTGCGACAATGATGGGTGAGTGAGTCTACATGGCGGAAAGCTGGCAACTATTACAGGGCTACATAGGTAGAAGATCGAAGAGGCAGTCCTCATTGGGTGGTATTGGCAACAAGTGGAAGGAGGAACTCTACGATAATAACCTTACTAACTTGTATAAGTTAAAGTTTCTAGATTGTGGGTGTTTCATTGGAAGGCTTGTTCTAATTATATGTTTACAGAGAAGGATCGTCTATGCGAGACAGGGATCACTGGTACTCGCTTTCGGCGTATTGATCCTGAGACCTACTAGTTTTTGTTGCTGAATTGTGGGCATTTCATTGGAAGGTTTGTTCTAATTATATGTTTACAGAGAAGGATCGTCTATGCGAGACTAGGATCAATGGTACTTGCTTCCGACATATCGATCCCGAGACCTACTAGTTTGTTCTTACTTATTTTTCAAATTTTTTTCCCAACAACCTAAGTTGGTGTTTCTTTGTCCTTTTACGCCTCTTGTTGTTGGTGATAGGGACAGTTACAGTGAGTCTGATTGGCAGGGGGCTCGAGTCCTACCTGCATTGATTGGAGGTTGATTTCCATGCTTTGTCGATACCATTTTTTGTCCTTGAGATATGCACTGACCCGTCAAGATTTCGCTGCCACATGGAGGACATGCTTGGTTCTTCTTCCATCTGCACAGAGCAATGGTTGAACTGGAAAAACGTACTGAAAGGGAGGCTCATTTGCGCGGTGATCAATATTCGAGCTCTATCCATCTCTTGTCGTTGTTGAATATTCCTGTTTGGTCTGCTTCCTCGGCTTCTCTTCCATATGCTCCAACTAACCTTACTAAAACACAATCTCCCTTACCATCTCATTACAATCCGAGGTGCGAGGAGTATCGTGCATTGAAAGCCTATTCAGGCAAGCTCCCGCTCCTGTTGGGGGATGAATCATATTGGGATAGTGTGGAGAGGCTCAAGCAGAAGGCACTCTTTGGCAAGTGCCAGCACTCGAGAATGTCAGGCGAACAGTTGAAAAATTGGATGGAGTTCTGGTGGTTTCCGAAGCTCTGATTTCGTCCGAAAATCAACCTCCTCTCAAATGGATGCAAGGTTTGTTTCCATTTTCTGACGGCTGCGGATTCGGAGCTCATCCTTAAGACACCATGGGTGAAAGGGGGGTATTGGTTCTCCAAAGATGGAAAGTGAGTTTTGACCCCCTCTGGAAACCATACAAAGGAACCTCATTTGGGCCAAATTACCGGGGTTGTCGTTAGAGCTCTGGAATGACGTCGCGATTAGGCATACTGCAAATCTTCTGGGTTCGTTTTACTACTGGGATGGTGGCAGTATGGAGCAACTTGAAAAGTGTATGGCTTGGGTACTAGTTGAGATAAATTTCGGTAGGGGTTTGCTAGAAAAAATGGAGATTAGGTGGGGAAGCTCTGTGATCTGCATATCTATTGATTATTGGGCGGTCCCGTTCAGGTGCCTGTTATGTCACGCTATGGGTTACTTGCGGTGTACCTATCCTTGGAGGTTCAGAGCGGGTCGAGAAATTGATTCACCATCTCCTTCAACTGTTCTTGGCATGGAGCTTGATCCCGTTCAGTCATCTAGGTGGCCAATTAACTCCTTGCAGAATTCAGGTAATATGTCCTCATCTTCTCCTCTCTTTTTAAATCAGTAAAGGGCCTAGGGTAGTTAAAGATTTGTTCTTGAAGAGAGTTGAGGTGAACACTCAGCTTGACCCTAATTCTGTTCTGAAGTCATCTTCCTTTTTGTCCCCTTTGTCACACCCGCCTGGTTTCATCGACTTATCTAAAGTGGGTGGGTTGTCTAAGCTGGCTTCGTTCCCTTCTTTGACTGTTGAGCACATTCTCCCTTTGGTTGCTAGGCATGTTACCTTTTTGCTCCTTCGATCCCCATCTCTCCTAACCTGGAACTGTGTAATCTTCCGAAGGATTCCTCCTTTGTTTTAGAGCCTCTAGAGACAAGGAGGTCCTTCTTCTAGCCTAGCCCGAGTGCGGGGGCTCAAAGGACAAGGGTTCTTCTGCTTAGGGTTCTTCTGCTTCCAGGAAGAAGTTGTTTCTTAAATACAAAAAAAAAAATCCAACTCTATTAATCATGGCCCTATTATCCTGGATTCGGGGGAGGAACTTGAGGCCAATTCACTGAGGGTTTCTAACCTTAGATTGGGTAAATCTAAAGCAGTTGCATGTTCTTCTACAAGGATCCTTAGAGGGGATTTACCCGTGTGAAGGGTTCCCCCATGAATCTGCTCTCCCTTAACATAAGGGGGGGCTTAGGTACGGCGCATAAAACCAGGGCACTCAAAGACATGGTTGGGACTCTTAAACCCTCCATTATTTTTCTTCAAGAAACTATGTGCGAAGCATAACTCTCTTGGTCATATATGCTTTCGATCTGTCTGCACTGGATGGTCTGCGCTCAAGGCGCAAAGGTACATTTGGGGGATTTGGGAGCTATGTAGGATCCAAACCTTTTTACTGCACAGGCTTTTTGTTCGGAGGCGAGGATTCTTCTTACAGGTTACTTACAAGGTACTAGTCAGCGCATCTGTCTACTCAATATGTATGTTCCCTACTCTAGTCGCCGGACATTTTGGGAAAGTTGTTTTGACTATGGGATTATATCCTCATCCTTTATTATAATTCTTGGTGATCTTAATATGACTTTGGGCTGATAGGATATTTGGGGGTTTTGTGCTCTAGTGGATCCTCTTTTGAACTTCTTTCTGGTCTGTTTGAAGCTCTAGATCTCAGGGATGTGGCTCCAGGGGTCCTGGTACCTACCTGGAGAAATGGCAGGACAGAACAGGAAGGTATTTTGAAGAGGTTGGATCATTTTCTCATGTGTTCTCTGATTGGCTCGCTTTCTGGGGTCACCTCTCTCATGCACCCTCTTTTTATTTTTGATCACTCATCGATCCAATTACAGTGGGATGGTTTGAAGCGAAGGGGGGGCATACCATTTAATTTTTTTCCCAATTGGGTCAAAAACAAGGAATTCGATTCATTGGTTACATACTTTTGGTGTCGTCATCTCCCTGGGTCGTCAGTAGGGGTGACAGACCTAATCATGGGGAAATTGAGGGCTTTGAAAAGGATTACTAAAGGCTAGATCGCGAAGAGGAAAAGGGAGGAGAAACAAGAGCTCTCTGTCATCTACACTGCATTGTGTTATTTTAACGAACCAAATGACCCACTATTCTTCTCTGACGAATATAAGCGCGTATCATCGACCTACTGGGGGAGAAAAATAAGATCTTACTGAGACAAGAATCGGAAAGGCGGCTTCAAAGTCGGGCATTGTGGGTGGAGGCAGATGATAAAAACTCGAAATTTTTCACGCATTTGCAAATTCAAGGAAACATAGGTATTATATCAAGGGCATCAGGGATTCTGAAGGACATGAGATCATGGAAGAAGAAGGGTTACAACAGGCAGCATACTGTTATTTCAAGATCCAATATGACACAAAAGAATAGGACTTCGATGCCCAAATGGAAATTATTGCACATTTTCCATTAATGTTCACATAGGAAGCTAATGAGCGACTGGGGGAACCGATTCTCAAAGAGGAACTGTTGGAGGTGATTAAAGACTCTAAAAAGGAGAAAGCCTCGATCCAAATGGTTGGGGTATTGAGTTGTTTCTTCAATTCTTTGACCTTATGTATCATGAAATCTTAGCGGCAATGGAGGAGACTAGACTGTCTGGTGTTATTTCAGGGGGGTTAAACACCACCTTCATCGCACTAATTCTTAAAAAGTCTGCTCCTCTTATTTTTGCGGATTACAGGCCTATCTCGTTATGTAACGCTCTCTACAAGATCATTTCAACGTCGATTGCGAGGAGACTTAAAGGGACTCTCTCTCAATTTATTTCTCAAGAACAGTTTGCCTTTAGGCAAGGTAGACAAATACAAGATGCAATTGGGGTGGTACGAGAATGTCTACATTTTATGAAGGTTCGACACAGGCAGGAAAGCTTGATCAAGGTCGACTTGATTAAAGCCTTCGATTGCTTGGATTGGGGCTTTCTGAGGTTGATTCTCCACAAGATTGGTATCTCACAAGGTAACATCAATTGGATTTTGGCTTGTATTTCTTCTTCTAACTTTGTTGTTTTGATAAATGGATATCCAACTAGGATTTTTAAAGCTTACAGGGGTCTCAGACATGGTCGTGCATTATCCCCCTTTTTATTCATCCTTGCCATGGATTGTCTGAGCTACTCGATCAGAGAGGCTAGGCATAGGGGTATTGTTTGAGGACTTAAGGTATCCAAGAAATAAAGGGTGTCTCATCACATGTTTGTGGATGATCTCTTATTCGGAGGTATGAATAATGATGATGATTAGAGACATATCCACCAGATTATTCAGACTTTCAACAGGACATCGGGGTTATAAATATGAAAAAATAAATTGTTCCTAATTTCGGAGGAGGCGAATGACCCTCGCAGCTGTGAAATTGGGGACATGTTTGGAATTCTAAGGGTCTCTCTTCGAGATGGGTTCCAGTACTTGGGATTCCATCTCAAGGAAAACGAGTATGGTTTGCGGGATTGGGATTGGTTATTGGATAGATATGAGAGGAAGTTGTCTGGACGGGCGAATAAATGGTTGTCTTTAGGGGCCAAACTCACTCTTGTACGCTCAGTCCTTCAGAGTGTAGTGGTCTATTGGATGCATCTCTTTCTCATCCCAGTGGAAGTTTGTCACAAGATCGATTCCCTTATGGCGCGATTTATTTGGTCTGGTGTAGCACTGAAATGGAAGTTTCATTTGGCTCATTGGCATGTGATTGCAAGGCCTACTAGTTCAAGTGGGTGGGGAATATTGTTTACCCACAACTTCAATTGTGCTCTAATTACCAAAAAAAATTGGAGGGCAACTAATGTGGATGGTATTTGGGGTCGCATAATCCGGGATAAATATATGAAAGGGCTCACTATTACAACCTAGGTCAGAAGAGGTGTTACCACGCTCGAAAATGCATCCATAGTTTGGAGAAGTATGTTGAAGAATGGTCACTGGATGCTAGGTTCTATGAAATGGAAAATTGGTGATGGATACAAGGTTGAGATTGGGTTGGATGCGGTGCATGGATTCATGGAAAGCACTCACTCTCGTTGGAGCTTATTACCTTCCTAAGGTCGCGAGGTATTTCTCACTTTGCCCATATCGCCTCCCCTTATCCCCGACTCTCTCTTTTCCCCTCATGAAAGCGGGCATTTGAATTGGGTCTTAGAAATGGTTTGGTTGTGGAATGGGAGGTGTACATCTCCAACCTTTACAATGTTGGGGTTCGCATTGGTGAAGGAAAAGATGAATTAAAGTGGGAGGGAAGATTGAAGAATGGGATTCCATCAGTTAAAGACATCTATGTGAATCTTCCTCTACCGACCTCCAATCTGTCTGGTAATGATTGGCTTAATTCTGTCTGGGAGTGGGAGTTGCCCAGCAAGCTTCATTGCTTTGGCTGGTTGGCAATAAACAGCAAAATTTTGACTTGGGACACTCTTCAAAGAACAGGTTTTCAGGGGCCCAACATCTATCCATTGTGCTACAAACATGAAGAGGTAGTTTCACATCTATTCATTAGTTGTCTGCAATATTCCCAAATTTCCACATCATATTTGGAATATAAGAGTCATTGATTTTCTTAATGAATTAGGTAAATAAAAAGGTGGAGGGACCCACAATCCTCAATATGAATAAATATCCACTTTTGTGTCTGTGAATGTGGATTAATTAAGCCTAGATCTACATAATAAGGTAGTTGAGCAACTACTAATGTGAATGAAATTGGAGAACCTGTATCATTAATGAAATAGATCATGGAGGTTGACACAGTCAACTAATATCTTGAAGAGATCAATTAGAGGGTTGATTCAGTCAACTAATATCTTGAAGATGTCAAAAAAAAATATCATGAGACATTCATGATAAAGTGATGGTGGATGATGTGCAAACAAAGCACACTTGATGGAGAGGGTGTACATTGCACCTAGACATGATGGTTGATTTGGTCAAACAGCGCAGTCAAACTTGGAGGATCTTGTCCACATACATTGCACAGTCTAGATGAGGGCCAAGGCTTGGGAAGGCTCAAATATTATATAAAGAAGATGAAGGCAAGGATGAGGGTATGCTGATTATTCTTGATGTAAAGATCTTTTCAGATCTGGAATTGTCATATGACATCCCATTGCTTTCTCGGGTTGTTTAGCAGAGATTGCAAGTGTTGTTTAACACAAGGTGTTCCTGGTCGGGAATCCCACCTATTTCTTAGAGCAGCTCTAGAAAGAGTATTGTACTTCATTCTACATCAGCCTTTGAGTGCCACATCTCTTTTCCTACTTTCTGCAAAACATCCATATTTAGAAATTACAGATTTCTGAAGATCAATTTGGAAGGAGGAAGTTGTCTTCAGTACTTCAGCTGGAGAACTGGTGAGGGTTTATTCCTATCACCTTGGGCTTAAAGATCAGCTTCCCAGAGCTTCATTTCAGATCTGGAATTAGGCCAAAAGTTATTGACCTCCTAGCAGCAGTAATTCCTTCAGGAAGTACGTTGTCTAAATTGCAGATCAAGGAGGAAGGAAGTTACTAGCATTTCAGTTAGTAATCCTGTGAGGGATCATCCCCTCACATTGCCATCAGTCTCACCATCAGCCTCGAGTTTATTGCAGCATTTTTCAGCAGGCGGAAGGCCTCTCTCTCCCTCACAGCGTAGTTTTTGTTAGCAATTGTGTTGCAGCAACTGCAATCATTAATGGAGGATTGAGAAGCTAGATCTAGAGCTTCTAGCTTGTAGATCTGAAGAAGGGATCAGCCCTTCAAGCTTAGATCTGATCTTGTAACATCTTTCAGCCATCTATTTTACAGATCTAGCTTCAGATCTATATTTCCCAGCAGATCAAGGATCAAATCCTAGGGAGGTGATTTTCCAAAGTTGCAGATCTAGAGAATCCTTTCTGGGTTATCTTGGGAATCCATCACATTGGCCAGATCTTGAATCTTGGCATCATCTGAGCTTCAGTTTTGAGTATATATGCATTTTATTATTCAGCCTGCAACTATATGTTCATACTCTGTTGAAGGGACAGTGCAGTATTTGCTTCAGTGCCTCTCCAATTATGTTGTACCTATTGCAGCGTGTTTTCTGAGTGATTCTAGACCAACTTTTTGGCTAGATCTACTCATATTTTGTACAAGGTGTAGCTGATTCTTCTCCAATCTAATAAAATGGCTCAGCTTCTCTGTAAATTCTGATGTTGTTTTAAGATTTATTGTTTATCTTGCTGCAGTTCTTATATTGTGTTTAAGTATTACTGCATTCTCCCTTTTGGGATATTACAGTGGTATCAGAGCATGATCTTTGGCTCAACCTGTGAGTTTCAGCTATCAGAAGAATAAAGATAAGGAGCAAAGATCAGAATGATGGAGAGGATGAGTTTGCTCTCATCACTTTTCAGATCCAGAAAGATCTCTCCAAGGAGGTCTATCAAATGAAAGAGGAAAGGCAGAAAAAAGATTCAAGAAGAATATCTCATGAGGAAGGTCCAAGCACTTCCTGTCAGCAAAGAAGAAAACCGGAGAATCCTAGATCTCCTCATAGATCCACTATGCCCACTTTCTTTGAAGAAGGTGAAGGGTGTAGAAATGAAGGAAGGAATGAACCTGAGACTCATGAGACTCTCAGTTTATATCTTGAAGAGTACAAAGCACAGTCTAAAGCATTCAAGGATAAACTAACTCTCCAACAATTCCTCAAAATCAAAGAAGAAAGAGGATCCTATAGCAGTAATAGAAGGAAGAGGCACAATAGATTCTATTTGCCTACATTTGATGGATCCTCCTCAAGCAATGTTAAGGCTTGGAGGAGAGAGTTAGATGCATTTTTCAGACTACATCCTGTAGCTGAAGAAGAGGTTGTTCAAATTGCAGCACTTTATCTCTTAGATGAAGCCAATGATTGGTGGTTTGGTCACATGGAGCATGCAAAGGTGACTAAATATTCAGATTTCTTTCACAAATTGAGGAAGGAATTTGATGGGAGAAAACCAAAGATGTGCCACAAAGTGACATTTCTAAGGAGGAGGATGTTAATCTTGTCACTCTAGACAAGAAGTCACTACATTCACCACCAGCTGCAGAATTACTTGCATCCGGAGAAGAGACTCTTGCATCTTTGCAAGATAGTCTTGAGCTCTTAACATATAGAGTCCCATGCATGATTCAGGAGATGCATGAGGGGAAGAAGGAGAATTCCAGCACTGGTACACTTGGAGAAGAGCAGCCATCACTCTTACTAGAAGTTGGAGGTACTATTGTCCCGATTGGAGGAACTCTTGTGTTCTATCAAAAGGTTCCCACATATCAGTTGATCCAAGGTATGCATACACATTCATCACCTATTGTTTCAATAGATCTTATTGAAACTTATGGGGACATGCCATCAGGGCCAATGCATGACCAAGGGTTAGATTCAAACGTTGATTTGAAGCAGCATACTATCACAGTGCAGAGGACCCTTGATCTAATCAAAGAGGAGATGAAAAGCTATCCCAGTTTTTCATGGATGAACTACATTCAACCTCTTGAGTTGAAGTGTAGAGTTTCAGAAGAAGAGATGAGCATAATCCTTTGTACAATGACTAGTTATGAGATCAGTATTGTACCTTTCTTTGAGAAAGTTTATGTATTACCTTGCAGATCTACAGCGCTCTCACTTAGAAGTAGTGATAATGATGAGGCCCCATTATTCTTGGAGCATTCTGAAGGTAGCTTCACTCATGAATCAATGGAGGTAAAGATGATAAATGGTAGACATCTAGAGATGAGAAACCTTTTCTCCTTTCTTGATGACACTTTCTCAATGAGCACCTCACAGCTCAAAGAGAGACTTCTACCTATAATAGATCCAGGACCTCATTGGTTTTGGAAGGCCATGGATGAGAAGAAGGTCTCATTAAGAGATCTCATTGGAGGTGCACTTCAACATTTCAAGAAGTGCAAAGTTCTTCATCAGTTTTGGGGAGATGGTATTCTACAAAGGGAGGATACCATGATTATGCAGCACATCACACATCTTCCATATTGGGGTGAGTGGGAGAGAATGATAAGCAAGGGGTTGCATGACCACTTGCAGATGTATGACATGGGCTAGCAAGCTTGGTTACGTTGGTTGCCCTTGGGAGATTCTTGTCACTGCCCAAAGGCACCTATTTCTTTGATCCATGCATTGAGGAACACTTATGAAATGAAGGAGGCATGGTTGTGCTGGCTACTTTTGGGTGAGTATGGTTACCACCCAATAGCTCATATTTTTCTGATTCATGCCTTATGTATCAATGATAGAATGCAGCAAAAGAAGGCATGTTCATTTTGGTTTCACTCGAGGGAGATTGGCCACCACATGACATCTCCTATGTCTATGTGTTTTGTATTGGGTAAAGCTTGGCATGATGCTCTCATGATGTGCATTGATGTTGTTTCTTGGTATTGGGCTGATGTGACATTTCATATCTCCATTAGTATGTTTTTGCTTCATGATGCACATGAAGAGGAGAGAAAGCAGCAAGATCTCTTGTTGCTTTGGTTGCTTTTGGGGAAGTTTGGCTTGTCCATCTTACATGGAGGAGATGGGGGATGGCAGCAAAGGACCTTACTCCGGTGGTTACTATTAAGAGAATATGGTTTGACATCTTTGTCTACCCATATAGCTCCTTTCCTTCTTCTTTTGCATAACATTGGAATGATGCTTGGATCCAACAAGGCCAACAGGGCTAAGTATGAGAGCATATCAATGCTCAATCAAATTCATAAAACATGGGATGGAGAGATGTATTATGTGATGGAGCTTTTCCTTTGTCAAGAGAACCACCTTATTTTATGCACCTCATGTATTGATGATGATGTTGGACATCATATGGTTGTCACTTGGTACTTCATGATGGAAGGAGGACATTTAACCATACAGTTACAGGTCATTCTTTATGTTTTTAAAAGACAACTTTCGAACCAAACATGCATAACCCATTGCAGCAAATGGAGGAAACCTTCCTTATGAGGATGCCATTTGGAGGGGAATAGATGGCTTTGCGTCTACTTTTGGAGTTGCTTGAGGACAAGCAACATTTTTCTGGGGGGGACTGTAATATTCCCAAATTTCCACATCATATTTGGAATATTAGATTCCTTGATTTTCTTAATGAATTAAGTAAATAAAAGGGTGGAGGGACCCACAATCTTCAATATGAATAAATATCCACTTTTGTGTGTGTGAATGTGGATTAATTAAGCCTAGATCTACATAATAAGGTAGTTGAGCAACTACTAATGTGAATGAAATTGGAGAACTTGTCTCATTAATGAGATAGATCGTGGAGGTTGACACAGTCAACTAAGATCTTGAAGAGATCAAACAGAGGGTTGATTTAGTCAACTAAGATCTTGAAGATGTCAAACAAAATATCATGAGACATTCATGATAAAGTGATGGAGGATGATGTGCAAACAAAGCACACTTGATGGAGAGGGTGTACATTGCACCTAGACATGATGGTTGATTTGGTCATACAGAGCAGTCAAACTTGGAGGATCTTGTCCACATACACTGCGCAGTCTAGATGAGGGCCAAGGCTTGGGAAGGCTCAAATATTATATAAAGAAGATGAAGGCAAGGATGAGAGTATGCTGATTATTCTTGATGTAAAGATATTTTTAGATCTGGATTTGTCATGTGACATTCCATTGCTTTCTCAGGTTATTTAGCAAAGATTGCAAGTGTTGTTTAGTACAGGGTGTCCCTGGTCGGGAATCCCACATCTTTCTTAGAGCAGCTCTAGAAAGAGTATTGTACTTCATTCTACATCAGCCTTTGAGTGCCACATCTCTTTTCCTACTTTCTGCAAAACATCCATATTTAGAAATTGCAGATTTCTGAAGATCAGTTTGGAAGGAGGAAGTTGTCTTCAATACTTCAGCGGGAGAACTGGTGAGGGTTTATTCCTATCACCTTGGGCTTAAAGATCAGCTTCCCAGAGCTTCATTTCAGATATTGCATCATGCCAAAATTTATTGACCTCTTAGCAGCAGTACTTCCTCTAGGAATTACGTTGTCTAAATTGCAGATCAAGGAGGAAGGAAGTTACTAGCATTTCAGCTAGTAATCCTGTGAGGGATCATCCCCTCACATTACCATCAATCTCACCATCAGCCTGGAGTTTATTGCAGCAGTTTTCAGCAGGAAGAAGGCCTCTCTCTCCCTCACAACGCAATTTCTGTTGGCAGTTGTGTTGCAGCAGCGGCAATCATTATTGGAGGATTGAGAAGCTAGATCTAGAGCTTCTAGCTTGTAGATTTGAAGAAGGGATCATCCCTTCAAGCTTAGATCTGATCTTGTAACATCTTTCAGCGATCTATTTGACAGATCTAGCTTCAGATCTGTGTTTCTCAGCAGATCAAGAATCAAATCCTAGGGAGGTGATTTTCCAAAGTTGCAGATCTAGAACATCATTTCTGGGTTATCTTGGGAATCCATCACATTGGTCAGATCTTGAATCTTGGCATCATCTGAGCTTCAGTTTTGAGTAGATCTGCATTTTCCTATTCGGCCTGTAACTATATGTTCATACTCTGTTGAAGGGACAGCGCAGTATTTTCTTCAGTGCCTCTCCAATTACGTTGTACCTATTGCAGCATGTTTTCTGAGTGATTCTAGACCAACTTTTTGGCTAGATCTACTCATATTTTGTACATGGTATAACTTATTCTTCTCCAATATAATAAAATGGCTCAGCTTCTCTGTAAATTCTAATGTTGTTTTAAGATTTATTGTTTATCTTGCTGCAGTTCTTATATTGTGTTTAAGTATTACTGCATTCTCCCTTTTGGGATATTATATTGTCCCTTCGCTCGAGAGGTTTGGCTAGAAGTGATGCTTCTATTGAATCTGGTTTGTCCCTTTATGTGCATCACATTGTCTCCTTTCATTTATAATTGGATTAAAGTTCACAAGGATTATTGCGCTCTCCCCTTCTATGTCATATTGGTGATCTGGCACAGTCGGAATGCTAGGTTATTCGAGTCAATTGTTCCATCGGTGTGGGTGGTGTTAGTGTCAGTATTTGCATCCTGCCATCAGTGATCAAAATCCTCTTTTTATATCATTTTAGAAGTCCCACTTAGAAATTTTTTATCATTCCAAAATTAGTCACTGATGGTAGCCCTAGACTAAAAACATCACTCATCCTCAAATTTGATTACTTGTTGGCATAGTTTCATCCCTTGTTGACTGTACATCATCCATAAAGTCAAAATCATCATGTCATCACATCAATCATGCCATTATGAAGTTCAGTCCATCAAGGTCTCATTAGGTCTTTTAGGGTTTTTCAAGGTCCAATAAACACACCATTTCCATTGCATAAAGCTAGCAAAGTAAGAGAGTGAACAAAATAACATTTCTTTACCATGTAAAGATGATTTGTAAAGAAAATTTATTGTTTCAGCATATAATTTTGGTTTTCAAATGTAATTTTAATTTTCAATGATGTAATTTTATGGCTTTGAAAATGTAATAATTTCACCATCCCACGCTGTTAACTCAGTGTTCCAAAGATTCCAAAGCACCAAAAATTCAAATTCAAAGAATTCTCAAAGCCCATCAAAAGATCAATTTGTCAAAGGAAATAGTCAAGTGAAAGGGTAAAGTTTCAAAAGGTTAAGTGAATGCCAAAGGGAGTTGTCTTTTGCCAAGGGTGCCCAAATCATCATTGCAGAAGGTTGATTCAACAATTTCAAGTTCCATCAGCCAAATTAGTCAAAGTTTCAAAAGTCATCAATGTTCCAAAACACTCCCCATCACCCATATCCCTCAAAATCATCATTTTCCACAAACACTAAACCCTAATTTCCTCCCCTGTTGAGCTAGGGTTTGTTATGGAATCAGAGACATCTGAGCAAAGGAGGCATAAGGGAGGTCATATCAGCAAGTATGAGGCCATTCCAGCTCATAAATATCATGTCTCCATCATTTTTCAAGAAGTCATTCCAAGGGACAAATCATTTGCCACACATAGCGCCAATTTTTCTTGAAACTATGTTTCTGACCAAATGGTGATTAATTTTACAAAAGTGAAAGAGGTTTTTGTCCATCATAGGTCAAGGAAGAAAAATCTCCTTCATTTTTTACACGTGTCATGGTTTTGAAGAAATGTCAAAAATACAGTTGCTACAAGAGACTTGTTGCACTTTTGGAGTAACCTTGGGAAAATCATTTTTTCTCCTTGATGGAGTGTCCAAATGACTTGTTTGATAAGTCAAATGATAACTAGACAAAGAGAGCTTTCCAATGAGCTATCATGAGCTCAATTTGGAGTTGAGGAAGGCCTCCAAAAGTTGCCTGAAAGTTGGTGTTGCTCGCCTGGAACAAGGCATTGCACATAGAGCCAAGGCATTGTGCATAGAGCAGAGGCGCTGCGCACCTACACAAGTTCACTTGCAAGCTTCCAAACTTCATCCAGGGCCTCCAAACATTCAGCAAAGGGTCTCTCCAATTCCTAGCAAGCAAGACATCAATATGCCCTCCTTGCATTTTTTAAGTGCAAATTTCATGGTGTCAAGATTTTCATGAGAAATCTCTATTTTTTTCAAGATAGAAACCCTAGTTTCATTTCGTAATCCCAAATTTGATCCTTGAAGACCCCTTTTACCCTTCCCACATCACAATAAATCCTATCCCTACCCCTATATCATTAAGTCCCTATCCCAAACCCATTTATCCCCTAAACAGTAAGACCTAGGTATTTCAATTTCTTAGGCTCCCAAATCCCCATACCTGTAATAAAATTCCTATTCCCAAATCCCACAACATTTCTACTCCCTGTCGCCTCCCTCAATTTAATAATTCCTTCTCCCATCTCCCTAATTTTTTCCATCCCATTCCCCTCTCCCTAAACCTACATTTCACTCCCAATTCATCTCCCTAGGGTTTCTATACCAAGACACCATGGAAGAAGACAGAGACTATATGGAAGAAGAGAAAGATAGGCAAGAGGAGGAAGATAGATTGGAGGAGGAGGACAGACAACAGAGAAGGCCACACAAAGGAGGGAGAACCCTAAGGTTCGAGCCCACCAACACAAATGCACTAATGGCCTCTTCTATGACTATCACTTCTTTTGAGAATGTAAGTTGTATTGATTTTTGCAACATGATTCAGAGGGCCAAACAGCATCTTGAGAAGCTCTTGGAGAAGGCAAACAAGGACAATGATATATTGAGAAAGAGGGCCAAACACTATTTCAAGAAAGACCAAATTGCAAGCTCAAAGCTACAAAAGGCCAAATAAAGACTTTACACCCTAATCAAGCATAAAGAGAAGGGTAAGTTGGATTTGCTCATTGATGCATCCATGATAGCATAGCATACCATATCAAGTCTCCATGAAGTAAGTTTGAAGCAATTTTGAGGAAAGAAAGAGAGATCCATTCACATCTTCACAGCCTATTTTTCTGCCTGTGCAAAATTCTGTTTGAGACACCTTTTTGCAGAGAAGATTGTGGCCGAACAAAAATGAATTTTGAGAAACTGGAGGAGGTTTTTGTTCACAACATGCCAAATAACAAAAACCTCTCTCAGTTTTGCAAAACACATCATGGTTAGTGAGATATTGCTCCATCTTGTAGGCCAATTTTTCCAGAAAATTTAGAATTCACAGTTTGACTGTCATGTGCGCTCGCTACGCACCTGTTTGAGGCATATTTTGGTCAAAAGGAGACCACCATTGGATTCAGAACAGAGAAAACATGCAAGAAAACCACTTTTCTAACCTTGTTTAGTCAAACTGACAGGTGAAAAAGTCAAAAAACCTTCAAAAAATCACAGTTCTGCCTCCTTTTTCACCTTGGCACTACGCATAGAGCAGTGTTGGGAGAATCACTTTTTGGGAGGTCAAATCAAGTCAACTCTGCAAGCCAAGCACAAATTTGGAAAGTAGATTGGATAAGCTTTCCAATGAGCTATCCTGAGCTATCCTGAGTTAGCTTGAAGTTGGCGTTGCATGTAGGGCACTGCTCATAGGACATAGTTTCTCAGTTTGCTAATATTTTTCAATTTTCTCAAATTTTTCCAGTTTGACCATGGTCAATGAGATTTTTACCAATGTAAATCATGAATCTAAAAGTAATTATGATGTGGTTGACTTACCTAGGGTAAATACATTGGGTAAAAAGTTTTGATGACATGTAATGAATCATAATGAATCAATTTGCAGAAAGTGAGGGATGAGTCAGTTTGACCTCCCTACACTCTAGGTATTCAGCTCAATTTTTGGTGGAACACCTCCTCAACTTGGGAATTCGACCCTGAGGTTGGGTGAGGTTGTTTGAGGTCTATATCTTGTACTTTTTGACTCGTTTCAAAGAGTGGATTTTGTTGGATGTCGATGCATTGATCAAATACTCTAGTGTAATCATTTTGGCAGGAAACTAATGAAAAGGTTGCTGCTATTTCTTTGGGATACCTGTGGTTTGAGAATTTAGCATTGTTTTCTCTTATGTCTCATTATGTATGAATGCTTTGTTTCATGATTATTTCCATTTCTATGATATGTTGGTTTTCAAGATAAAAAGTAGAATTTATCTCTCATGCTCTATCTTTGGGAAAACATTCATAATTTTTCCATCTTCTTCAGTTTAGAAAGAATTCATGCTTAGCCTTGCTCTTTCTAGCTCCTCACCTGTCTGATCCATTCCACTCAAAAAACCCTAAAGTGTTAGGTTTTCTGCCTACCTTGCCCCATTGAATCTCTACAACACTAATCTTATTTGCCTTGACCTAGCCTCTTTGACCTAATTCACCCATCCAGCAACCCAATTCAACCAAATCAAACCCTTGTACTTATACCTAGACTAAAACCCTAATTCATCCAGCCCTCTTGGCTGTGATTTGTGGAGAGAGCCCTCTCTGGCTTGGCAGGGCTAGCTACCAAGCTAAAAGATTGGTCTGTGGTTACCTCTGTTGGGATTTCTTCTTTAGCCTTAGAGATTTGGCAGAGTGATAACGGGTGGCAGCCAAGAAGGCTATCTCATACTTTTTAGAAATTGGCTCGAAGAAGATTAATCCTAAATCTAGGAAGGTTAATTACAGGGATATAAAGGAACAGTTTCCTAGAGGCTCCTTTGACAAAGCATGTCAAAATAGGAGATGTGGTTGTGGAGTGGTCATCACTTTGGAGCATGGACACTATTACCATTTTAGGTGGCAAGGTGGTTGGGGGACGAATAGCAGAGCAGAGGTGATTGCTCTCTGGGGTGCATTATCTTTTGTTAGATGGCTCGATCTGGAATCAATAACAATTAATGGGGATGCTAAGAGCATTCTAGACTGGGTTAAGCACTACTCATAGTTTTGCCCGCCCATTCTCTCCAATTGGATGGCCTGCATCAGAGGGTTGGCAGCCACTTTATAATCTATCAACTATAACCATATCTACAGGGAACAGAATTAGTTGGTTGATCCCCTGTCCAAGAGAGGAATTGGGGTAATTCCTGGCAAATACCTTTTTGTTGTCTACTATCAGAACAATCTCTTGAATGTTGGGAGCATTGATTCTGTTTAGGACTTGTATTTTATTTTTCATGATTTTTTTTATTAGAATGAATGATCGACATTTGTATGTAATCAACAGCTTTAACTAGTAGAACTGGATGTACTAGATAGAACATTACAACGCCATATTGTAGAGAAGATCCATTTTGAGAAATAAATGATATTATGCATTGTAAGGGAGGGGGAAAAGAAACAAAGTCAATGTACTCTCTTTTTATAATGAAAAATAAAGCGGTTTTTTTGTCTAAAAAAATAACAATGTATAATGTGATTTCCAAATCCCATTCAAAAGAGAGACTCAGATAATAGGTTGTTTGTTTCAGAAGCAAAAAGAAGGGCTCTCCAAGAAAGGCTTGAGGGAGGGAGACCTAAACCTAGGTGAAAGGATATTCAATAGAAGAGTTATACGGAATACCTAGACCAAGGTTTCCTAGAAATGGTTTTGTGACATATAAACCATACAAATTTCGGGACCACAAGAGAGACCTATGTTGAAAAGTGTAACTAGGTTCGATCCTCATAATGACATGTAATTATGATTTTATGTAAGAAGAGACGAAAGAAAAATAAAATGAATTTATTGTATTGCTTGCAACAGGGGTTTCATGAGCAAGAGATTTTATTTTTAGGTCAAAGACTCATTTTAGAGTCTCTAGGAATTTGTCATCTTGTCATAAAAATAAGTCATTATCATGTAAATGAAGTCATGTTACACTTTGTCAAGGACACATTTGTCTATGTAAAAGTATTCCTCCAAGACTTTGTCACTAGGCCTCTCCAAGTCGACCTAAATCTAATGAAGATCCTCCACAATGAAGTCGGCTCTCCTCCAATGATCATATCAGCCTAATAGACAAGAAGACAGCCTATATAAGTAGCATCACTCGGCCTCATTTGTGAGCAATCTAGTTTGGTCAAGAATTCAGATATAAGTGCGAAGATAAGGGACTACAAGGAGTGCGAAGAAGAAGGCAGGTCAGTGAAGTGATAAGATCATTGTGGTTCGGTCTTAGGTCTATATCTCTCTCGCATATCTCAGAAAAGGTCGAGGCCTATTGCGGCATCTAAAGACTTTGGTCTTGGGTATAAAGTGACACATAAAGGGTGCAGAAAGAAGATCGAGAAGAGGACTTAAGGAAGCCGAGGAAAATATCGAAGGAATCCAAGAGAAAGAACTTGCCTAAGAGCACTGAAGCATAGAGATCGAGTTTCTCTAGTATAGTCGAAGGTGAAGTAAAGTGTAGAAAAAGTGGGATCGAAAGGAGAAGCCGAGAAGAGCAGCGAAAGCTAGTGACAAGGGTCTTGGGAGGATACTTGTGTCAAGGGTCTTTGTCATGGTCTTGTTACTCGTCAATTAAAGATCTATAAGAAGAATTTATGATCGAGTTTTCCTCTCAAAGAACGAGAGGTTTTGGCCCTGGCTTACAAGCCTACATACTATGTCTCTTGTGTATTTGATAATTGACTTAATGAGAGGAACATAATAATAATCTATCAAAGACAAGATCTAATTAAGAAGTGTAAAGTACATCACAAGTAATTATCAAGAAGAGAAATATCCTAACTAATAAAGCCCTTGATTTCTCAACAACCTAGGGGCTCCAAACAAGGCCAAGGGTTTGGGGTGATCATCAACAAATATGACTAGATCAAGCAAGGATTAGAAGGAAGGGTCGAAGACAGGTGACCTTTCGATGAGTTTTTGACAACAAATGACCCTAGAAATGCCTTTAACCAAGGAAGGTGAAGAATACAAAGGATTTTGGAGCTAGGGCTTGAGACTTCTCTCAAACTAGCCACAGGAATTGCTTGAAAAGTTGAGGGCACTTAGAGGAAAGGACAATGCAGTAGTGTACCAATTTGCACCCCAAGGAGATGTCTCTGATGCAATTCATGCTAGGCCCTAGTTGGCCTTCTAGGGTTAGGGCAAAAAAATAAGAAAAGGTGAAAGAAAAATAATTTTAAGGTTGACCACCAAGTATCTACAACCAGTGCCTGCCTATTGGGAATATTGGAGTCAAAATTATCAAGATTTGGGAACTTCGATCTTCAAGAAGGCTTAAAGAAGTAACTTCACTACTAATGGATGCAGCTACGCGATAACTTTAGAATTTTATACTTCAATATGAAATAATTGATGGAGTTTCAAGGTAAAAGGTACACAACCTACCCCTAGGAAAATCCGCTCTTCTTGCCAAGATTAATAACATATGCAACAAGCCAGGATTACAAGTGTTTCATAAATTCACATTAATTTTTAGGCCACTAGCAAAATCAAGCATAGAGTTCCATACATTAGACATAAATTATCAAGAAATTCACGTGAAAAGAGCACTTACATGACAAGAGAGTATATCCATCCATCACATTTTCAAAGTAGAGGCTCCAAGGGAGATAGTGAAAATATTCCACACATCAAAATGCATTTAATCATGCAAATCATTCCACTAATTGCAAGTCTGAAATATTTAGAAAGTATATCCCAAATCCAAGTGATGATGAGAGGTGAAATGATCCTCTCTCATACTTATACACTCTGAGTTTGAATGGCTAAATTAGGCCTAATAATGCCCCTACAATAAAAATAATGAGCAAAATAACCTCCTTTTGGTGACAAGCCCACCAAATAGCTCCATAATATGAAAAATAAGCCTCTCAAGAGGGCCGAAATGATAAACAAGTAGCTAGGAGGGTCGTTGGGAGGCCAAATGAAATCCAACATGTGTCAAAATGAATAGAAGAGCTACAAAAATAGTGATGAAGGGGTTGGCCCCTTCGTCTTGAAGCAAATGACCTATGGTGCCCCTAAGTGGTTGTGGGGGGCACAAAATCATCCTCATGGCTCTCTAATTGAATATAACAAGCATGTACTCCCTCTGCAAGGGCTGGAACAATGATGCAAGCCCTCCCTTTGTCTCCCATGGTGAGACACAACCCCATCTGGGCCCTAGATCAACTACCAAGTTTGTGGTGCAATAGTGCAGCCAGCTGGGAAAAATGGTTCAGGTGCATCATCATCATCAAATAAGTGGGGCACGAGCAATCAATGAATGGTGTTGAATGATCCCAATGGCTATCTAATCTTTGTTATATTGGAGGCCCATGGCTCTCAACAAACACCCTACAAATGCCATTCAGATCCTTTGGAGGGCTTGGACCCTGTATAGGAATACCCAACCTCATGATGAGACCCACCTGCAATCCTGTATAAGATTCAATGTGTCTCCTCACCTTCCAATACATCAATTCATTAGTGCAGTTGAGCAAATGAGAGCTTACAAACACTGGAACCAAGTGGGCATTTCATAGTGGTATGCCCTTCCATAATGGGATTTAGAATGTACAGGTGTCTCCAGGCTCAAGAAGAAGGTTAATCAAGGACCCTATTAGGTAGTTTCAACCTCTAAAGGGGTGACGGGTCCATGGTACATTTGTTAGATGGCAGGTGTCATATGAAATAATGATGGAACAGAGTGGGGTAGCAAGGGAAGGCTCCACACCACATGCCATGGTACACGGGTAACTATAATCAGGGGAGCCCACACATGGGTGTATAGATGTAGGAGGGAGCAATCGCGGTACATGAGTTACCCTGGCCTTTGTTTTTCCACCCTTCTTCATATACCTTTTTCCTTTTATTAATTTTTCTTTTTATAACTGCTCAGGGCTCTAGGGAATGAGAGCATGATGACCCCCTTAGGATAGGGTAGTTCATCGCCCGCCAGGGACAATCATGGGTTCCTTAATGATGTAGGGGGGTTCATATGTGGTACTAGAAACCAAGGTGATGGCCATGATGATAAGGGGTAGAGCTCATGTTTGGCTTTTGCCCATGTGCTAAATTTGTATGCCCGGACCATATTTTGCATTTTGTGGTACACTTCATGTTGTAAGTGGCCAAATTATGTTGTTAACTTTCTTTTTAGCTACATCAACCTCTGGGGCATCATTCCAAGCCCGACCCAAAGTGTGGAAAAGGGGAGGGGGAGGCTAACTCCTTGAGGACCCAATGGACAAATGTGGACCCAAATGGGGAATATATGGGAAGGGGTTATAATGAGTGAAGGAGAGTGATGTATGTGATGTCAAGATGCGAGACCATGCAACCAAAATTGTGGTTTCCCATGTAGTGTCACTCCTAAAACTAGTAGCCAATAAAAGAGATCCCATAGGACTAGGATACAAGGTTAACCACCCAGTTGGCCAAGAGGATAACAGTACAAACCAAGCCCATTCTTTCCACTGAATCCCCCCACTAATCCATGCCCAAAAGTGTCCATGATAAGTAAGCAAAAATACCCAATTACATAATGAAAGTCATACCTTTGGGGTTGGAAGGCCCACCTTCAAACATACGATCATAACAGATGGGCGAGGGCACATAATGGTTGGCTCGGGTGGCGGAGATGATGGCACATCGAACTATCTGGCGGCTGCAATGGGTTGTTGGTTGTCAGTTGAAGACAATCTAGGAGAAAAAATTCTCCTATGGGTGTCACCCACTAGTGGTGGGCTACAGATCCATTGTTGTGTCTTTCTTGTAGAAGGTTTAGCCAAGTCACCTAATATTTTCTACCTAGAATATCATACATAGGTGACCTTATCACATTTTGGGACTCTTCCCATTGGTGAAAATTTGTAAAGAGTAAAGGGGTTTTGGTTGTGGTGACAGTGGGCCACTACCCCATTGTTGTATCTTGGTCCAGTTTATACCTTGTAGGGTTTCCCTCTCCAAGGCCTGCTAGATTTTGCAGCAATAGGAATCTCATTCCAGCAACGAGAAATGATACTAGGTCTAGTCTCAAGGTTCAAATTTGGACTACAAATGATGTAATCAGGTTCATCTTCAAATTTTTCCTCAATAATTCACTCATATATGGTGCTATCAAGAAATGAAATAACATCTTGCATCAACTTGGGCCTTCCCTATTTTTTGCTCTGTGTCCTGAGCATTGTCACAAGTTTCAGCATCGCAAGAGTTTATCTCCTCAAGTTCATTATTGGGAGCACAGTGCTTTTGTAATTATGTTTGCGACCATCTGAAGAAATATTCATAAGTGAACAACTGACACTTCTGTTGAAGTGACCACACTTGTGAAAATCATTATTGGCCTGAAATAGAAAGGTACCATGTCCAGCAAATTCATTTCCTCGCAAAGCCAGCGATGTGGATTGTCCTCTTCATTAGAAATGTAGGCGGTGTTGCATTCAAGATGACCATTATTTGCTACGAGAATCATCTCTTCAACCTCATTGCAAGGTTTATGAAATGGAATACCGAGATCATTAATTTTTGGATCATAACTTGGTGAGTCATCAAATTGTTGAAAACAGATCATGCCCTTATTTTGATCAGTCGTCAAATGAAGATCAAATCTCACATCACTCATGTTATGTTCATTTTCCAAGGTCTCGTGTTTGATATCAAGTCGATTTTCCCTCAAAGGCAATCCATCAAATATTTACCCCTCAACATGTATCTTAGCCCTGAGTTGTGTACTCTCTCTCTGCAGGCATGCTTTTCCATATCATAAAAAGGGTCATCATCAAAAAATATAAAGAAAAGCCCTCTTCTTGAATTGATCAGGATGAAATCATCCAAGTTACACTGCGCTGACTCAAAATCTGGCTCTCCTTTATCGGTTGCTTTCTCATTATAACCTGGAACAGCATGGATCCCTTCATCCAAAATTTCTTAAATTGCATTGTTTTCATGTCTTTCTTCCTAAAAAGCAAACCCATCATCATGGTTCTGAAGGTCAGCGAAAAAATCGTGATGGTTTTCTTCCATGCTCACAAAACCTTGTTCCATAGAGCTTCATTTTCATTGCCACAAGATACTTCAATAGAATAATGGAGGTGTCCTTGCTACAAGGTCATGGTGTTGATCCTCAGTGGAGACAACAGTATTGTCTTCCTAAAATTCTAGGCATAAATCTTAATTTCATAACAAAAGCAATATCATCATGTTGTGGATCTTCATCTTCTAATCGTCTTCATGATCTGGAGGATCATTATCTTGAAGGAGACGGGGAAGAGCTTCTTCATCTTCATCAATTCTTTCACTTCCTTCAAAAAAAAAGGATGCCTTCTTGTTGCAGGGTTGCCAATAGCTCCTAATGAATGCCTTCAAACTTCTGCAATCTTAGGTAACAATGCCTAAGAAAGCTTTCAATCAAGGCTTTGAGAGAAGGCATAGTCTTCGAACTGCAAGAGTGCTTGAGCCAACTGTTATGCTCTTGTCCCAAAGAAAGAATGAATACTCTCATCATGGCATCTTCATATCTTTCCCAAATTTCAAGGAATGCCTCATAAATGTTAACACATGTGGGACGGCAACGAAAGACATCCCTTCAAACTCTGGAAGCTCATCATAAAATTTTGGTATTTGGGGATATTCTCAATATCCAGTGCAGGATATAATATATGCAAATCCCAAGGATCCATATCTTATCCATACCACTCTTCAATTACAAAAATCCAAAAATTGCAATTATATACCTTTTTTCCAATGCAGTCGCCAAGATGAGCTTCAAATGCCTTCACAATGGTGCTTGCCTCACCTTGCAAGCATAAAGTCTTCAAAATCTATAAGACAAGGTCTTCGTCCTTCCAATTGAGTTTGCCTATATGGAAAGACATTCAAGCTATAACTTCATCCAATGTCGTCTTCCAAGAACTGGACTTTATCCCCAACAACGGCACCAAAAATGCTATAGTAAAATCTTGCACTTCTTGATATAATCTCTAAAAGCTCAAGTGCAAAATAAACTAAACCTTAGAGGGGGGCACTATCACCTCACCAACCCTCTTCTCACTTCTAGCCAACCCTCCTTTGGCTCAAGGGGGGTTCTCCTTGGGATACAATTGTTGGGGCTTGGTAGTTTCAAGGTTTGGGCTCAAAAGTTCCCATGGGTCAATATAAATACTAATGTCAACCAATAGGGTCTCAAATAAGTCCCTGAACACACAAAATCAAGGAATTATCAAGGAATCTTTATGCCCTCAATATAGAGATTCAAGGAATCAAACAATTCAAAGGTTTCCTTGGAGTGATAACTAGATCCAAACAAGCTAGGGCGATATATATATATATATATATATATATATATATATATATATATATATATATATATATTCCTCAAATACTTGGAAGAAGGATATAGCTCAACAAGGGACAATGAAGCAAATACCAAATAAACTAACTTAGCACATGAACATTTATCCCATGGAACATAATAACAAGATAAAACAAATAAACTTACTTTACCATGCATCATTCAAATCCACCATAAACATCTACGAAAAGAGACCACATCACATCACATCACTATAAATTTATGTAGATGTTCTATGCTTGATGCAACTTTACTTTTCACCACAGCAATCACATAAACAATCAAGTAAAATGTTGATAGAACATACCAGTGGATCTATAGAAGACAAACCAGAAACAGAAAAATGTGATGGTGCATTACGGCGGTCAAAAGGATGCTTCAAGCAGCAAAGTCTCTTTGGTCAGCCAACCCAGCATGTGTCACAACAACCCTCAAAACAACCACACGGTCAACTCAAAGTCAACCCCAGAAAATTCAACGTTGCCCCAACGACAGCAACACCAGCAACAACAGCAGCAACGACAGCAACAACGTCTTTGTCCTTCTTTCCCACGTGTGAACTGAAACTGCCTCCAAGGAGCTCGAACCAATCAGAAGAGGAGAGATGATGTGTGAGGATGAGATGAGTGAAATGTCCTCCAACGTTGACTCTATTTATATCAATCACTGAGGTGTGTGACACATTTGCTGGGGGTGTAAAACCTTAAGGCCGACCTGCACATATTTGAAATTATTAAAAATAAATTCAAAATAAATGTTTTGCTCATCGGATTAAGATCAATTTTCGATCGATCTTACACCTCTCCGAAAGAGGAACCCAATAAAAATATTGGTATCTTCATCTGAGCATCACAACATGGAGTTTGGACCTAGTTGTCCAATTTTAACACTCCCTCTCAACTAGGGAGAACTCCATCCACTGTGCAATCAAACATCGTGCGTCATCCGGCCGTAACTTGCTTTGCTGGCCTCTTTATTTCAGAACAGTAATGGGTCAATCACAAAGACATCATTCCCAGCTGACAGATTCAGCCCAGAGGTCTGAAACCTCTACAGGACTCACAAAGAGTATCATACCAACCCGAAGTTGGTTTATCTGACCCGAAGTCAGTAGGAGGTCTGAAACCTCACTTGGACTCAAGAGAGTCATATATACTAACCCGAAGTTAGTCTCACTGACGTGAAGTCAGTTGGAGGTCTGAAACCTCACATGGATTTAAAGAGTCGCATACCAACCCGAAGTTGGTTCATCTGACCCGAAGTCAGTAGGAGGTCCAAAACCTCACTAGACATGATCCCAGATCAAGTGGTTGGACACGTGCCATCCTAGATAGAGAGTACGGAAATCTTTGATGCGTCCATCAGTATCTGCTACTAGTCTCTAGCTTTTCCCACCTCATTGGCCAAATGAGAGGTACTTCCCATGAGTCCGGAACTCAGTGGGTAGGATGCATACGGGGCACAGATCATGAGAGGTGAACCTGCTCAAATATCATAAAGGTGGGGCAGAAGCACTACAAGGTTCGGTAAGCCTAGCCCTGTGTGTGCTTATAGCTCCGAGGAACTATCCCCAAGGCCCCCTTAAAGCTCCCAGAGCTCATCGTCCAACAGGACCCTCAAAATAGGGTCGTTCCACGATTCCAAGATTCTCACGGAAGGTTAGGAACATGACCTTCCCCAAGGGCATTGTGAGAATATCTGCGACCTGCTCATCAGTTCCTATATGATCGAGCCTTACGGCGCCTCGCTGTACCATATCCCAGATAAAGTGGTACCAGCCATCAACATGCTTGGATCAATCGTGGAACTTGGGATTCTATGACAAATGAATCCTCCTCTGGTTATCACAAAGGATAACGGTGGCATCTAGCACATGCTCGAACAGCTCACAGAAGAGCTTTCACAACAAAGTGACTTCACAATAGGCCATACATGTTACAATGTATTCGGCCTCAGCGGTGCTCAAGGCTACCGACTTTAGATTCCTGCCTGAAGCAGATCTACATGTGAAGTAGCATCCAGATGTGCTCTTGCGATCCACCACACTGCCAGCCCAATCGGCATCAGTATATCCACGGAGTGTCATACTCCCGGCAGTGTATCTCAGCCCATGGTCTGTCGTGCCCGGATATATATTGTAGAGACCAACTATATGCTTTACTAGACCAACCCTATGTTTTAATTTTTTATTTTTATTTTTAAGATGACAATACAACAAACTAGGAATGAAACCATAAGCATACAAAGTTGGAAACTCAAAAAGATTAGTTACTTATATCAAACATCCATGAATTTAACTTCATTACACATAAATCTATTTTACATGTTAATTATAGGCACAATGAAGTCATATAAAAAAAACATTATAAATAACACAAGTACCGTTCACCCGGAGACGAGATTCAAACTTGACTTACCGCTACTTGAACTCTTTTGTTGTCGTCTACCTCCAAGCATGAATATTTTCATGGTTAATCTGAATGTAATGACCACTTGGAGTTAACCTCATTCTCCTTGGGTACTTTCCTTCCCTGCGGACCCTCGAGCTACAATGGGGTTGTACAAAAAAGGAATGTCATAGCTAATAGAGGTGACCACCTCTTGGCTCAAGAGTCCCCTCTCTATAATACTCTACCTCACCAAACTCAGCTATAGCTCGTAACCACTCACAATGACATAATCTCCTCCATTAAACCATAGGGTAAGCCCAAAAGTCCTTTTCGCTTGGCTTTTCCCTTATTTTATAGAAGGCTTCATAAGTGACACTTGGAATTTCAGGCATAAATGATTAGTTTTTTATTAATCCAAAATTTGATTATTCACCCACCCATGTGTCACCCTCTCATCAAGGCTCTCCAAAAATAATTTACTTAAATATTAATTTAAAATAGTATTTTCCTCACCCCAACAAGACTTCCTATTTCTTCTCCTAGTTGTCTCTTGATTCCCCCTTTCCTACTCCTTAATTTTTGTTTATTGCTGAAGTTAACTGATAAGTCTCAGATTTGGTCCCCTAACTACCTCCTAATTTAACTCAATTTGCCTCTTAGATGAATATTCTTATGTTGCCTCTTGCCACATGGAGGTTCTCTAAATTTCTCCAATTTTAATTTATTAGTCTGATTTTAATTCACCACCCTCTTCTCTTAGTGAAGTTTTTAACTATTTTATGATTAACCTTTATACTTAACTCTATGTCCCTCTTTCCCCCTTTTTCTTAATTTACTTACTTTTGTACATTATCCACTTAATATTATTTTTATTTTGTTATATATATATATATATATATATATATATATATTCAACATGGAAAGTGGTAGAGTTCTCAGGGTAAAGTATTTTATTTTTTCCTATTCTTCCCTTACCCTAAGTATTATTCTTGATTTGATTTCATTGGTTCTAACATCATATATCACTTGTTATGAATTAATAGGATTTATATATATTGATTATATTTATTAGTTTCTTTAATGATGAAGAGGGTGTCAAGTTGGTCATGCCCTTCAAGAACTTCCATTCAAAGTTCCAAGGGTGCCATGCCTAACAGTTTATTTGTGATGCCAAGGGTGCCAAATTGGTCGTGCCCTTCAAGAATTTCTCTTGAAGTTCAAGGGTGCCACGCCACTTGCCCTTCAAGCATCCAGTGGCTATGAGGGGAAAGTATAGGTGCAATGACAGAGACCGTTATAATCTTGTATGCCACCTGCTATAGTGAGACTAATGATGTTGGGGATCAAGGAATCTGCCTTGATGCGTGCCCCCCAAAAATTCCTCGTGAGCGACCCAAATTTGGGACCTGCCCCCACGACATCATGATCTTCAAGGTGAAGGTGTTTCGAACTTTCCAGCCTAAGTCACAGCGGGAGTGCTAGCGGGTGAGATTAGGGACACTATCCCACCCCTCCCATGTTGTTCCATCCAATTGTACAACCCCATCACCCATATGTGAGTCATTTGGTCAAGCAACTAACATGTTCCTGCAATCACTGACATATCATCAGTAAGTTTCAAATTGGACTTAGAATTTTAAATACAAAATATTAATTTCTATCAAACCAGATGTCGTCAACTCATCATATGTAAGTGCCTCTGGTGGTTTCCTGTCATACCCAATAATCATCAATAACAACGTTTCTCAGTGTTATTCATTATCATAATAGCAACATCAACATGACCTAGTCATTCACATCATTGTTTATTTTGAATAATAACTAATGTAAGTAGCTAACATATGGGACACATCCATCATGGTTATCATAATCATAACATCAATGGGAAACTAACATATCCACCAAAGCCATCATCATCGTAACATCAATAGAAAACATATCTATCCATAAAATCTATCATCATCATCATATCAATATAGAACATGCATATCCATTAATGCTGCAATCATATCAATAGAGAACGTACATAACCATTAATGCTATCATCATCATAGTATCAATAAAGACATACATAACCATCAAATCCACTAATAATAGAGTCATGTGTCCGGATCCTCAACCTGAGGTCCTCAAAGAATAAAGTGTGGGCCTTAGGGCTAAATAATGTTAAATTTCATATCACTGTCAGTCAACTTGAGTAGGGCACTACATACACCCCCTCTTAATAATAGACTTCGTCTCGAAGTCCTTGAAATAGATAATGAAATCGGTGACGCATCTCCTCGACATCCTCCCAAGTGGCTGAACTAGGACTATAATTGTCCCACTGAACCTTAACCTGGTCCAAAAATCGGCGTCTAAGCTGCAAATTTTGCTGGTCCAGTATGCAAACTGGTTCGACCATCACCGTACCCTCATCCGAAACCTGCAAGTGACCTAAGTCAATAACATGTGAAGGATCTGAAATATAATAACGTAAAACAGAAACATGAAACACATCATTAATACGCGTTAGGGTTGGAGGTAAGGCAAGCCTATAAGCTACCAACCCTTTTCTTTCTAAGATTTCAAAAGGTCTCACAAATTGTGGAGACAATTTTGCTCCATTTTCGAATCTTATAGAGCTCTTTTGGGGCCTTACTCTCAGGAACACCCTATCTCCCAATTCATAATTTCGGTCTATTTGATGAGTGTCAGCATAACTCTTTTTTCGGTCTTGTGATTCTTTTAGCCTCCCCTTTATCATAGTCATTTGTTCTTCCATCTCTTGCACCACTTCTGGTCCTATTAATACTCGGTCCTCTAGTCGGTCCCAACTGAGAGGTATTCTGCACGGTCTTCCATACAAGAACTCAAATGGTGCCATCTTGATGGAACTTTGATAACTATTATTGTAAGCAAATTCCACTAGGGGTAAAAACTCCTCCCATCTCTTTTGTTGGTTCATCACATACATCTGTAGCATGTCTTCGAAGATTTGATTAGTTCTCTCTATCTGACCATCTGTCTCAGGGTGGTATGCAGTTCTGAAGTTCAATTTGGTTCCCAAGGCTTCTTGGAAACTAGTCCAAAACCTTCCTGTAAACACTGCTCCCCTATCTGATATGATCTTCCTAGGAACTTCATGTAATCTCACAATCTCATCAATAAAAAATCTCGTTATCTCTGGTGCTTTATATGTAGTCTTAACTGGTATAAAATGGGCGCTCTTAGTCAATGTGTCCACCACTAAAAATATGGAATCATGTCATCTTGAGCTCATTGGTAGCCCCACAATGAATTCCATCGATATAACTTACCATTTAGATTCTGGTATCTCATGGGGTTGCAATAACCCTGCTGGATGTCTGTGTTCAACTTTTACTCGTTGAAACTCTAAGCATCTTGCTACAAATTTTACAATGTCCTTCTTCATTCCTTTCCAAAAGAAGAGTGGTTTCAGGTCTGCACCTCATCTTCTTAACACCAGGGTGTGCCATGTATATTGCACGATGTGCTTAATTCAATATCAACTGGCGTATATCTTCATTCGGTGGCACATATATCCTTCCCCGAAATCGTAGAAGTCCATCACTATCAAGGAAGTATTCTTCATATTTTGGGATCCTTATTTCGTCCTCCCTCAAACTCTTGCTAACTTCCTTGTACCAGGTGTCCTTAAATTGCAAGTCAAGCAACTTCTCCCTCAAATTTTTCTTTAAGGGAATCATAGAAAATATTCGAGGCCTCCTACTTAAAGCATCAACCACCCTATTTAATGTTCCTTTTATGTAATTAATATCTAAATCATATTCACTGATTAGCTCAGACCATTGTCTTTTCCTTGCATTTAAGTGGTCCTGAGTGAATATGTGTTGTAGCCCACAATGGTCAATTCTAAGTTCAAACTTCCTTCCTAGAAGGTAGTGTCTCCAAATATTTAGTGCATAAATGATTGCTGCCATTTCTAGATTATGGTTTGCGTAGTTCTCTTCATGGGTTCTAAGTTTTCTTGATGCATATGCTATTACTCTTCCTTCCTGCATCAATACACAACCCAACACTTGCTTGGAGGCATCGGTGCAAACCAAAAATTCTTGTTCCATATCTGGCACTTTCAAAATTTGTGCCGTCGTTAATAATACCTTTAACCTTTGGAAAGCCTCTTCACATTTTTCAGTCCAAATGAATTTCTTGTTCTTTCTTTGGAGCTCGGTAATGGGGCTTGCTACCCTTGAAAACCCTTCGACAAATCTACGATAATACCCTGCCATGCCCATGAAACTTCGTATTTCATGAACATTGGTTGGTGTTTTCCATTCCATGATGGCCTCGATCTTTGTCGGGTCTACTGTGATACCATCCCCAGAGATAATGTGCCCAAGATAATGAATCTTTGATTGGTAAAAGGAACACTTTGACAACTTTCCGTTCAATTTGTTTTCTCTAAGACATTGAATAACTATCTTCAAATGTTCGTCATGATCTTTTGGGGTCTTTGAGTAGATCAAAATGTCATCGATAAATACTTGTACAAACTTGTATAAGTAATCCCGAAATATTCCATTCATCAAACTCATGAAAACACCTAGGGCATTTGTCAGTTCGAAGGGTAAAACTACAAATTCATAATGCCCAAATATTGTCTTAAAGGCTGTCTTCGAGATATCTTCTTCCTTGATTCTTTATTGATGATATCTTGACCTCAAATCTATGTTTGAAAACACAGATTCCCCCTTCATTTGATCAAACAAGTCATCTATCCTTGGTAACGGGTATTGATTTTTTATCGTCACTTTGTTCAACTAGCGGTAGTCAATGCACAATCTCCAAGACCCGTCCTTCTTCTTAACGAAAATTACAGGAGCTCCCCATGGAGATATGTTGGGTCGTATGAACCCCAAGTCCAACAATTCCTTTAATTGGATTTGCAATTCCTTTAGTTCTGGAGCTGACATACAATAAGATGCCTTTGAAATAGGCTCAGTGCCTGGTTTAAGGTCGATGGTGAAATCAATTTCCATTTTTAGGGGTAGGCCAAGTAATTCTTCAAGAAATACATCCTTGAATTCAACCAGAATTGGATTTTTATCAAAGTTTTTAGAATCACCCTTATCATTTAGAGCTACCACCGTGAACATTTGACACCCCTTTCGTCTACATTTCATTAGTTGCATGGAGGAGATGAACCTTAGGGACACCCCTTAGTTCTTTCCCCTCAATGATTTTCTTTGTCGATCATCATCTATGAAATATAGTACCTTGAATTTGCAATCTAGGAGTGCCTCATGTCGCTCCAACCAATCCATTCCTATAACTACATCATAGACTCCTAATATCATAGAGTACAAGGAAACCTTGGTTTTACATACACCCAGGTCCATCTCACAATCCTTTACCATCTTTCCTACATTTCTTTTCATATCGCGTGCCATTTCTACATGTCTAAAATCATGTTGAGCAATTCGTTTATGTTTAATCCTTAATAATGCATTTAAATAAATGAAAGAATCAGTAGCTCCTGGTTATATTAAAATGAAAAAACTCATACCATCAATATTACCTGAGGTTTCCAACATAGTGGACTGGTGTTCGACCTGACTATTGTTCACCACTGCATGGATGCGATGAGCCTTCCCCAAGTCCCCCACCATAGCTACTTTCTGAGTTGAGTTGGTATTACCTGTCTTTTGAGGGCAATCCCTCTTGTAGTGAGGACCTCCACAAGTCCAACACCCCCTCTTAGGAGCTTGGCTTCTACTATTGACTAAAATGGGAGTTGGCCTAGAGCTCTGTTGGAAAGACCCAGACTGTTGGGATCGATGCTGAGGCGGTGTGACTTGGTGTTGTCACATAAGACGATGATGTTGATGTTGACGAGCTTGCTGAGGTACCCTATGCAACTGCTGAGTTGGATGCCTATATGGTGTTCTTTGTCTTCCGATAGACCACTTTTGATGATTGAGCACAGGACCCCTTTGAAAATTTCTATGTTCCATACTATTTCCATTGGTTACTCTTGATCCTATAGGCCTGTTTGCCTTGTTGGGTCCACTATTCATGATCTCCTCCTCTACGATAATTTCTCGTTGAACTACCTCGTGCAAGGTGCGAGGCGTTAAGATCCTAACCTTAGCCCGAATGTTACCATTTAATCCATACAAAAATTTGTTCACCTTGAGTCTTTCTGTGTTTAAGTGAGTGTTTCCAAGTGAGGCGGCATAGAAATTAATTCATGAAACAAGTCTCATACTCGTCTTGATGACTCCTATTTAATGCATTGAATTCATTTCATTGCCTCTCAAAGAAATTCCTACGATGGGTAGCGTTCTCTAAACTTTTCTTAAACTCTTAGTGATTTAATTCACCTATTGCTTTAACCTATTGCTTTCAAACCTTCACATAAGAATTAAATGTAGGATACGAATAATATAACTTATCATATTAGGCTTAGAGTTCATTGCATGTGTATTTGTGTATGGATAAGTGGTTTGTAGCATTATATATAAATTGAGATTGTCATTAGTAAGGAGAGAAAACAAGTTTCTAATTGTTTTATGAATTCAATTAGTGGAAGTACAACTCTAATATTAATAATATATGCACACATAAATACCAAGTGTAAGGAGAAGTGTTAATGATGAAAGAATATATGAGAATGATTTCCATTATTTATATGGGAAGATAATTAAATGTTTAAATGAATGTAATGATTATATAAAAATGTTAAACTAATATAACATGTAATTTAAATGACTAGAATGTCTTCAACATGGTAATTATAATGTTGTGGGACATTATTCACCTTCTGGTAATAAGAAAATATACCAAGAGTTATTGCTCACCTTTTTTTTTTTTTTTGTGATTCTTTGCATAAATTAACTCTATGAATAAAATGTAAAATTAGTAAGCTTCAAGAAATTTCCACTCGTTACAAAATTTTGTACGTCATTCATTGCCCCTTTAGGATCCAAATTTATTTAACAATACTTGTGTCTAAAATGAACCCGTTTAATTGAATTCCATACAAATGATGATAGGTGCAATTCTAAAAGTTTATGACAATGAAAAAAATATATGACAAATTTAAGAGAAATATTTAAGTATAATTTTTTTTTTATTTAAAATATATATATATATATATATATATATATATATATATATATAACTTTCTTCCAGCAATAATAAATGTATCAGATTATTGTTGTGTAATTTTCTTGGCAGAAATGAATTCCTTTAAATAATAATTTATACTTCAAACATTTTATATATAAGTTGCCAGAAACATATAAATTAAATTGATACATAATTCAATTCTAACATACACATCCACTGGCATTTAAACACTAGAATTCCCATACAAGTATTGAAGAAAGCTTTTGTGTTTTAAGTATTGTGAATCTAAAATATTTTAAAGTTTTTTTTTTTAAACCTTACAATGGCATGCATAAAATCATTGTTTAGATAGGTGTTGAGTTTTTGTAATTCACGCGGTCATGGTTAAATTTTATAATAATAATAATATTTAACATTAAATTTCTCATGAAATATTATTATAGTTATTATTATTATTATTATTATTATTTTTTCAATCTTGATCTCATACATCTTCATTATTTTCAACATTCACCTAAAAATTTGTTGCAACGATATGCTTCTTAGAAATGGAAAAATAGAGGATGACAATTCCCCTTTCCATGCTTGAATTCTTGGTAAAGTTTGTGGGTTCTGGAGTGTTTTTAATCCTAGTATATATATATATATATATATATATTATTCTATTTTAAATTAAATTATTAAATATTATTTATCATCTTTTAAATAATATTTATTTTATTATTTTTATTTCTAAAATATAAATTATATATTCTAATTTCTCAAAGTACTATTTTTTTTTTAGATGTTTATGAACCTTAGGCATGTGCTAGAAATGAAATGGATGCCTACAAAGAAAAAATTTTACTCCATTGTTAATATATATACCAGCGCCTTGAAAACTCTCCTTATTTAGAATTTTCTTTCATCTTCTCATTGGGATGCCCTTACTACCCTAGCAAAGAAGTTGTAGCACAATGTAAAAAGCTTTACTTTTGAAATTTTTTGTACTCGGGATTAACACAACTTAGAATTTTATGTACTCAATGTAACACAAACCAGAATTTTATGTACTCAACATTAACACAAATCAGAAACCATTTTTTGTTGGATGATCCATGCAAGTGGTTTTCCTATCAATAGCACTTGTAACAGAACTGCATGACTCATTTATTTTGTATTTTATTGGAATTAACCAATATGCTAGAGAAGAGATTTAAAAATCATGTAGATATTTCTTCTCTCCTCAATATTTGGTTAATTTGGTTATATTGGTCATTTTTAAAAATTGATCAATCTCGTGGAGCCTCTCTCTGATTGGGAAAGCTCGTGAATATTAAGTGTACAGGAGAATCGTGCATTGCAAAATCAATGTTTTGGTTCAAATTTGATGGAACTATTTTTACTAACTTAGTATTTTAGATAATTATGATGAGATTCGAAAAGAATTTTCTCCTGTAATTCAGGGTTAAAAGTATTGGCTAAATATTTCTTTATTTTTTATTTTTAAATTACTGCAGATAGAAACTAGGGTTAAAAGTATTAGTTAAGTATTGTTGCGATAATTACTACAGGTACTGAGAAACTGATTATAAGAGAATGAACAACACATACAATCCAATTTGCCGTAAATCCCTTTGAAACCCTTGGAAATTTGCTGGAATTTACTGAGAATATGAAATATGTTGAGCAACAGCTGAAAGGAAAGTTGTACGTAGAACATGCAAACTTTTGGTGGAAGCTGTAGATAAGTGAGCTCCTATGTGAGAGTACAGTGCAATTATAAATTCAATTTGCAGAACTGTCGGAGCAACAAAGAGATCATTTCCCGACTCCGTGATTTTGATAACGGGGAGCCAGGAAAGTAAAGAGTGCTTTGTTCATTAAAGCTCTCTCATGATGGCTTCAAAGATTTATGCAACATTAAAAGTTTCTTCAGGTCCTAATCTTTCTCTCGGTGTTCTCAGTTAAAAAGGTTTCATTCTTTCGTAATTCTACCTAATAGATAAATAACTGGATAGGTTACTAACTCCCATACTTTGACATTATAAAACTAATGAACCAGAAAAACAAAAGATTGTTCAGTCAAATAATATATTCCATGCCCTTACACTCCTCATCAATCACTAAGGCTGATGGTTGTTGTTGTGTGCATACTTTCTCGATCACTAAGGCCGACAATTGCTACGGTATGTACAGGGAAGATAGGACTGTGTGAGTGAAAGAGGAGATTTTTTTTAATGAGAATGCATAGTGGCACTTACGGAAAGTAAGTTTTCAGGATCCTGGAGCCTAAGAAGAAGTTTGAACCCTAGGCTACGTACAGAAGTGTAGGGACACTCTATGCTTTACTAGACCAGCCTATGTTTAAATTTTTTTTTGTTTTTTTTTTTTTTTTTTTTTTTTGAATAATACAGTAACTAGGAATTTAAACCATAAGCATACAAGTTTGAAACTTAGTAAAATTAAATCACTTATATCAAACGTCCATAAATTTAACTTCATAACACATACATCTATTTAACATTTTGATTATAGGCACAATGAAGTCATCATAAAAAAAAACAATATAACTAACACATGTACCGTTCACCCTTAGACAAGAGCCAAACTTGACTTGCCACTACTTGAGCTCCTTGTTGTCGTCTACCTCCAAGCCTGAATGTTTCCGTGCTTAATTCGAATGTAATGACCCACCGGTTGACCCCCCAGCCTACTCCTTGGGTACTCTCCTTCCCCGCGGACCCCCGAGCTGCAATGTGGTTGTATAACGAAGGAATGTGCTAGCTGATAGAGGTGAACACCTCTTGGCTCAAGATTCCCCTCTCTATAATACTCTACCTCACCAAACTCAACTATAGCTTGTAACCACTCATAATAACATAATCTCCTCCATCCAACAATAGGGTAAGAAAAAAGTCCCTTTCTCTTGGCTTTCCCCTTCTTTTATAGAAGGCTTCATAAGTGACACTTGGAATTTCATGCATAAATAATTATTTTTTTATTAATTTGATTATTCACCCACCCATGTGTCACCCTCTCATCAAGGCTCTCAAAAATTAATTTACTTAAAAATTAATTTAAAATAGTATTTTCCTCACCCCAACAAGACTTCCTATTTCTTCTCCTAGTTGTCTCTTAATTCCCCCTTTACTACTCCTTAATTTGTGTTTATTACTGAAGTTAACTGATAAGTCTTAGATTTGGTCCCCTAACTACCTCCTAATTTAACTCAATTTGCCTCTTAGATGAATATTCTTATGTTGGGTCTTGCCACATGGAGGTTCTCTAAATTTCTCCAATTTTAATTTATTAGTCTTATTTTAATTCACCACCCTCTTCTCTTAGTGAAATTTTAACTATTTTATGATTAACCTTTATACTTAACTCTATGTCCCTCTTTCCCCCTTTTTCTTAATTAAGTTACTTTTGCGCATTATCCACTTAATATTATTTTTATTTTTATTATATATATATTCAACATGGAAAGTGGTAGATTTCTCATGGTAAAGTATTTTATTTCTTCCTATTCTTCTCTTACCCTAAGTATTATTCATGATTTAATTTCCTTGGTTCTAACATCATATATCACTTGTTATGAAATAATATGATTTGTATATATTGATTATATTTATTAGCTTCTTTAATGATGACGAGGGTGTCAAGTTGGTCATGCCCTTTAAGAACTTCCATTCGAAGTTCCAAGGGTGCCATTCCTAATAGTTTATTTGTGATGCCAAGGGTGCCAATTCGATCATGTTCTTCAAGAATTTCTCTTGAAGTTCCAAGGGTGCCACACCACTTTCCCTTCAAGCATCCGTGGATACGAGGGGAAAATATAGGGGCAATGACAGAGACCGTTATCATCTCGTATGCCACCTGCTATAGTGAGACTAATGGTGTCAGGGATCAAGGAATCCGCCTTGATGCACGACCCCCAAAAATTCCTCGTGAGCGACCCAAATTTGGGACCTGCCCCCATGACATCCTGATCTTCAAGGCAAAGGTGTTTCAACCTTTCCAGCCTAAGTCACGGCGGGAGTGCTAGCGGGTGAGATCAGGGACACTGTCCCACCCCTCCCATGTTCCATCCAATTGTACAACCCCATCACCCATATGTGAGTCATTCGGTCAAGAAATTAACATGTTCCTTCAATCACTGACATATCATCAGCAAGTTTCAAACTGGACTTAGAATTTTAAATACAAAATATTAATTTCTATCAAACCAGATGTCGTCAACTCATCATATGCGAGTGCCTTTGGTAGTTTCCTGTCATACCCAATAATCATCAGTAACAAAGTTTCTCAGTGTTAGTCATTATCATAATAACAACATCAACATGACCTAGTCATTCACATCATTGTTTATTTTGAATCAGAACTAATGTAAGTAGCTAACATATCGGACACATCCATCATGGTTATCATAATCATAACATCAATGAGAAACTAACATATCCATCAAAGCCATCATCATCGTAACATCAATAGAAAACATATCTATCCATAAAATCTATCATCATCATGATATCAATTGAGAACATGCATATCCATTAATGCTACAATTATATCAATAGAGAACGTACATAACCATTAATGCTATAATCATCATAGTATCAATAAATACATACATAACCATCAAATCCACTAATAATAGAGTCATGTGTCCCAATCCTCAACTTGAGGTCCTCAAAGAATAAAGTGCGGGCCTTAGGGCTAAATAATGTTAAAATTCATAACAGTGACCAGTCTTATCGAGTAGACACTACTACTAGCCATCTCAAGGATTTCTTGGCACCAACCCGGTGAATGTATGATCAACCATGTGTTGACTCAAGAGTGTTCCTTTGCTGTACTCGTCAAGACAGTGTTCACTAAGAACATCTGGGGCCCTACGAGTTGACAGATACTTTCCATTGATTTGCTAGCACGGGCCCAGCAGCATTGCCACTCAACTTCTTAAAGTTGAGCTCCATTGGTGTCGACTCGGACTTACAGTCCACCATACTAAATCTTTCCAGAAGCTTCACAATGTATTTTCCTTGAGAAAGGAAAATCTTGCCAGGTCTTTGCCAGACCTCCAGGCCTAGGAAATAGTGCATCACTCCTAGGTCCTTCATCTCGAACTCAGCAGCGAGCTCCCTCTTGCACTGATGAATGAGAGGGTCAGCGCATGTCAAGAAGAGGTCATCCACATATAGTACCAGAATGAGAGGCTTCCCTTTGACAACCTAGAAGTAAAGGTTCAGATCAACATTACTTCGAGTGAAGCTCAGCTTCATAAAGTAGCTATCTATCCTCTCGTACCAAGCTCTGGGTGCTTGCTTTAGCCCATAGAGGGCTTTCTTCAATCTGCGGACATGGGTGTCCCGATCTTGGACTTCGAACCCCAGAGGTTGCTCCACATATACCTCTTCCTTTATCACACCATGCAGAAATGCGGTCTTCACATCCATCTGATGAAGACTCCATCCTTTCATAGCATCAAGGACTATAATAGATCGAATGGTGGTGTATCGGGCCACAGGTGCAAATATGTCATCATAATTTATGCCTTCCTTTTGAGAGAAGCCACGGGCAACGAATCTTGCCTTGAATTTTTCAGCGCTTCCATCAGATCCATGCTTGATCTTGTAGAGCCATTTCGAGGTGACAACTGCTTTGTCCTTTGGTCTTGGGACCACATCCCAGACATCATTCTTCATAATGGAATCATACTCTTCATGCATAGCATCCTTCCAGACTTGATGCTTTACGGCTTCTTCAAAGGATCCAGGCTCGGATTGTACAATAGTACTCATGGCTGCTGATACCCTTGGTATCTACTCGGCTTCTTGCTTTCACGGAATGTCCCCCTTTTTGGGCTGCATGTCCCTCAGCATCCTCGAGAGTGTCCCTGAGCCATGATGGTCTCTTTCCCAATGAAGGAGGTGGATCAATTGGGTCTATCGGTCCTTCAACATCAGGCATTGTTTCATCCTTCAGTTCTTCTTGATTTCTAGGCCTTGCTTCATGATCTTCCTCAGATCTCGGAAGATTGACTACTTTCCTCGGGGAAGTATCTTCGTCAAAGGTGACATCGTGGCATATCTCCACTTCCCTTTGACCAGGCACATATAATCTATAGGCCTTCGAAGTTTCGCTGTAGCCCACAAACATTGTCGTCTCCCTCTTGATGCTAGCTCCTCTGCAAAAGTTCTTGAACTCGTTCGTCTCATATTTAGTGCCATTATTGGTCTTTCGGATAGCATCTCATGTCATTGCTCCTAGTGGACTTCCTCCAACCTGGTAGAGTGTATCAATTCTAGACCCAAACGTGATAGCTTCCTTGAAGCTCTTCTTCCACATGTGCACCTTTCCATCAGTGAATGCCACATTGAAACCTTTGTCTTCCATGGCCAATATAGACACAAGGTTCTCCTTCTAATTAGGTACATAGAGTACATCCTGCAAGCGGAGGACTTGATCTTAACACAAGTGGAGGGTCACAGTCCCTGTCCCTTTCACAGGATACGTGGCATTATCTCCAAGGATAATTTCCAGATTGGTATCCTTCTCAACCATATCAGAGAGTGCTTCCTTGAAGCCAGTGATGTGCCTTGTGGCACCACTATCTATCAACCAGACATCCATAGTGTCGGGTGGAGAGAGGGCAGATACAAGAATGAATTCATTTCTTTTATCAACAACATTTGATTCCTCATACCTGGAATTTCTTGACCTTTTGAAAGTTTGATCATTTCTGCCGCAGGGAGCCTTCCTCTTTCCCTTGAACCTGTTGTTCCTTTGATTGTCATTCCTCCGGTTGTTGTTGTTGTCATCACCATTGGGAGAATCCTTCTTGAAAGGACATTCTCTAGCATAGTGACCTGGCCTATGACAAGTGTAACACTTGCCCTTCTTTCCTTGTGCCCCTACTCTTCCTTTGATCTTTGGACCACCAAAGTTCTTCTTTCTAGAATGAGCAGTGTAGGCAACATTCCCTTCATTTTCATACTCCTTCATTCTTGTCTCTTCTTGAACGCATCTCGACAGTACCTCGTCAAAGTCAGGTATCACATTATTATTGAGAATGGTAGTGTTGAACACATGCCATTCGGATGAGAGACCTCCAAGTGCGGTGAGAACCATCTCTCGATCAACTATTGTCTCCTCAATAGCCGACAGATTATTCCTGATCTCTGTCAACTTCAAAAAGTATGATTGAACAGACTCATCCCTGCCTTTCTTCAGATTCTTCAATTGATTCTTGAAGAATAGGACTTGATTCACATTGTTGGCCTTGAACATGTTGACCAACTTATCATACATCTCCTTGGATGTGCCCAGCTCAGAGATGTAGGCAACCAGACTCTTATGTATTGAGTCCCTGAGCATTAGCTTTGCTTTGATTTCTCCCTTCTTGTACTTTGTTTTGGTAGCAGCAGTAGCAGTGGATGGAGGTTCTTGGATTTTACCCTGCACATGGTCCATGACATCTTGGTCTTCCAATTTGAGATCCAATATCATCTTCCAAGCATGGAAGTCATCCTTTCCAGTCAATTTGTCATCCTCCTTGAAGCCATAGTTTGTGGAACCCATTTTCTTCTTTGGTGATTGCTATAAATTAGGGCTTGTCTTCACCTCAGCTTTGATACCATGTAAATTTATGTAGATGTTCTATGCTTGATACAACTTTACTTTTCACCACAAAAATCATATAAACAATCAAGTAAAATGCTGATAGAACATACCAGTGGATCTATAGAAGACAAACCAGAAACAGAAAAATGTGGTGGTCTTGTCTACGGCCGATCAACGAGTGCTTCAACGGCAAAGTCCGAGTATTGAAGCCAATGACGCTAATGCGTTCGCCCCTCAAAAGCATTGACGATCAACTCAAAGTTAACCCCGGAAAAGTCAACAAGCATTTGCTAGCGAAAGCGGCAACACCAACAACACCGGCAACTCAAAACCAGCACAGCCAACAGCATAGCAATAGCAACAGCAGCGGCAGCAACAGCGTCTTAGATCCTTCTTTCCTATGTGGTAAGCTGCCTTAAAGACTCAGACCAATCGAAGGAGAGATGATGTGTGTTGATGAGATGGACAATGTCCTCCAACGTTGACTCTATTTATATCAATCATTGAGGTGTAGCTTGACATTTCTTTGATGTAAACCTTCAGGCCGACCTGCACATATTTGAAATTATTAAAAATAAATTCAAAATAAATGTTTTGCTAACCAGAATAAGATCAATTTTAGATCGATCTTACACCTCTCCGAAAGAGGAACCCAATAAAAATAATGGTATCTTCATCTGAGCAACACAACATGGAGTTTGGACCTAGTTGTCCAATTTTAACAATCACATTTCCAGCAAAGAAAAGGAACTCAAAATTTCCATCCATAGCCAAGTTCTGAGAGAGAAAAATCACAGAAATTCCAGAACTCCTAAGGCATTTCTCCCCCAAATCCAACAATGAGCAAATGAGACAAAGTGCACATCTGTTTATAGAGGAGGTGCTCATCTTCCCTCATAATAAAATATTAATTTCCTAAATTAACATCCCCAAAATTAGCCTATGCAGGGGCAAAAGGCCCTCTTCTTCAATTAACTAAGCTAATTACATAAAATAGGGGGCACTCATGCCACATGTATAAATTAAGAGACAATAAGCCCCTCAAAAGTGACCCAATTCTGCACATAAAGAGTTTTTGGTGCAGCATCCAACCTCCAAAGGCCCCTCCACCATGCAGCTTCTCGAAGAAATCTTCCTATCAAAGCCTCTAAAGTGGGCACATAAGCCCAAAATACTCCTTCAAGGTGGATACAAGGTCTTCAAGTATCATTTGCCAAGTGGGTAGGTGGGCCTTCTAGGTGACAAGCAACCCTCCTACATGGGCATAGGATTCCACAACGAGTGTTGATGTCTTCCCAAATTGAAGACATTATCCAAAACCATGAGAAAGCCTCACAAAATGGGACAGCATTTCCATATTGATACCATCAATGCAGATTGTGCCATGCAAGCCTCCTATGACACACTTTAATGTGGTTGTGCAGGCCTTAAATGTGGACAAGTCTTCTCAAGTGGCATGTGTGTACTCCAATCAAAAGCACATATATGGTCAGCAAGACATCACACTTTTATGTTTTCTTTGATTGTAACAAGGTTTCTTCATTCAATGGGGCTTTTGACCATCCTCTCATTGAAATTCCCCACCAAATGAAATATTGTGGGATACTAGTTCTCCAAAGAAAAATCACCCAATGACAACAACACACCTACAGTGTGAACACCTCAACCCAAACATAGGAAAAACTCCAATACTCAGACAATTCTCTCTTCTTCAAAGGAATCTCAAGTTAAAAGCTAAGAAGGGGTTGGCTCCTTCAAATAGGCATTTCAGGTCACTTTTAAATTGTAGCACAGTTCGGCTCTATAATTCACATTTCAGAATTTAAATAATTTCTCTTTCAGTTTGGATCGGCCCTCTAGTGTCTAAACATTACTTGAATACATTAAATTTATACCTACAGGTTGGCCCAATGAAGTTTTATTTCCAGTGCTTTAGACATATATAAGTGCATCATCGCTTGCTTAGATCTGCTGTAAATAATGCTCCCTCTCAGCCTGGACTCTGGAACTGTCCTTACTGAATTCTCAGAATGGAACTGAGAAGGGTGTGCTCCTTCTGAGGCTTGTGAGCTTGGCTGGTTTGGTTATGAGTTGTTTATGCCCATTCTTCACAGCATTTTCAAAGACACCAGGCACCACCAGCACCCAACATTCCAAAGGTGAGTTCTCTGGGCAGTTCCTTCAACCTGTAAAATGCAGTCCACTCATTATTTACTATGCATTCTGCAGAAATAGGCATTCTAGAAGACGCAGCAATCTCATGAAGAGCTTTCAACTCTGTTTTCCCAACATTGTATTCATATTATCACGGTTGCTGCAGTGTTTTCAAGGAAAACAATCCCTGAGTCATCCTGGATTTCCAAGTCATGATTTGTAAAACAAGTTCCCTTGTCAAATCACAGGTTTCCTTGGTCGTCTCGCCCAGTTATAGACATGGAAACTTGACAGCATTATCAATCTTTTCGGATACCAGACCATATGCTACCTGGATTGGTTCATTACAGAATTCATCTCCTGGAAGGAATGAGCAATGATACACCATATTGGGGTTTTAAAGGCAGAAATCTTAGTGAAAAGTTAAAGCAGTCTTAGGAGTACCCAGGAATGTCTATTCTGTCCCAATTTCAGGTGATAGGCATCATTTTCTTAGAAATTGTGGAGTTCCATTGTGGAAAAACCAAGCAACATAGTTTGACCATTAGCTTAAGACATACTTTCAGAATGTTACATTTGCTGAGACATCAAACATCTAGTACTAGCATGATCTTCTTCTTTTTTTAATTATATCCTTAGAATCCCTGATACTCAACCAAAGCTCGATCTCGTGCAACGTTGAAATATCAAGACTTCCATTAATAGTATCTTCAGGCGTCCCGAAAGTTACCCAACAAGATTGTGGGTAACAGTCCACATACCCCAAAACTTGACACAGTATTGGAAAATAAAAAAGAGATCATGGATAAGCCCATCTCAAACTAGATTACTAACTTATCCACTCTTGCTACAATATCTGCACTCTCTGCAACCTGTTTTTATCTTAGCCTTCCCCTTCTTCTTTGGATATTTGGTAGCATAATGACCCTTCCAGTGACATTGAAAACATTTCACATTACTCAAATCCTTATTACATTAGCTTGATTCTTCCTTCTTAGCCTTCTTATGTCCTTTCTCGTTTCCCTTCCTCATCCTCCCAATGGAGTTAGGTCTTCTACATCTCTTTGTCTCATTGAACAAAGTTCTAACCTTATCTCTTTGTGCACAAACTCATCCCAAAGCTTCTCCAAAGTAGGTCATGAGCATAAACACCTTACACAAAGGGTTTCCAGGAAGAAGCAAACACATTCAATACAATAGACATACTCCTCATCCTCCACTTTTGTCCCTATCGCAGCCAACTTTTGTCCTCATCCTCCACTTTGTAACTTATCGCACCATGTAGCTAACCATTGTAACTATGTCACTCATGCAGATGGTTGAAAGTTTGTTGCTTGAGAGCATCTTCCTAGAGATGTTCACACTCTAGTATAATTCATCCAATACATCATAAAACTCATTGTTAATCTTAGTGATCAAATGATCCTTCACCAAATCAAGAATGATTATCTTTGACTTGGCTACCTTCTTATTATATTCAACCAACAACTTGAATCAGCAGGTATAGTGATCTTTGTCGCAACATGCTCCAAAAACTCAACCTCTTCTGATAACATTCATAACATGCACTTCCAAGGTGCAAAATTAGAAGCACCTTCCAACTTGTCACTCTCTAGGACTGATAGTAGTCATCCTTGCAAATCTAAAGCACATATCAAGAGAAAAATTAGCGATAGATCAAGTCAATCACCCTTCTAGGGTTCAAGCGCTTTTTCCCAAGTGCACTAGGGTTTCACACCCACCAAACTATAATAGGTCAAACACCTCTCCTAGATATAGAACAAATAAAATACCCAAGTCCCTCTTCATCAAAAGAGAAATCTAAGTCAAATCAGCTCTGATACCATGTGGAAATTTGAGAAAACATTGCTCAATGCAACTTCAGAGATTTAAACTCAACATTAAGGTTCCCCAAATCTATTTCCTGTGAACTTTCAGCCTTAGGGATGAATCTGTAATATATTTTACAGCAGTATATATTTCACTTATATCCAACCAAATACACAAGGCAGGCCAAGAAAATAAACACCGAGCAATTGTATTTCAATGAAGCTATGTTTTCAGCCTTTATGACACAATCTCCAACATAAGTTATAAATAGCAGATTTATTACAGCCACAAATATGCCCTATTACCTTCCATATACCTATCAGATCATTCAACAAAATCTGCTAACTGTTCATCACAAATCAACATATCACACAGCCCTAGAAACTACTCATTTACCATGAAAATATACACTGAAAATCAAATCTGCAAGTACACAAAGCTTGGATAGCAAAATACACTACGTAAGAATGAAGTTACAACATACCAACAGCTAGTCAAAAGTTGTTGCAAGACGTCCCTTCAGATCTCCAATGCCTCCAAACCCTAGCTAGGGCATCCACCATCAACTGTAAACCCTAACCAACAATACAAAAGTCTAGCAAGGCACCCACCAAGCTATCTAGCCACACCAAAGACTCCACAACAAGCTAACATCAACACCAACAAATCCACCCTTGATCTTTCACCAAGCTTGCCTCACACAAGCTCTGCAAGCAAAGCACTGCATGTCTCTAAGGTTTCTTTGCCACAAACCCTGGGTCCTTCTAACACAAGGACTCAGACCCTAGCACTTAAATTATCCTCTAGGTTTTGCCTCACACAAACCCTTCCCCCCTTGCATAAGACAAGTACAAAAAGTCAAAACAAGTTCATCTTAAAGATACAAATGATCTAATGAGCTCTCACATGCTTCTAACATGATTACTACAACTAGATATTCTCTCCTCCCTTTATACAGAAATTTAGAATAGGTGAGGGAGGCCGAGAGGAGTAAAGTGAATTAGGTAACCTAATCTAATCGTCCAAATAAGGTCTCCTATGAATAACTCTCTCTCCGAGGTGTATACATGTCAAGATAAGGTTCCCCAAGTGGTGCACTCCCCAAGCATAGGCTCCAAAGTGTCAAGTGTTGAATTTCCAAAAACCAGCCTAGATGTATTTTCTCACTGCAATTAATTTTATTCCAAGCAATTCGTTTATTTCACAAAATAAATTTTGAAATACCGAAAAATAAAATCACTGGTATTTTTAGCATCTAGAAATAGATATACAGCAGAATTTAAATCAGAGAGATCAATCGCACATTGCAAAAGTAATTCACCCACAACAATTCTTTGCCATCTATTAATCTAGAAAATATGGGTTTTTGACCCACAAAGATACAAAGAAAAATACGATAACTGGAACCTGTAACTCGGCCACCCACAGGATGAATTTGGCCCAAGGAATTCAACCCCCTGGAAATTGACCTCAGAAGTGATTCGGCCTGAAGGAAATCAGCCCCATTAATCACCAGAAAATCAGCCTTTGCACCCAGCAACTCGGCCCTGGCAATTTGGCCTCCCTAGCAATTGCACCTCACTTTAGCAACTCAGCCTCCAAGATTCGCCCTCAAATTTTCCCATACTTCTCCTCCTCTATGCTTTAGTCTGCTGAGCCACTCACCCTAGACAATTGCTCTCTCTTGTTGTGACTCACTCTCTTGAGTTCTCGTGTGTCTTCACCTCTTCGCTAGGCTTCTTTTATAATCTTCATTAAGCCCAAATCGATAACCCTAATCTCCTTTCTAGAAGATCTTGGAATCTGAAAATTATTGCAGCTAACTGGTAATTCTTCTCATATCTTGTTAAAGATTATTTGTCCCAGAAAAATATTTACTACAAATACTGAATAAAAACACTACAGCAATATTCACCAATTAAAAATTCACAGGAACTGAGAAAACCACACACACAAAATAGACAACGATGTTTTTGGACAAAAGTCCCTGGAAAAACCCCAATATGGGGAAAACCAGTTCTGCAGATGAGGATTTTATTATTCTTCGGCAAATTTGTAATTGGAAATTACATAAATTGTAGTTTGTCCTCCACAGTAAAATCCCTACTTGGGACAATCTCAGGCGAAGAGGTTTTTCGATGTTGAAATATGTAACTAGGTTCGGTCTTCATAATGACATATGTAATCATGATTTTATGTATTTAATGCAATGAGAAAATTAAATTTCTTATTGTTTTTCTTGAGGCATGGGTTTCATGCTCAAGAGGAATTTATTTTTATAGGTCAAGCTCCCATTGAGAGCTTCTAGGGCTTATGAGTCGTCTTCATGTATGAAGGACCCATGTGGGCATGTTACATATTGTAAAAAGAAAATTATTTGAGTCAAGTGATCCTCCAAGACCAAGTCAAGATTCAAGATTCAAGTCTGCCTTCAAAAGAGCTAGTCGACCTACCTAAGAAGACATGTCGGCCTATTAAGAGACCCTAGGAGGCCTATATAAAGGAGAACTCGGCCTCACTCAAGGAGGCACTCACACAAGCACAAGAAATGCTTGATCTAGACAAGAAAGGGAAGCCTAATACCTAGCGAAGGAAGGAGAAAGAAGAATAAAGTATTCTCGGTCTGTTTTGGGCTAAATTCCTCCACACGTGCGAAGATTAGGGCATCATCTTGTAGCAGAAGAAACAAAATTGCAGTCACTCAAGAGAGTTGAAGTTTGGGTCAAAGAAGGTCTATCTAGCAAGCCGAATTGCCAAGGGAAGGAAGTCAGGTCAAGCGAAGTAAGGAGGCAAATTTGTCCATATTCAAGCCACCCGTGTGACCTAGGGTTTTTGCAGAAGAAGCCGAAATTGCAGGCCTACAATAGCTAGTCGAAACTATGATCTAGGGCCAAAATCTGAAGCAATGGAATAAGTTTGACCAACGTTGACTTGAAGGAAGAGAAGCTCATCAAGAAGAAGAATTGACTTGGTCTTGGAGGGGTTTTTGGTCAAGGGTTTGGGTCTTCGAATTCGTCAATTGAAGGTCTATAAGAAGAGAAAGAATTCTTGTGGGTTTTCCTCTCAGTTGGAGAGGTTTTGGCCCTGGCTAATAGCTTATATCATGTGTCCTATTGTCTCATTGTTCTCTATGCTTTGGTAGTTGTTTGATGATAGAGAACATTAATTATAATAATCAAAATAAGAAGTAAATCAAGAAAAGTAAAAATACATCACAAACAGTTATCTACAAAAGAGAAATCACCTACCTTGCTACCCCTATATTTCTCAACACTCAAGACCTTCCAGATGTTATCTGTGTGAAACGCAGGAAGAGTACATCAATCACCTTCTGAATACCTGCAACTATACTTCCAAACTCTTGGAATGGGAGGCATAAATATTTAGGACGATTGATAGGAACAGGGCCTCAATACACATCACCCTGGACAATTGGCAAACTAACATCTCCCCTCACCCGGTAGTCAACCAGGCTTGGAACCTCCTACCAGAAGCCATTTGTTGGGTCACCTGGAAAGAGAAAAATGCAAGAATATTCAGAAATGTGAAAACTTGAGGGGGCAGCCTTCTCACCGTGGTCAGGCAAATAATTCGACAAACCGTCTCCATATCCAAACTCCCTACTATGCAAGGTCCTCCCCACGTAACCAATCTTCATATCCTGTATGGACCTTGAAAATATCTCCATCACTACTCCTACCCCCCGCCACCCACACCTGTAATTCCAGATACCTGGACTCCACCGAAAGGCAATGTGTTCAAACTAAACTATGATCGAGCCTCTAAAGGAAACCCAGGCATAGCAAGCTTCGGGGGCATCTTCAAAAATCATATGGGTGACATCCTATGGGTCTTTCATGGAAAATTAGGAATCACCACAAACAACGTGACGAAGCTCCAGGCCATGGAGCATGGGCTTGCAATAGCAAAAGATCAACACTTCACCCCACTGATCGTGGAAAGAGACTCTGCGATGGCTACTCTTGTTGCCCGCAAGCTCCAGCATGGATCCTCAATCAACAAAGTAACTGACAATTGGAGGCTGGAAAAAATACTACACCACATCCAACAACACATCAGCGATTTGGGTGGGCTCCACTTCCAAGCGGTTTGAAGGAAAGCTAATGTTGTGGCAAACAGTCTTGCCAATGAAGGAACAATTGGCAAGGATACACTATACTCCTATGAATGGAGGGATATTAAGGAAGGCCCCCTCCGCCATGATTGTGAAGCAATCAACATCAAGGACAACGAGGGTTGTAGTATTAATGAGCGTTCCACAAGCCTGCAGAATCCTCCTGCTCAACTCGTACAAGCCCTCTAAATTTGTGCGATGCACTCCACTCCAAGCATCAAGCCCCATAATTTCTATAAAGTACCTCGGATCTTAATGATGTCTCATGTTAGCAACGCCGACTTCTTGGCCCAAGTACCATTAAGAATCCTCGATCCTCCATGGGAATTGATTGCATAGATCAGGCCAGATTCATGGTTTTATTACCACTATCATTCTCCTCGGCAACCTCATCTCCCGAACGCCCTATGAATACCCCTCTCACGGCGCTCTCCTCCACCAATCCTTCGCCCCCCGCACTCTGGCATTCCCTCCCATCTTCTCTCGCTGCCTTGGCTACAACCCTCTACATCGTTCCCTTAGCAGCAATCCTTACTCCTTGCATATCAGTATGGCTCGAGCCCCTCACCCCTGCAGTGGCCCTTCCACCAACCGGTGCAGAGGCTGGAACATGGACCGTTGGCGCCATGCCAACCTGAGGCTGAGGACTAGAGCTGAATCGACTGTCATGCAAGTCGCCCTGAACTACCACAACACCGTCCCTCAAGAGACCAGAGACCGGATTGTTAACCTGGAGAATCAAGCCAAAGACATCAGAAGAACCAGCACTGAAGAAGCTGACACCCAGTTCGAGTACATTCCCAACCTAGGGCTAACGAGAGCCAGAGAAAACTTGTAAGTAGAACCACAAAATTTTCTTGGAACATGAAGACAATTTTGGGTTTGGCGATGCAAGAAAATATCCAGGCTAGCAAAACCATGGAGGAAAATTTGGACAAGTTGAACGACAAGTTCAAAATTTATGTCGAAACGGTCCACCACATGAGATTTGTCACCAAGGACTTCCTGCATTTCGCTCTACTCAAGCACAAGATGGCGAATTCTCATGACTGGAAAGAGATCACCCCCAGAATCAAGGAGCTAGGAGGCACCTCAATCAGCAAGCCGACCAACAAGGGCGCTCTTGCAGGAGGTACTCTAGAAATGCCCATCACGCTAGAAGAGAACCACTATGTCTAAACGGTCTCTTATGCAGTCTGCGAGCACTCAATTTTGACTCCACGCACTATGGTCCGATTATTTTTGTCTTTTTGATCAAAGTGCTAAAGGTCAAACAATCTGTAGAATTCATGGCAACCTCGATGAGGGGTATACCGTCACCTATTTTGTTACCAAATTTATTCATGTTAGCATGTTTAAGGTTGGTAAGGAAAATATTGTAAAACACCCTGAAGAGAATGAAGGAATTCAAACATTGGTGAATTAAATGCCTCATCCCGACCTTCACAAAACATGGGACTCCTCTCCTACCTGCTGTTGATCAGGTGGCACATTGATTATAACAGAACTCCTTCACAAGGATGAACCAAAGGACATAACATGGATATCATCAGTTCAACAAAGTTTTTAAATTCCTTCCTTCTCATCATCTTTCCTCTTGGCACGGATTCCACGTCCTGGGAATTGTAATAAGTGATGCTAGTAATGATGAGTTTTGAGTCAGTATTGAGTCTGTAACAAGCCTAGGTAGCCTAGGACCTTGCCAACAAGTGAGTATTACTCTAAGAGGTTTTTTTCACCCGATTAATTGTCATCTCCCTATCAGGACTTAATAATTAATTGAGTTTTTTCCTCCAATTTTACCCCAAAGCCAGAGTACGGCTTGATGGTGAGGCCTTGGGTGAGTCCTAGTGTCTAGAGTCAATGTATATTACCATACTAGATCATAGAAAAAATTTCGTGGAATTTGGTTAGGTCTAGATAGTCATCTTTTAATTTTTTAGATTTCCCGCAAGTCGAAAATTGCAATAAAAATTGTAATTGAATTGTAATAAGTGTTGTCTAGAGAAGTTGTATGGGGTATGAGTAATCAAAATTACACCTCTCCCCCTCAACTTTCTACTATGACGCACTTTTAGGGGTTAAAAATGTGTTTTAACCCTCAAAATCCACTTTTCCTAAGTTTAGTGGGAAATCTAGCAATTAATTAAGCCAGAAATTAAATAAATAGAGAAAAATAAATATTCATACATGCTAAATGTTGTGGAAATGAGGTGGAAAAATATGGAAGAGTTAAAATGAAGTCTCAAGGTGATGTGGACTCCCAAAATGAAGGAAAGGACATGTGTTCAAATAAAATCGAATTTATGGCATTAAATGAGAGTTACTTACTTGGAAATTCGAATTTGTGTAGTTAATGCACATTTGGGAGGATTTGGGAGAATATTTGGTGGAGATTTTTGTCATTCCATCATAAAATTCGAATTTGGCACATGAGGGAAGAAGAAAATGATGTCCACTTGCCATAATTCGATTTTTACACTTGGAATTGGAGCTCCACTTATCAAATTCAAATTTGCCTTATGATCTCCTCCCTCTCACCACTTGGCATTTGGTTCTTCATTGGGATTTGCTCTCATTCTCTTATATAAGTGAGCCTTGGGTTCTCATTTGTATCATGTAATACGAGTTATTGGGCTTGAGAAGACGCTGCAGAATTGTAGTCACTACTTGCAATATAATACAACAGTCTTTGGAGTAACTTGTGATGGTGTTCTTCTCTTTGCATATGTGGTAAATTCTTGACTTGTTATGCTTCTATTTATTTCTTCATGCTATTGTTTCTTTCATGCTTGTTTCAAGTTATATTAGTATGCAGCTATCTCATATTAACATAAGAATTACTTAACTGCTCTAGGAAAATAAATCTTCTAGTTGATGTCAATATATCTCTAGGAACTATTTCCATTGCACTTATTTAATTTCATGTGGATCTAATGAGTTGTGGTGAAGCTTTGTCAAGGAATCATTCCTTGGTCAGGCATTCAAGCGTGAGGGAAAGTTCTCAGAGGAACCAACCCATTCTTGAAAATATTCAAGGAGAACCCGCATATGTTTAATTCTAAAGTCTCATCTATTTTGATTTCTTTTGCAGGCGTGCTCTTAAGTTTTAGGCTCTTATTTATTGCATCAAATTATATTAAAAAAAAAAAAAAAAAATCACATAGTGCACTTCATTTGTCAATATCTGGCTATTTCAAAGAGCTACGTCATGGCTAATCAAAGAGGAGAGTCTGCCCATACTCTTTGGCCTAGTCTTTTGTAGATTATTTTTGTAATATACTTTGTGATTTCTTGAGCTAACATTTGTGTAAATTTTTGAAAGTGTTTTATGCTTGATGCAAATTTACTTCAAACTTCTAGGGCCCGATACCAAATAGCAATCACATAAACATGAAAGTAAAATGTTGATAGAACATACCAATAGATCGACGGAAGACAAGCCAATAATATACTTATCTTTTGTCAAACAGAGATGAAGAATGGTGGCATTATAGCAGTCAACAAGATGTTTCAACCAGCAAAGTCTTCTTAAGGTCAGCCAACCAAATGTGTCACACAACCCTCAACACAGCTTCATAAAGTCAACCCGAAGTCAACAAAAGTCAACACAGTCAACGCAAAACAGCAGCAGCAAAAAGTCAATGCAGCAAGGTCAAAGTCAACGTTCAACCTCGGTATGTGTGCCAATCAATGTGGCCTTCAAAAATCGGACTTTTGGAGAAGTTTGAAGGTCAACAGACCAAGCATTTACCAAAGTCAACACTGGTCAAACCTGCGCTGAAGCCCTAGACATTTCTGCACCAAAAAGCCCTAGTTGTTGCTCCACACGTGTGAGAAGAAAGTGCCTCCAAAAGTGATCGAACCAATCAAACACAAGAGAGAAGTGTGTAATGAGTTGATGATAAAATGACCTCCAAGTCTCTCCAATTTATATCCATCTGTGAGGGTGTGTGACACATTTGTTGGGCTCTCAAGCCTACATTACAATTCTAGCCGACCTTGCACATAAGTGGAATAAATTCAAAATAAATGTTCTACTCATTCGATCAAGATAATCTTTAGATCAATCTTGCACCTCTCAGAAAGAGGAATCCAATAAAAATATTGGCATCATCATCTGAGCAGTACAACATGGAGTTTCGACCTAGTTGCCCAAAATTAACACTCCCTCTCAACTAGGGAGAACTGCATCCACCAGTGCCATCTAAACATCGTGCGTCATCCTACTGTAACTTGCTTTGCTGGCTTCTTTATTTCAAAAGGTGAGTCGCAAAGACATCACTCCCAACTGACCCAAAGTCAGCTTAGAGGTCTGAAACCTTAATAGGACTCAAATGAGTCTCATACTAACCCGAAGTTAGTTTAACTAACCCGAAGTCAGTTGGAGGTCCAAAATCTCACTTGGACTCAAAAGAGTCATATACTAACCCGAAGTTAGTTTAACTGACCCGAAGTCAGTTGGAGGTCTGAAACCTCACTAGACTTGATCCCAGATCAAGTGGTTGGACACGTGCCATCCTAGACATAGAGAGTACGGCAATCTCCGATGCATCCATCGGTCTTGCTATCGGTCTTGCTATCGGTCTCTATCCACATTTCCCACCTCATTGGCCAAGATGAGAGGTACTTTCCATGAGTCTGAAACTCCATGGGTAGGATGCATACGGGGCACAGATCAAAGAGAGGTGAACCAACTCAATATCATCACGGTGGAGCGGAAGCACACCAACAAGGTTCGGAAAGCCTAGCCCTGTGGTTGCTTATAGTTCCAAGAAGCTATCCCCAAAGCCCCCTGGAGCTCCCAGAGCTCATCCTCCAACAGGACCCTCAGAATAGGGTCGTTCCACGATTCCAAGATTCTCACGGAAGGTTAGGAACTTGACCTTCCCCAAGGGCTTAGAGAGAATATCCGCGACTTGCTCATCAGTTCCTATATGATCGAGCCTTACGATGCCTCGCTGTACCATATCCCGGATAAAATGGTACCTGATATCAATATGCTTGGATCGATCATGGAACACGGGATTCTATGACAAACGAATCCCACTCTAATTATCACAAAGGATAACTATGGTATCTAGCACATGCCCGAACAGCGCACTGAAGAGCTTTCGCAACCAAATAGCTTCACAACAGGCCATACTCGCTGCAATGTATTCGGCCTCAGCAATGCTCAAAGCCACTGACTTCCGCTTCCTGCTCATCCAAGATATCAAAGCAGAACCAAGTGTGAAGCAGCATCTAAATGTGCTCTTGCGATCCACCACACTGCCAGCCCAATCGGCATTAGTATATACATGGAGTCTCAAACTCCCAGCAGTGTATCCCAACCCATGGTTTATCGTTCCCCGAAGACATCTCAAGAGATTCTTGGCACCAACCCAGTGAATGTGATGAGGATCAACCATGTGTTGATTCAAAGTGTTCACTGCAAAACATATGTCCAAACGAGACTTCACTAAGAACATCAATGCTCCTACAAGTTGACGATACTCGGTAAGATTTCCCAATGCGGGCCCAACCACATTTCCACACAACTTCTTGAAGTTGAGTTCCATCCGTGTCGACACGGACTTACAGTCCACCATACCAAATCTCTCCAGTAGCTTCACAATATATTTTCCTTGAGAGAGGAAAATCTCACCAGGTCTCTGCCAAACCTCCAAGCCTAGGAAGTAATGCATCAGTCCTAGGTCTTTCATCTCGAACTCGGAAGTGAGCTCCCTCTTACACTGATGAATGAGAGGGTCATCACCTGTCAAGAAGAGATCGTCCACATAGAGAACCAGAATGAGAGGCTTTTCTCTATCAACCTTGAAGTAAAGGTTCGGATCAGCATTACTTCGACTGAAGCCCAACTTCATCAAGTAGCTATCTATCCTCTCGTACCAAGTCCTGGGGGTTAGCTTCAACCCATAGAGGGCTTTCTTCAGCGTGCATACATGAGAGTCTCTATCCTGGACTTCAAACCCCAGAGGTTGCTCCACATACACCTCTTCCTTTATCGAACCAGGCAAAAAATCGGTCTTCACATCCATCTGATGGAGACTCCATCCTTGCGTGGTAGCAAGGGCAATAATAGATCGGATGGTGATATAGCGGGCCACAAGTGCAAATATATCATCATAATCTATGCCTTCCTTTTGAGAGAAGCCTTGGGCAACGAATCTTGCCTTGTACTTTTCAGCACTACCATCAAATCCATGCTTGATCTTATAGAGCCATTTCGAGGTGACAACAACTTTGTCTTCCTGTCTCGGGACCACATCCCAGACATCATTCTTCATAATGGACTCGTACTCTTCATGCATAACATCCTTCCAAACTTGATACTTTACAGCTTCTTCAAATGATCCACGCTCAGATTGTACGATTGTACTCAGAGCTGCTAGATACCCTTGGTATCTATTCGGCTTCTTGCTTTCACGGAATGTCCCCCTTGGGGCCATATGTCTCTCGGCATCCTCGAGAGTATCCCTGAGCCATGAGGGTCTTCTCTTCATTAAAGGAGGTGGATCAATAGGGTCCATCGGTCCTTCAACATCGGGCATCATCTCATCCTTCGTCTCTTCCTGCTTCCCTGTTCTTTCATCATTGTCTTCCTTGGAGCTAGGAAGATTTATCACTTTCCTGAGGGAAGCATCTTCATCGAAGGTGACATCGTGGCATATCTCCACTTCTCTTTGACCAAGCACATAGATTCTATATGCCTTCGAAGTTTCACTGTAGCCCACAAACATTCCCTTCTTTCCAAAAGCATCCAGCTTGCTTCTCTTCTCTTTCAGCACATGAAAGTAAATAGGACAACCAAAAACTCTAAAATGAGAAACATCAGGTTTCTTACCAAAGAAGACTTCTTCAGGAGTTTTGGAGTCCAGACAAAATGCGGGCATCGATTTTGTATGTACACAGCAGTGTTCGCAGCTTCTCCCCATAGAAACTTCGAAAGACCTCGGTCACATAGCATGGCACAGGCAGCTTCCACAATGGTCCTATTCTTTCTTTCAGCAATGCCATTTTGCTCAGGAGTATACACGGTTGTGGTCTCCCTCTTAATGCCAGCTTCTCTAAAAAATTCATTGAACTCGATTGACTCATATTCAGTGCCATTATCGGTCCTCAAAATCTTGATCTTCTTTCCTGTTTGATTTTCCACCAAGGCCTTGAAGGTACGAAACCATTTGAATGCTTCGTCCTTCTTCAAGAAATATATCCAAGTCTTGCGAGAGAAGTCATCTATAAACGTCATGTAATAAGAACATCCTCCCAAGGATGTCACGGGCAGCATACCAGATAAGTCAAAATGTATCAATTTCAAGACATCAGATGTCTTTGTGACACTTGAGGGGAAAGGTCCCCTTGTATGCTTTCCTTCGGCACAACCCTGACATACACCTTCATGATCATTTTTTGAATTTGGGCATCCCTATCACCACCTTCCTTGCTTCGAGAAGGGTTTTGTAATGAAGATGTCCAAACCTCCAGTGCCATAATTCGGTTTGACGAATTGTATCACATGTCATAGCCCCCAATGGACTTCCTCCAACCTAGTAGAGTGTATCAACTATAAAACCAATAGTGAGAGCTTCCTTGAAGCTCTTCTTCCAAATGCGTACCTTTCCATCAACGAATGCCACCTTGAAACCTTTGTCTTCCATGGCCGAAAAAGACACAAGGTTCCTCTTCAAATTAGGTACATACAATACATCTTGCAAACGGAGGACTTGACCATGAGATAAATGGAGGGTCACAGTCCTTGTCCCTTTCACGGGACAGGTGGCATTATTTCCAAGGATAATTTGCAGATTAGTATCATTCTCAATCAAATCAGAGAGAGCTTCTTTAAAACCAGTGAGGTGCCTTGAAGCACCACTATCAATCAACCAAACATCCACGGTGTCGGGTGGAGATGCAGCAGAGAGGGCAGATACAAGAATGAATTCATTTCTTTTATTGTCAACAACATTAGATTCATCATACCTAGAATTTCTTGACCTTTTGAAAGTTTGCTCATTTCCATTACAACCAGAGGGGGTCCTCCTCTTTCCTTTGACCCTGTTGTTCCTTTGATTGCCATTCCCCCTGTTGTTGTTGTCATCATCCCTTGGAGAATCCCTTCTATTAGGGCATTCTCTAGCATAGTGGCCAAACTTGTTACATGTGTAACATATTTTCTTTCCTTTGGCCCCTGCTCTTCCATGGTTCCTCAGACCACCATTGTTCTTCTTCTTAGTACGAGCAGTGAAGGCAGCATTACCTTCATTTTCATATTCCATCATTCTTGTCCCCTCTTGAGTGCATCTCGACAATACTTCATCAAAATCAGGAATCACATTATTATTGAGAATGGTAGTATTGAATACATGCCATTCAGGGGGGAGACCTCCAAGCGCAATGAGAACCATTTCTCGATCAGCTATTGTTTCCCCAATAGCGAGAAGGTTATTCCTTAATTCGGTCAACTTCGAAAAATAGGATTGAATGTATTCATCCTTGTCTTTCTTGAGATTCTTTAATTGGTTCTTAAAGAAAAGAACTTGATTTGCATTGTTAGCCCTAAACATGTTGACCAACTTATCATAAATCTCTTTAGATGTGCCCAGCTCAGAGATGTAAGCAACCAGACTTTTATGGATGGAATCGCAGATAATCAGCTTAACTTTGATTTCCCCTTTTCTATACTTCGTCTTTGTGGCAGCGGGTGCAGTTGATGGAGGTTCTTGGATTTTTCCTTGCACATAGTCCATGACATCTTGATCTTCCAAGACCAAGTCCAAAGACATCTTCTAAGCATGATAGTCAGACTTGTCAGTCAACTTATCATTAGCATTGAAGCCATTATAATTTGAGGTACCCATGGGGTCCTTAACAAATGCTACTTCTTCGGTGATTGCTCTCAACACAAGCTTGGGCTTTGTCTTCACCTTAGCTCTGAAACCATGTAAATTTTTGAAAGTGTTCTATGCTTGATGCAAATTTACTTCAAACTTCTAGGGCCCGATACCAAATAGTAATCACATAAACATGAAAGTAAAATGCTAATAGAACGTACCAATAGATCGACAGAAGACAAGCCAATAATATACTTATCTTTTGTCAAACAGAGATGAAGAATGGTGGCGTTACGGCAGTCAACAGGATGCTTCAACCAGCAAAGTCTTCTTAAGGTCAGCCAACCAAATGTGTCACACAACCCTCAAGACAGCTCCATAAAGTCAACCCGAAGTCAACAAAAGTCAACGTTGTCCAGTCAACGCAAAACAACAGAAGCAAAAAGTCAATGCAGCAAGGTCAAAGACACGTTTAGCCTTGGTATGTGTGCCAATCAATGCGGCCTTCAAAAATCGGACTTTTGGTGAAGTTTGGAGGTCAACAGACCAAGCGTTGACCAAAGTCAACGCTGGTCAAACCTGCACTTAAGCCCTAGATAGATCTGCACCAAAAAGCCCTAGTTGTTGCTCCACACATGTGAGAAGAAAGTGCCTCCAAAAGTGATCGAACCAATCAAACACAAGAGAGAAGTGTGTGATGAGTTGATGATGAAATGACCTCAAAGTCTCTCCAATTTATATCCATCTGTGAGGGTGTGTGACACATCTGTTGGGCTCTCAAGCCTACATTACAATTCTGGCCGACCTTGCACATAAGTGGAATAAATTCAAAATAAATGTTCTGCTCATCCGATCAAGATGATCTTTAGATCAATCTTGCACCTCTCCGAAAGGGGAATCCAATAAAAATATTGGCATCATCATCTGAGCAGTGCAACATGGATTTTGGACCTAGTTGCCCAAAATTAACAATTTGTTATTGTAGATTTGCTCTAATTTGTTGTCTTGCAGCTACTTGCAGGTTTCATATTCAGAAAACTACTTACAAGTTTGCATGCAGGACCTTGGGGCTCCAACTTCTAGATTATTTCTCTCTCTTGGCCATGGAACTCAAAGAGTCTTTGCCTCTCTTCTTCTTCCTCAAAAAATCTGCGTTTTGTTGAGCTTTTGTAGGCCTCAAATTGCAGAAATTTTCAGCAAGGAAAGGTCTATGGCTCAAGTCTAAATTGTGAAGACTTTCCTTGGATTTTAGAGAAGACTTCATAGTTTTCTCCTTCTTGTAACAATTAATAAAATTCTTGGTTTTGGGAGCGTGGGTTTTACCCATTGGTATCCCTATCTCTTCATCTTTTGGAGAGGATTGGTGTTGTGATCTTGTTGGTTTATTTCATTTTGCATGCATAACATCTAATTGGGAAATTAACACTACATGCATTACATTCATTTTGCATGCACTTTAATTTAATTTGTTACAAGTTTCAAGTATTTTCATATTCATAGTAAGTTTAAACTTTGGCATGCATGCACTTTTAACTTGAATCTAATTTGCCATGAATCTTGTTCCAAGTCTACTTATGCTTCACCTTGAATTACATTTTACATGCATCAAGTATTTGGGCAAGATTTCTCCATAAAGTAACATTCTATTTCATGTCAAGCAAGTACATTTCAAGTTAGAGTTAATTTTCATGTCTAGTTAATTCACTTACATGCCCCGAGGTGAAGAATGGCCTTGGGTCATTTGTAGGGCGGTCGACATTCATATTCTCTCCATCCCCACTTGGTAGCACATGAGCGGTAATGTTGGCCATGCTTGTCCTAGGAGGCATATGTGAAAAGAGTTGCCCTTTTGCTCTGTGTTCTTAGAGTTGGATGAGGTCGCTGTGTGTGGCTCCTTGAGACAACTGGCCGGTCGCCTATGTCGCTCTCGTGCCCCTTGCTCGCTCGTTGGCTCCGTCGATGTTGGCTCTTCGCTATATTGTTCACCTCCTCCCTTTTTGGTGGGTTGGAGGGGTGGGCTTTTGTCTCGTTGGCTTCGTGAAATCGGCTCCTCGCTATATTGTTCACCTCCTCCCCTTTTGGTGGGGGGAGGGGTTGGATTTTCGTGTGAAAGGTGGATTGGTAAATTGAGTTGCTTGTTCGGGTGTGCCTGAAGAATGGCCTTGGGTCATTGGTAGGGCAGTCGACATTCATATTCTCTCCATCCCCACTCGGTAGCACATGAGCGGTAATGTTGGCCATGCTTGTCCTGGGAGGCATATGTGAAAAGAGTTGCCCTTTCGCTCTGTGTTCTGAGTTGGATGAGGTCGCTGTGTGTGGCTCCTTGAGACAACTGGCCGGTCGCCTATGTCGCTCTCGTGCCCCTTGCTCGCTCGTTGGCTCCGTCGATGTTGGCTCTTCGCTATATTGTTCACCTCCTCCCTTTTTGGTGGGTTGGAGGGGTGGGCTTTTGTCTCGTTGGCTTCGTGAAATCGGCTCCTCGCTATATTGTTCACCTCCTCCCCTTTTGGTGGGGGGAGGGGTTGGATTTTCGTGTGAAAGGTGGATTGGTAAATTGAGTTGCTTGTTCGGGTGTGCCTGAAGAATGGCCTTGGGTCATTGGTAGGGCAGTCGACATTCATATTCTCTCCATCCCCACTCGGTAGCACATGAGCGGTAATGTTGGCCATGCTTGTCCTGGGAGGCATATGTGAAAAGAGTTGCCCTTTCGCTCTGTGTTCTCAGAGTTGGATGAGGTCGCTGTGTGTGGCTCCTTGAGACAACTGGTCGGTCGCCTATGTCGCTCTCGTGCCCCTTGCTCGCTCGTTGGCTCCGTCGATGTCGGCTCTTTGCTATATTGTTCACCTCCTCCCTTTTTGGTGGGTTGGAGAGGTGGGCTTTTGTCTCGTTGGCTTCGTGAAATCGGCTCCTCGCTATATTGTTCACCTCCTCCCCTTTTGGTGGGGGGAGGGGTTGGATTTTCGTGTGAAAGGTGGGTTGGTAAATTGAGTTTCTTGTTCGGGTGTGCCTGAAGAATGGCCTTGGGTAATTTGTAGGGCGGTCGACATTCATATTCTCTCCATCCCCACTCGGTAGCACATGAGCGGTAATGTTGGCCATGCTCGTCCTTGGAGGCATATGTGAAAAGAGTTGCCCTTTCGCTCTGTGTTCTCAGAGTTGGATGAGGTCGCTGTGTGTGGCTCCTTGAGACAACTGGCCGGTCGCCTATGTCGCTCTCGTGCCCCTTGCTCGCTCGTTGGCTCCGTCGATGTTGGCTCTTCGCTATATTGTTCACCTCCTCCTTTTTTGGTGGGTTGGAGAGGTGGGCTTTTGTCTCGTTGGCTTCGTGAAATCGGCTCCTCGCTATATTGTTCACCTCCTCCCCTTTTGGTGGGGGAAGGGGTTGGATTTTCGTGTGAAAGGTGGGTTGGTAAATTGAGTTGCTTGTTCGGGTGTGCCTGAAGAATGGCCTTGGGTCATTTGTAGGGCGGTCGACGTTCATATTCTCTCCATCCCCACTCGGTAGCACATGAGCGGTAATGTTGGCCATGCTCGTCCTTGGAGGCATATGTGAACAATTCCCCCTTCGCTCCGTGTTCTCGGAATTGGATGGTTTTTTGTGTGTGGCTCCTTGAGACGACTGTCCTCTTCATTGTTTGGCTCTTTATGGTGCCGATTTCTTGTGCTTGTACTCTTTCTATGTCAGCACTGTGGGTTGAGATGCATACGTTTAAGAGGAATGCGGAGGGGTTTTGGCTGTAAGCTACCCCTCTTGCTTGCTTTTTCCATTGGGCGATGTGAGGAGCGGGGTTCTCCTTGTTGTAAAATTAAGGTTTGGAATTCCTTTCAGAGTGCACGTCGTTTGTCCCTGCGTTGGCTTTGAGGTCTTGATAGATGTGGTGGCCCATTTGTTTGCTTGAGTGGTCGGCTTTTTCCTTGCATCTTGCGTGCATCGTAGGATTATGCGGCTTGGAATGTTGAGACACAAGGTGATGGGCATTTCTTGTTTTGTTGATCGCTCATGCGATTGTGGTCCAACGAGGATGAGGCTTGCTACGTTGATGGCGGGGGCTATATCTGGAAGGAGGACTTGAAGGTGGAACGCTTCGACCTCCCTCCTCTGTGTGGAGGTGGCTGCAGGTGAGAAGTTTTCATTGTCCAGTTGGTAAGTCGGTGGGGCAATCTCCGAGGTTGCTTGTATGCAGGGTGTGTGGGGTGCGGGGCTGCCTGATCCCTCCTCTTGTTCGGATATGTTCATGCCTTTTGTAGCGAGCCTCTTGATATGCATTCATTTTTCTTCCTCTGCCTTCGCATCGAGGTTGCCCAAGGCGATCAAGCGATCGAGGTCCACCGTTGCTGCTGTCCGGGTGGACTCCTAGGTGGTCTCGGTGCGGGGTGGGGGGAGGGTTGGAGGGGGGAATTTTTAAGGGAGGTTGCAGGAATGGTCGTTCTTGTTTTATTTCCGTCCTTTTGCATCGAGGGTGTCGCAGGCGATCAAACGATTGAGGTCCACTGTTGCTGCTGACCGGGTGGACTCCTAGGTGGCCTTGGTGCGGGGCGGGGTGGGTCGGGGTGGCATTTCTAATAGAGGTTGTCGACTTGGTCATTCTCCATCTACTTCCTTCTTTTTCCTTTGCAGTGAGGTTGCCGCAGGCGATCAAGTGATCGAGGTCCGCTGTTGCTGCTGTCCGGGTGGACTCCTAGGTGGCCTCGCTGCTAGGCGGGAAGGGTTGCAGGGAATTTTTAAGAGACGTCGTGGGGTCGGTTGTTCTCCCTTTATTTACTTACTTTGCTTTCGCATCGAGGTCGCCGCAGGCGATCGGGTGATCTAGGTCCATCGTTGTTGTTGTCCGGGTGGACTCCTAGGTGGCCTTGGTGCGGGGCGGGGACGATTGGGAGGCGTTTGAGATAGAGAGAGAGAGAGAGATTGTGCGGTTGGTCGTTCTCCATTTGTTTGCCTTTGCATCAGGGTCGCCACAGGTGCTCGAGGTCCACTATTGCCGCTGTCGGAGTGGACTCCTAGGTGGCCTTGGTGCGAGGCGGGGAGGGTTTGGGGGGCATTTCTAAGAGAGTCATGTTTCTGTTTTCTCCCCTTTGTCCGTTCACTGTGGCTGTCGTGGGTGATGAGGCTTTTGCCATCCTTGCTGGTTGGGGGGTGGTTACCAACTCCTAGGCAGCCTCGGTGCAATGTGACTCGGTGGGTTGACCCATTTTTTTCGCTTTGTGGATCTTGCATCCATCGTCCATTACGTTTGATGTCTTGCATGTCCTTGGCATGTAGTGTGTGTGGGCTCTAATCCCTTCTTGGGGATGCAAGAGGTGCAAGGTATAAGAGCTTTACATGATACGCTAACCTCTCCTTGACTTGATGGGTGTTCAGGTTGGCTCTCTGTAAGAGAGAACTTTGAATGCCCTTTGAAGTGGGAGGGTGCTACCTGGTTGATCCTGCCAGTAGTCATATGCTTGTCTCAAAGATTAAGCCATGCATGTCTAAGTATGAACTAATTCAGACTGTGAAACTGCGGATGGCTCATTAAATCAGTTATAGTTTTTTTGATGGTTGAATAGACATTTTAAGAACCCTCTACTCCTCTATTGACTCATCACTATGAGATCCATATCTTTGGGCGAGGGTGAGATCTGAGGATTGAAGAGTTGAATTGTAACCTTGCTTTAGAACTAATTAATAAAATAAACCAAGAGCATTTTTCATCACATTTACCTTACTTGCAAGTTCTAAACTTTTGTTTTCTTGATGGTTTAGAGTCTCACATGCAACATCATTTCCTATTTTCAAGAAGCATTTCCTTTCATGCAAGTATTGTAATCTCTTTTGCAACAAGTTTAGTGTAATTTTCTTGTGCTTGGAACATTGTCTACTTTAGCAAGCTCCCTTTCATATTAAATAACCATCATGTTCATGAATGGTTAATGAGACTCATTTTCTTTTCAAGTATTTTTCTTTCATGTTGCAAGGCTAATTGCATGGTTGTTATCTTGGTCTAACATTTGAGTTTTTCTATCATCTCATTTACATTCTCCAAAATAGATTACTAATTGTTTGTATTTTGGCAAGATATATTCACATGTTTTGATTCACCAATTTATATATCTTAAAAGCATGCTTGTAATTTGCATTTATAATATCTTGTACGAACGGTTTCTTGTTTCACTTTTCAAGATTACTTTTGCTTTCGATTTGAAAACACTTCACTTTATTTAAGCAAATACAATTTCATTTTAAGAGCAATACTCTGAAGGCACTGGTTTCTCATATGTTTCAAGGTTATCTTATGTATTGATGGTTATTGCTCATATCACTTTTTTGCTTATAAATTTGAAAAAGTAATCTATTTAACTCTAACAACTCTCCTAGAAAACTCACATCTTTAACTTAGTTTTTCTTTAGGGACCACCCCCCATAGCTAACCTAGGAGATAGCTTAAACGGAGAGAGTCAGGATTAGTGTGATATGATGAGCTTTTCAAATAACCTTTTGCGCTTCAAATCTGCTCTGATACCATGTGGAAATTATTGCGGTTAACTGGTAATTATTCTCCTATCCTTTTAAAGATTGTTTGTCCCAACAAAAATATTTACTGCAAATAGTGAATAAAAACACTACTGCAATATTCACCAATTAAACATTTACAGGAACTAAGAAAATCACACAGAAAAATAGACACCAATGTTTTTGGACAAAAGCCCCTAGAAAAACCCCAATGTGGGGAAAACCAGTTCTGTAGATGAGGATTTTATTATTCTTTAGCAAAATTTAATTGAAAATTACATAAACTGCGTGTCGTAAAATGGCAAATCTCTGGTAAATATTTTTCTTCACTTCCGCAAATTAACTCGGCCCTTCTACGATTCACATTGCCTCTTTGGCTCTAGCAACTCGCATGAACTCACTGGCAATGCACGATGCCCCTCCGGCAACTCACACTTGCACTCACATTACCTCTGGTAACTCACACTGCCTCCCTCTGGCAATTCGCACTGGCTTTATGGAGACAATTTCAACCTCCTCTACAGAAAAATAAACTGGCCAATGGAACTCCCCCTGAAGCTGGAAGTCCCACGGATGAAGAATCACTCCAATAAAATGTTGCTCAATCACTACAGAAACCCTCGCTAGTGTCAAACCCCACGCTACCACTGTGCCTCAACTCAATTGAATGATCTCCAAGATGCCCATCAATTTCCTCTTATAATCTCTCTTTGAGAATTCAACAGCCAAGATCTAATCTTGATCGATGGCTAAGATCATATTGACTCCATCAAACACCTTTTCTAAAAGTCCTTAGAGAAAAATTGACTTGTCTCAACTAATACTGATTAATTAACCTGTTTTACTAAGTTAGACTTGGTAAAATAATTAAAAGTTGGTCAATAATCTAATTAAGACATTTTCCTTTAGAAATATTTTCTAGGCTTGGAGATATTTTCTTCCCTTGTGCTCCTAGCCTCATTGACACCTTCTGAGCCTAGAATACTTGTCCAGCTACAAGAACTAACATGGAGATCAATGGTTGAGATTATTACTAAGTCAGTAAAATAATTAAATTATTTATCCTTAGAAAATGACTTAATAGTCCACAATAATTAATTGAATTTAATTATTGTACTTTTCTTAAGTTAGACTTAGGAAAGAAGACATAAATCACTTACTCCACCAAGCAAGCACCTAAAGAGGCATAAATTATCTTCCACATGCTAAGACAGCAAGCCTATACAGAAGACCTTCCGAAGCTACCACAAGCTTTAACATCAAGTGCTCCTCATCACAAGGCTCCCCACTCTCCAAGAAAAGCATCCAATGCTCCAACACTCCTCCTCAACATATGTGTCCCAAGTCCACATACAAACCCAAGCAATGTGACCTCCACCCAAGCATCCTCCAGTAAAGCACTCATCCTCCTAAGTCATGCCAAGTGGCCTGAATGCTCCTAGGGCTAAGTGCCCAATACTTGTCCAAGGTAGATCCTACACCCCAACTAGCAACCATCCTCCTCAATACATGCACCATGTAGAAGATATCAATGCCATATGAGATTACCACCTCATCGAGGAATGCGCCACATCTCAAACCAAGTCCAAGGTCAAGAAACCACCTATATAAAGCTTAGAAAATGTTAAACAACTAAAAGGTTTAAGATACAACTAAGGTGCTATCGTTTCAGCATGCACCCCACATCACATAAAGGCACCCCTAGCATGGTGTAAACACTTTTAAGCTAAGTCACCTGATACGGGGATACGGGGACACGGGGATACGAAGTATCGGACACGGGTACGGTGACCCTGGAACAGGATACTTCTGGGATACGTTACGTTATATATTATTTTATTAAAAATATATATATATTAATATATTTAAAATTAGATATTTTTTGCACAAATTCATACAAAATTCATTGATTCAAACATAGATATTAGATATTCATGAGTCATACATCATCATTGATACTATAATACAAATTACAATGAATCATGATACATTGATACACCATACATGATACAATCGTCAAATTTACTCAGAAAGACAAGATTGAAGATAGTAAGATACTGTAGTTTTTTCATTAAGTCATCAGAATCAAAATGTGTTACATAAGAACACTGCCAATGGCAAATAGAAATAGAAAATACAAAATCAACTACAATCTACAAGACTACAAGCCTGAAGCCTCAATGAGTCAGAGTCATCAATCCTCATAATCGGCATCACTGTCGAAATCCTGATCATCATGCTCACCACTGCTCTCCTCTGCCTCTGATGCATCCTCCTCCTCTATCATCTCTGCATCTGCTGGTGTGGAGGATGACCCCTCTAATCCATCATCAAATCTGACAGGCTCTAGCACTGGCGCATTGAGATCCAAGTTGGCCAATGCCAACTCAACACTGCTGTCCAGACCCATATCATCGGGAAAGACATCCCACATCTTTGTCTTTCCCTTCAACCACTCCTCCCTCTGCCTGTAGATGAGACGAAGGTTGGTGTGCACATACACCATTGTCTCTGCCCTGGACTGCTCAAGCCTGCTCTTCTTCACACTATACAAATTCCCATTCCCATATGTGCTTCAATTCCTCTCGCAACAAGAGGATGAAGTCACCTGAGAGAGGAGCCTCATGGCTAACTGTTGTAGAGGAGGGCTTGCTGCCCCATGAGTTGCCCACCAAGAATGGGGCTTCTTAGCCCCCCTGTCTCGAATCAAATCATAGCCTCCAAATCACCCCCTGCCAGTGGAAAAATCTGCAAAGGCATCCTCCACCTCATCAAGGGATGCCCTATCCTGAAAAATCCTCCTCAATGCATCTTTTCTCCCTTGTGAGATTTCGGCATCCATGTGAGGAGGGAATCTGCGGGAAGGTCCACCATTCAGCCACTCATGGCTGTAGTATTTTGGGTTCAAGGAGTGAGCCAAACAATGTAAAGGTGTGCAATTCTTGTCCCATCTGCTGACAAGAATATCCTGTATGACGGTGAAGAAGGCCTCGGGTGATGTCTCATACTTTGGGCACTCACTCTGTAAAATAATGGTCCTCACAGACTCAATCATGGAATCCCATCCCTCATAAACCTCTCCTAGGATGGGTTGGTCTATATCTGCAAATCTGAGCAAGGAAATGATAGGCTCCATGATCTGAATAATTAGATCTACCTTCTCCCACCATATATCATCCAACACTATGTCCTTCACCTTCTTTGAGGTTGCTTGATCCATCTTTCTCCAAAAAGACCAAAACTCTGAAATAACCATAGACCCAAGAGCGGTCTTGACCTCCCTCAACCTCTTCAACATGATGAATGAAGAGGCAAACCGTGTATCTGTAATCTTCAACAATGATAGATTGTTGTACTCCTTGTAGATAGTGAGGGCATTTTTATGGTTTGTTACAAAGTTGCGGATATGTCGTGCATCCTCAATAGTGGCTCCAATCCAAAGCACATCAGAAGCAATAGATTTCAATGCCAAGTTCAATGAATGGACAATGCAAGATGTCCAAAATACTTGTGGATATTTTGCTTCCACAATCATGCCAGCAGCCTTGCAAACAGGTGCATTATCTGTAATGATTTGCACACAACAATCCACACCTACACTTTCAATAACTTTGAGAAATAACTCACCCATATATTGTGCATCCTTGTACTCTCCAAATGCATCCACTGCTTTCAAGAAAACTGCACCATTCGTGGATGACACCATGAAGTTAGTGAGTGGGTGGCGTGCTGGATCTGTCCATCCATCAGAAACAATGCTAACACCAGATGTTGGCCATGCTGATTTAATAGGCTCAAGCATTTTGTCCACCTCTTTCTTTGCCTTTGTCAACAATGTGGTTCTGAGCTTCTCTGACCCAGGAGGCACATACCCTGATGGAGCCCCATGACAAAGAGCTCGACACATCTCAATAAATAGAGGTGACCGTGCAACATTAAAAGATATGAAGTTCTGATAGAAAAAAAATGCAATGGTGAGGTCAAGCTCTTCCCTTTTCTCTTTTTGGAAAATCTTGTCCATTGGACCAACTGCAGTTGCCTTTCTCTTTGTTAATTCTCCCCTGCTAGAAGTCTCAAAAGGGAACTTGCTGCTGCTTTTTCTCAAGAATGGAAGGGGGTCATCAGTCTTGGATTTTTTTTATTTTGCTGCCACATTTGCCTCACCAATACTCGCCTCTTTCTGCAATTTCTTCTTATCTGGAAATTCAATTGCTGTACAACATTTAACGCCACAACCTGGAATACCCAACAAATGAGCTTTCACACGGAAATATGTGCCACTAAAATGGCCATTGCAAAAATTGCATTTCCAGCCACAATTTCCTCCTCCCTTTTTTGCTGCCCCTTCCTCTCTTGTTGCATATTTCCACAATGGGTATTTGGGGTCAACAATTTGTTTTCCCTGCACATTTGAAGCTACTGTTGCAGCCCCACTTCCAATGGATGGAATACTTGCAGACTGTGATGAAAGAGGGACAGGAGGGGCATCTCCAATGGAGACATCCTTCCCCTTTCTTTGCCCCTGTCTTGCTGCCTTTGATTGAGCCATAAATACTGTAAAAAATAAACAAAAACAACTAAATATATAAAACATATGCACATGCAAAAACTAAATGCAAAATATAGATAATAGAGGGACAATGCACTTACCGGATGCCCGAATCTCTTCGAAAGAACACACTTGCTCCTTGCTCTTGCTCCTTGCTCACACTAGTTCTCACTTCACAAATGAAACACAAATGAAATAGGTGAGAAAATAAGAGAGAAAAGCCACACTTTATAAAAAAAAAAAATCGCGCGATTTGGTTGTCGCGGGCCCGGCCGTACCCGGCAGGAGTGGCCACGGCGTGTCCGACGGAGTACGGTCGGGACACGGTGTGTCCCTTTTCGGACACGCCGTGTCCCGACCGTACTCCGTTCGGACACTCCGTGTCCTTCGAATTGGGGCCGAATCCGACACCTAGAGGTGTCCGACACGGGGATACGGGGATACGAGGGCATTTTAGGAGTATCCGGTTACTTAGCTTTTAAGGAAACCCAAAAGCTAACATGGGAGATATGGCATTGAGGGGGGGCTATCTATTTGGCTCTTGATCAACATTAAGGAGAGATATAGCTTTTGATGGAATGTCGTCTCTTTGCAACCCCCTGTTCAAATTGGGTTGGATATTGAATGTAGGAGTGCAATCGTCATTTTCATCCATAATCTACATTGTGTTGAGTTGGATATTCATGAAACCACTCTCATTTGTATTAAGTTGGGTACTCATAAACCCATTCTCACTTGAGTCAAGGTGCATATTCAACAACCCACTACTATTTGTCTAGCTACAAAAAACCTTTATCAAGTTGGGTATACATAAACCCACTCTTATTTCTTGCTAAGGCCAACCATATATGGAGTTGGATATCCATAATCCCACTCTCGTTTCATTGTTTCTCTTCATAGCCCTCTATTCATCGTATCAAGGAGTGTTGAGAATGGTATAATCCTCACATTGGCTATAGTCAAGTTATATTGTTAATGGATTTGATTAGGTATTAACTAAGTCACCTGATACGGGGATACAGGGATACGGGGATTCGAAGAATCGGATACGGGTACGGTGACCCCAGAACAGGATACTTCTGGGATACGATACGTTATATATTATTTTATTAAAAAATATATATATTTTAAAAATATATATATATATATTTAAAAATATATATATATATATATTAAAATATTAAAAATTAGATATTTTTTACACAAATTCATACTTAATTCATTGATTTAAACATAGATTTATCTATCATCTTAGATAGTCAAGGTTTTGTTTGAGTGATGGGTACATTTTTAGTAGGGTCATAATAGAGGAGTTTGACAACCAATGTCACTAACATCAAGGTACATAGAGGGATTGGTGCTCTTGATTAAATACGAGTTCCATACCCTAATACATGACAAAATTCAATGGAAACATTGCAATAACCCAATCCTGAAATCCTGAAAAACTGATAAGTCTGCTGGATTTTGAATGAGATCTAAAATTCTACTTTCTCCATATGAAATCCAATGAGGTCGGAACCACTCTCAAACATCCTGAGTCATTCCATGGTAATGTTAAAAATTTAAGTAAAAGGATGAAAATGAAGAATTTAACATTACCATGAATCACATATAAATACTAGGGCCATAGGCTTGATGCCCTCTCCTGAAAAATCCTCCTCAATTGGTGAAAAACAATGAGCAAAAGCCCCCCCTTTATAATAAAAAACAATGCTTTTTTGAACCCGCGGGCCCGGCCGTATCAGGTTTTACGGGATACGGCGTATCTGAACGGGGTACGGTCAGGATACGCCGCCGTGTCCATTGAATTGGGGCAGAATCCCGTACGTATACGTACCCGATACAGGGATTCAGGATTCGTGGCCCTTTTAGGCGAATCCAGTGACTTAGGGTATTAATGTACTCTTTTATTATAATATTAATTTATGGTTAAAGCCAACCTAACCAACTTATATGTGTGCCCATAACCCTATTATGAAGAGCGCCCTAGCCATTCAATTGTGTAGAAATATAGTGATACACACTCAAGTATTTGTAATCCAATTGTAGTCCAACACCTTGTGATCATTATCATTCTTTAGCCTATGGGCATATTATTCTTTTATAGTGTTTATGTCCAAGGGAACCTATATCTTTAATGTTCACCTGTGCATTTTACACCTCTTGTGCATGGATTTATCCCTCTAGCACTCCTATAGATCCACTCTATTGCTACTATTTGGTGTTACCTTGTTTGTTATTGGCAAGTTTCTCAAGGAAAATGCTATTATTTTCTCCATTTATTGCAGGTTTTGGGGTTTTCTAGTGGTTCCATTCAATTCTCCCCTTTCTCATATAGATCTTAACACAATGTCAAACTTATCAATCAAAATTCCTATCATTGACCTTTATTTCAAAGGAAAATAGATATTGTGATAGGTAGTCACCTGACACGGGGACACGGGACACGCGAATTCGAGTGTCAAACACGAACACGGTGACCCCTCGAAACAGGACACATCTGGACATGTTATATATATATATATATATATATATATTAAAATTTAGATATTTCTTACACAAATTCATTGATTCAAACATAGATCTTCATCTAGATGTAAGTTGTACTAAGATACAATCATACAAAGTAACATTATGCATACATATTGATATTACAAATACAATTGTGACATATTCATCAATGATCCAATAGGAGAAGGACAAGACACTGTAGTTTTCTCAATAAGTCATCAAATTCAAAATGTGTTACATAGCTAGTACAATGCCAAATAGAAATAGCAAATACAAAACAACTACAGTTCTACAAGCCTCAAGGCAGTAGGTATCTCGTGAGTCATGAGTCATCAATCCTCATCATCATAATCAGCATCATTGTCCTCGTCATCATGGTCACCACTACTCTCCTCTGTTGCATCCTCCTCCTCGGTATCCAATGTCATCTCTACATCTATTGGTGTGGAGGATGACCCCTCTACAGTATCACCATCATCAAATGTGACAGCTTCTAGCACTGGCTCATTGAGATCCAAGTTGGCCAATGCCAAGTCAACATTGTTGTCCAGACCCATATCATCAGGAAATACATCCCACATCTTTGTCTTTCCCTTCAACCACTCATCCCTCTGCCTGTAAATAAGATGAAGGTTGGTGTGCACATACACCATTGTCTCTGCCCTGGACTGCTCAAGCCTGCTTTTCTTGACACTATACAAATTCCCATATGTGCTCCAATTTCTCTCGCAACAAGAGGATGAAGTCACCTAAGAGAGGAGCCTCATGGCTAACTATTATAGAGGAGGGTTTGTTGCCCCATGAGTTGCCCACCAAGAATAGGGATTCTTAGCCCCCCTGTCTCTAATCACATCATAGCCTACAAATCGCCCAATGTCAGTGGAAAACTCTGCAAAGGCATCCTCCACCTCATTAAGGGATGCCCTATCTTGGAAAATTCGCCTCAATGCATCCTTCCTCCCCTGTGAAATTTCACCATCCATGTGAGGAGGGGATCTGCGGGAAGGTCCACCATTCAGCCACTCATGGATGTAGTATTTTGGGTTCAAGGACTGAGCCAAAGAATGTAAAGGTGTGCAATTCTTGTCCCATTTGTTGACAAGAATATCCTGTATGGCAATGAAGAAGGCCTCTGGTGATGTCTCATACTCGGGACACTCACTCTGTAAAATAATGTTCCTCACAGACTCAATCATGGAATCCCATCCCTCATAAACCTCTCCTAGGATGGGTTGGTCTATATCTGCAAATCGAAGCAAGGAAATGATAGGGTCCATGATCCAAATAAGTAGATCTACACTCTCCCACCAGGCATCATTTAACACTGTCTCCTTCACTCTTTTTGAGGCTGCAAGATCTGTCTTTCTCCAAAAAGACCAAAACTATGAAATAACCATGGCCCCAAGAGCGGTCTTGACCTCCCACAACCTCTTCAACATGATGAATGAAGAGGCAAACCGTGTATCCGCAATCTTCAACAATGATAGATTGGTGTACTCCTTGTAGATAGTGAGGGCATTTGTATGGTTTTGTACAAAGTTGCGAATATGTCGTGCATCCTCAATAATGCTTCCAATCCAAAGCACATCAGAAGAAATAAATTTAATTGCTAAGTTCAATGAATGGACAATGCAAGATGTCCAAAATACTTGTGGATATTTAGCTTCCACATTCATGCCAAGAGCCTTGCAAACAGGTGCATTATCTGTAATGATTTGCACACAAAAATCAACACCTACATCTTCAATAACTTTAATAAACAACTCACCCATATATTGTGCATCCTTGTATTGTCCAAGTGCATCCACTGATTTCAAGAAAACTGGACCATTCAAGGAAGACACCATGAAGTTGATGAGTGGGTGTTGTGCTGGATCTATCCATCCATCAGAAATAATGCTAACCCCAGATGTTGGCCATGCTGATTTAATAGGCTCGAGCATTTTGTCCACCTCTTTCTTTGTCTTCGTCAACAATGTGGCTCTAAGCTTTTCTAACCCAGTAGGCACATACCCTGATGGAGCCCCTTGAGTTAGAGCTCAGCACATCTCACTAAATAGAGGTGAGCGTGCAACATTAAAGGATATGAAGTTCTAATAGAGAATAATAATAAAATATATATATATATATATATAAAACAAAAACAAAAAACAACAACAACAACAAACAAACAAACAAACAAAAAAACAAAACAATGGTGAGATCAAACTCTTCCCACCTCTCTTTCTGGAAAATCTTGTCCATTGGACCAAGTGCAATTGTCTTTCTTTTTGTTGCTTGTCCCCCACTAGAACTCTCAAGTGGGAACTTCTTGTTGTTTTTTCTCAAGAATGGAAGGGGGTCATCATTCTTGTTTTGTTTAGTTTTTGCAGCCACATTTGCCACACCAAAAAATGCCTCTCTTTCCATTTATTTCCTCTTTGCTAAAGACACATGTGTACAAGCTGAAATTCCACAACTTGGTAAAGCCAACAAATGAGCTTTCACACGGTAATATGTGTTCGTGAAATGATTGTGGCAATAACTGCATTTCTAAGCAACATTGCCTCCTCCCTTCATCTTGTTGCCTAGCCCTGCCTTTCTTGTGACATATTTCCACAATGGATATTTGTGGTCTTGAGGTTGTTGTCTTCCCTCAACATTTGACATTGTTGCAGCCCCACTTCCAATAGATGGAACACTTACAAACCTTGATGAAATAGGAACAGGAGGGGCATCTCCAATGGGAACATTCTTCCCCTTCCTTTGCCCCTTCCTTGTTGCCCTTGATTGAGCCATGAATGCTGTAAAAAAATTAACAAAAAATGCCCAAATTTGTAAAAGAAATGCACATGCAAACCGAATGCAAAAAAATAGAGACAATGCACTTAACTGTTGCTTGAATCTCCTTGAAAATGCTCCCTTGCTCCTTGCAGCTTGCTACTTCTTGCTCCTTGCTCCTTTCTCCTCTCCTCACTCACACCAAACTCAAAGTGAAGAAAAAGAGGGCAAATCGGGCTTTTTAAAACCGTCGGACGCATTTATCCGCCGGTCATGTCCCGCGGATCGGGACACGATCGTGTCCGTAGAGGACACGATCTGGACACAACGTCTCCTGTGCGGACATGTTGGACACGAATCCATGCAAATCGTGTCCAATTCGTTGGATTCGGGACACGATGGCCCAATCCAACGAATCCGGTTTCTTAGTCGTCAGGGAATTCAAGTTCTTTAATAAACAAAAGTTCTAAATGATCATATTAAATGATAAAATATCTAACTGGAACCTGAATGAAAAATAAAGATATACCAAGCCATATAGTAACAACTTGGTAGGCCAATAGCCTTCAGTTTTGAGATACACCATATCATTGATTATAGACATTGTAACTTCATTTGGAAGAGGTTCCTTTGAGGATCATAAAGATAAGATAAGATAAATATATCAATGTCTAACCGATGAGCAAAAAAGTAGGTCAATGAGACTGTGATAAGTATAATAATGTCTGTACACAGCAGAAGCAATAAAGTGCTCATTGGCCTATGGTACCAGCTGTAAGAAGAATCCTAGATCACTAGACGCGGAATGCAGAAAACCCAGGATAGATGTCTGTCCTAAAGAATAACAGGGTAGGGAGCTCGAGCAAATATTGTGCAACTATTTGCAAGAAAGAGCCCATTGCTGAGGATCCAGAAGGTCTCAACATGCATCTAATCTAACTATTGGAATGAGGTCTGGCTTGGGGCCACCTCTGGGATCTCGCTGAGACAGGTATGGATCCCCATGTCCTCCCCGGTCTAGAATCATCTGTCTCCATCCGCTGCTTGGTGCCCTGAACCGCTAGCACCGTAAAAAAGAAGGTAATTTGCTGAATAGAAGCTGATCTCTGGAGTGGCTGTGGCTGAAGGATGGAACCGCAAAAAACAAAGAGCCTCATTTGCCATCAACTTGTGTTTGCTGACTTGATCCTACTGACTTTTGCCCTATGTTCTATTATCCTTCTATCCTCATATTAAGGCGTTTTCTTGCTTTTATACCCACATCTGTTTCTTCTTTCCCACCTTATCCTGCTTGATTCCTAAACTTGAAGGATTCTGAGACTCTTTGCCAGAATATTCTAGATCAACTTTAGCATCAAATACACCTTCTGTTTCTTCTCCCTCCATTTAAAATGAAATTTCAAAAACTTCCAGGTGGAGATCCAATATCAGTATTCCTATTTTACTACATGAAATCTCATTTTTTCGGGAGATTTAAATTTCGAACAGTTTCCTGTTCTCGCATAAGGCATTTCTTATTATTTACGTACTTCTTTAAAGTTTAAAGTACCTTGAAACATTTTCCTGTGTTCAGTTATCTCTGATATTGTTTTGTCCTGCAGTCTTTAAGTTGCCAAAATCCACTTATCGTATTTACCGAGATTTTTTAAGCATGCTTAAAATTTGATGATCACTAGTTATTAGCAAAAAAGGACAAGTATTCTAGTACTTAAGGAAGTACTTATCATCACAATACCAGTGGATGCGTAGTTCCGTGAAGCCCATAAGAGATATCTGTGGCATATCTTCTGATATTAAGGTGTCAGAACACAAGTTATGTGGATTTTCTCTATTTCGTGTATCTATGTTTAATATTTATAGTTGGCACATCTCTTGTCATATGCGCTGATTTTCCATGTTCAACATCGGTGAGGTGCTTGTTATCTACAGAAAAAGAGGCTCCAATATTAATAGCCCCAATCAGTAGAAAACTAGATCAAGAAAGTGAAAAGCTGGAGAAGAAGTTATATTTTCTGAATTCTTACCATTAGCACAAAGATATGAATAAAGCGATTGCAATTAAGGCCGCCATTGCAAACATAGAACGTTATAGACAGCAATAAAGGTCAATTGCAGAAGGTGGACTCCAGAATCAAATTGTTTTTATTTTTGAACAAAGAAATTAACGTTCAATGAAATTTCCTTTCTCCATTCTAATGCTTTGTCAAAATTTAAAAAGCAATATGTGTTGCTGCAAAATGGGCAATATCCCTCTCCCACAATAATTCTTTCACTACAAAAGTGCTGCTGCTATAGATTTTGTTTTTGCATTTTTTCTCAATAAGATTGCTGCTCTAGAAGATACCATAAGTATAAACAGTCATATATATGGAAAGAAATCATCAACAAGGGTTATGTCACTTCAAAGTAAGGTCGCCATTAAGAAGGCATCCCGCAGACAATTTGCAGCAGAAAATGGGTTTAGTAACCATCGTCAAGCATAGCCCTTTCCGAGACAATTCAAACAACGTTGTACCCTAAACCCAACAAACGATTCAGAATATTTATCCCATATCATTATCTTCTACTGCAAAGAAATAGCACGCTTAAGAGATTAAAAAATGACGGAAATTTTCTGCAGAAAGGAGGAGAAAATCATAATGGTTAAACCCTGAACCTCAAACATACCGGTTCCCTTCACAAGTGGGGCATACACAGGGTTTAGTAACAACGGGATCATACAGAGGTGACCACTCTATATTTGCATTTCCTCGGCATAGTTTGCACTCCATGAATCCTCTGCCCTTGCAAACTGCACAAGGGGGTGCTGTCTTTTTCTACACCAATATGCAATCAGCTCATTATAAGAAGCACAATTGCAAAGATTGCATAGTTTTTTTTTTTTTTTCGATTTCTCAATGCATTTTATCCGCAACATTTTGGGGGACTTCATGCTTCTCTAAACATTTAATATTCTACACGCAACTCTATACGCCAGTAAAAAATATTGTACATATATAAAACTGAAAGAAGAATTATGAAAAGGAATGCTACTAACTCGTTTGGCTTCTGTAACAGCTCTGAGGCCCTGTATGGCAACGGAAGAGACGAAAGAGAGAGCAAAGAATCCGCCCGCCACCACACCTCCAGTAACCAACGCCAAACGTAATGGATTTCCTCTCATTTTTCTATGACGAGAAAGCACTATGTATCGAATTGTTGATTGATGCTTGAAAACAAAGTACTACATACAGAAATTGGAAACGTGAAAACCCCGCAACCTTTCAGTACTTCCGAAAACTTCCCGTTTATACATGTATCTTCACCAATGGGTGTACAGAGTTGGTGTGTGCTTCCGCCTATACATAACCAGTGAAGGGGCCTCTTAGTTGTGGATATAGGTGATTAACCCACGATTAACCAGTCTTAGTTGTGGATATAGGTGATTAACCCACGATTAACCAGTCTTAGTTGTGGATATAGGTGATTAACCCACGATTAACCACAATGTCACATTAGGGCCTCTTACCAAGTGGGATCTTTTTTGTGTTAATGATGTTATAAAGGGCTATATATTTCACAATTGCTCAATTACTCTATATTTTGGATGATTTCCAATGCACATAATTAGAAAATGAGTGATAATGTGAAACAAACTCTAAGAATGGGATGGTATATGTTCATGTGGTAATAAGATTTGTATTTATTTAAAATGGCATATAGATAATAATTATGTAATTCAGGGATCATTTGGTTATTTTTATGTTAGGAGATGTCTAATTTGAATCCCTCTAGGTTAGGTGCATTATTTTACATCAACTAGTATATTAGGATGTCATCAGCAAATGTTTAGAAGCATCACTTTGATGTCTCCATTAGCTTTTCCTTAAAACTAAAACACAAGTCAAACAAGGCTTATTGTAAAAAAGAATTCATGCTTCTTGTTTGGTTGTCAATCGCTTGTCATTGAGTTGTCATCTTGTGTTTTTAGCATGTGCTTTGTAATGATTAAATAAGGTGTCATGTCGTTGCTAGGATGAGCATGAGAAAAGCTTCGACAGTGAGTAGTTTATCGTAAGTCTTTATATTTAAAGACATCCTCCATATCTTTACATGGAGAACATGGGGATATAAAGATGCATCTTTGAGAGTTGGGATTTTAACTCATTTGAGGGTTTTACCACAATAAGCCCATTGTTCCATAGTTGTGTTGTTGATTCTCCTATTAATTCTCTTTCGGTTGTTTTAGGCAATAATTGTTTCCTACAAAGGTATTAGAGCCAATGCATCCTCATCACTCTCACAAAGGAGGTATGTGGATTGTGTTTGCAAGTTGTGCCTTTGTTGATTGAAGTGTCTTTCAAGAAGAACATCAAAGTAGCTTAGATCGTCAATGTAAGGAAATCTGTGTTTGTGCTAGTTGGTTCTCACTATGGTGCTTGAGGTTCGACATGGTAAGTAGCACATAGTTGCAAAAGAAAAAGTTGGAGGTTTTACTTATTGGTGTAATGATGCATTTTAAATTCAATTCACTAGCAACGAGCAATATGCTTTTACCATGATCTCAAAGTTACATAAAACACATGAGTTGTGGTTGAAATGGCAACTGCAAGTTGTTGTATGGAGCATTGCACCATGGTGCATGGTATTTGTTTTTTTGGTTCAGGTTTGCAAGTTGCAAGGAGAGGATGAAGCGGAGAACATGGTTGCTATAGAGAAAGACAACTTGTGAAGAAGTATGTTGGAATTGATTCACATGATGAGTGTTGTTATTTTTATTCTTATATAAATCTTATTTCCTGACAATTGTGATACATTGGTTATGTGGTTTTCATATTCAACGACATTAATGGTGTCATTGAAGATACAATGGAAAAACAAACTTTCTGATTGTTAGGGAGAAACACCTATGTATTAGTTGAAGAGGGAGATTGATAGGGATAACTTATGAGAATGCAATTGTATAATGGTAGAGAAAAGGATTTGCAATGATGCATATGATTTTTGGGATTCAACTGCGTTAAGTAAGTCATTCATTTATTACCATTTCCATGAGAGGTAGTCGTAACTGACTAATTTCTCATGATTTTTGAATAGTCCACTTAGCACTCATTGCATCGGGTGATGCTCATACTTAAATGATGCATATGGAAAATTTGATGGATGTTTTGTGTTACAAATAGTACTCTACATGGAGCTAGGCATGAGAGGAAGTATGAGCATGAAAATTTGTGAGTACATATTTTTCTTGTATATGTAACTTCACATTTGGAATAACCATGAAGTGTTTTTAGATAATGTAAAGGGTTTGTAGTTGTCAGACCTAGTGTAACATGCAGAAAGCTTGAATTGTTGATCTTGTAGGGTGTCTTTGTAAGTCCAATGAGTCGTGATGGTATCCTTGTTTTGAAGATGAGAAATAAGCATGTTAGAGAGGATATTTATATCTTGCACATGTAACTTGGATAGTCTTGTTTTCTATGTGATCTAAGTGATTCAGCCTATTGACCATGATTTTTATAATGCATATTACTTATCAGGAAGTATTCTTTGACAAGTATGAGATGAAGATGTCATGAGAACCTAAAGTGAACTACATAAGATGGAAAATACAACAACTATCACTCATGCTTGTTGTGCAGTTGTCATATGATTTACCATATTGTTTAAGAATAATGTGGTGTTCTTAAGATGAGCACGAGAGATCCCCCAAGGAGAGTGCCTAAGAGAGGGCATTCACACCCACCCCCCCGAGCCTTGATATGATGCTAGCTCACATGAAAGGGGGTTGCGACTCCCACTATACTTGCATGCGCTCTAGACACTTCATTCATCATGGCACAAAGCCGACACAAGGCTAAATGTCATTTGAATATTACAGGCATCATAGGGAGGTACAAGAGGACTCAATTGGAGAATTCTATCAGATTGGCAGAGCTGGAAGAAAAATTGACAGTATCGACCGCAAGTTGACCAACCAACATATCCTTCTCCTCGAACGAGGATAGTGACCAGCTAGTACAGATGCCTAGAGATTATGCCCAATTATTGTTATGGCTCACTGATTTTTTGCTTGCAACACTAGTAGTCTTTTTTGTCTTCTCATGTTGATTTATGTCAACGTTTGGCACAACCAACATGTTTTTATAATTCTTTATTTACAAGATGCTCTAATTAGACAAGGTCTTAGCAACCTCAAGTTTCTAAAGTTATGTTACTTGTCTAGTTTCCCTTCGGAAAGACCAATAGCAGAAAAATTTTGGTCTATATAATCCTCATTTAACGTTATGTAAAGGGCCTAACTTCAAAAAAAAAAAAAGATAAGTATGGGAGAAATTTTTGTGAAGCTTTTGTATATAAAGATGTACATTGTATCATTCCATAGAGCACGTGGAAATCTAAAAATGCATTTTTGAGAGTGAAGGTTTCACCCCATTTTAAAGCTTTTATCATTATTGATAATCTAGGTATTAATTATTTTATATAAAAGTATTTCGCCTATAAAATATAAAATTGAAACCACCAACAATGTCAATATTAACATAAGATATATGAAAAATATAATAATCATATTAATACTAACAATAATATTATTATAAAATAAGATCCACGTAATTATATGTTACTTCAGAGAAAGCTTGAACAAAGAATAATTGAATGTTTGTAGAAAATTCACATAGATTCAACTGATCTTGTAATATGCTAAAACAAAATACTTGAATCTATTCTACAAATTGTGGAAATCAATTACGATCGTGCAATCACATGAACAAGAAAGAGAAAAAATTTCAATCGCACAATGCAAAGATTCATCAGGGGAAAACCTCAACTAAAAACCTCTATCTATATATTGCATTAAGTCAAGAATATGAAACAATACAATATTGCATTAAGTCAAGAATATGAAACAATAAAATTCTTTTCTCAGGCTTGAGATCTCTCTGCACTATCTCTGATTGTCTCGCTCTGATCCAAGCAAGTTTGGTCCAATACTTAACCAATTTCTTGCCTCTGAATGCTCATCCTTGCTTGCGCAATCCCTAGGGAAATTGAGCCCTTATTAATTAGGATATTCCCAATAATTGATTGCGCAATACATCCAAGGCATCTTGCTGACCTCGTGCATGAACTATACAATTTTCTAATTATACAAGTGATAGTATACTTCCCTTTAACTCCAATCTCAGCTGGGTCTTCCACATAACTAACATGCAACAATTATTTATAGTGAAGTATCAGTTATCTGATTGATCACTGCATGTGAATTAAATCATATTTAATTCACTGGACCTCTCACTAGCTCCTCCATCAGTTAGAACTAGTTAAACTAATTTTTAAATCAAATAATTAAGGTAAACAATTACAACTCAAAATAAACTGAAACTGGACACCCTAAAACTTATATAGAACTCTATATGCCTCCAGTTTGACCCTCAACTTGAATTGACTGAGCTAACTGAGTCTTCCTAACTCAGTTAACTCGTACAAGTTGTCATGTGAAGTGGAAATACAATTTCTTTCTAATTTAATTAAGGGGAAAATAAATTAGAAGCCTCTTCTCGTTGCCAATTTCACAAGGTTGTTGAATAAATTTATATTTTAAAAATACATCAAACAACATCTCTAACCATTACAACTAAGACATACAAAGAACACTTGCACATTTTAATAATTGATGTAAATACCATAAGGAGGAATGAGGCTAAAACTAGATTGAATAAGTATTTTGATATAATAGTCTTAGTTAGTACTATGTGGACATTTGTGTCATTACTGTATATGTCATGTTTTGGGACTGTGATTGCCTACAGTTTTTTGATAGACTGGCTGATTGTAATAGTTTTGGACAGAACAGTAGTATATACTACAGTTTTATGTAACATGTAGCTGATCATTAATTGAAAAGTTACGAACTTTTTCTTTGTGAAATAGTCTTAGTTAGTATAAGGTTCCTTAAAAGGTTCAAGTATGGACATCAAAATATTGATTGTTTAGTCAGTTTCATTGATCATAGTTATCGTTTTTCTATGTTTAACGTGATTTACAGTACAATATCCGCCCTCTAACATATAATGTGTTCTCTGTTGGATTTGAACATGGGTTTCAACGATAACATCCCAAGTTATTGACCATTTCCCTTCATCCATTTTCACATTTATAAAAAAATATCTTTATGGTTAACTACATTTGTGGCCTTTTAGGGCTTTGAGCAATGATTCAATGTCATCAATAGTGTACTTTGGCTTTCAACCCAAGCCTTTACTATCTCTCATAATACTTCTTATTTCACCATGTGCAGTGATTGGAGGGTTGGGACTTCTCTATGGCATCATTTTTTTTGGTGGGGTGGGGAAGAGCATAACCCTTTCAAAGATCGTAAAAAAAATTAGTTGCCTTAGGGAAATCCTTGTCAATTCATCTTCTTCCTCTATTCTAGATTTGTCAACCTCACCAAATTCACTAAAGGGTTACTTTTCTATAGCTAATGGAATCCCTACACTTGGCATTATAGGGAAGGCCATCAATCCTCAAGTAGAATATATGGAAGAACATGCCTACTTTGTCACTTAATTTCTTTGTGACCTCAAATAACATATCTTAAGAAAATGGATCTTGGAATATTGTAGAGTGAAGGGCTCAATTGATCTTCATCTGTGCGCAAAAGGTTTCTTTATAGATATATTCATTTTTCCCAATATTGAGAAACTTGAAGGGGATCTGTATTTTCTAACTGTGTCCATATTTACATGCACTATTGGTTGTCCCATTTAAAACCAATGAAGGAGGATCTCACCAAAGCACCAATGCAGGTCAAACATTAATCTCTTCTCGATTAATTTTGGATTGAACATATTTTAAGAGCAATCATAATTCAATAAGAAGCTTGTTAAAATATCAAACATCACAAAGAATAAACTTTATATGTCTTTATGCAAGACTATGTCTTTATATGGACTTCTATTGTCCCCTCCTAGACATTTACATTTTGGAAAATAACCAAAAAATATGGGATCAAACAATTAAATACAAGCATATTCCTTTTAGGTGTATACATCATCATCATCATCATTTCCACTGAGATCAATACCTCTTTTCTTCCAAAATTGAACCCAAGATGTTAAACTTTCTAGTCCATTTTGGCTACTGACCTTGAAGGGTTCATTGTTGTTAATGGAAACTCCAAAGCATGGGAAAAGAATGAAACAAGAAAATGATCAAGTAGGAGAGACCAATTAAGGGGTAGAAATGAAAACAATGGTGATTCAAAAAGACAATCCTCGCTATAAGCCTAATCCACATCCCCATGATAATAATCCCCACCATACAATGCTCATGTTTTTGGAAATCCATGCTTAACCTATAAACCCTTCACCATTGATAGCCCCAATGACATGCAATTTGTGAGATTAAGAAAAAGAAACAAAAAATCCTAAATATTCTACTAGATGAAGGTTCTTTTTCAATAACCTCCTTAGGGCCATGTCCCATAATCAATGTCTTTGATTTTTAAGTAATGAAAAAGACATGGATGACCCTACATATTCAAAAATCCTACACCATTTCATCAATTAAGAGTTGATTTCCACTAGATATGGATACTTTGGTTTGGGAAATGCCTTTAATGAACACATTTATCAATTTATCAATGACAATAACAATGGAGGTGAAATTAAACAAAGAAACCTCCCCAACCTAATATTGGATGTCACATAACTAGGTATTAAATATTTGGCCTCACCAATTGTGGAACTAAATGAAAATGGAATCTTAGGATGACATGAAAATTCCCACCAAAGGGATGAATAAGGACAAAATACAGTAAATATTGGGCAGTACCGTTATATAGAAAATTATTGCTCACTCCTCCTCAAATGCCCATTTGTAAACAAACACATTCCAAAATAAAAGAGTGTTGAATTCTTCATAAAAAAGAAGAGTACTCAAACACAAAATAGTGGTAGAAACCTTGGATGTTGTTTTCCCTCAAGAGTCTAAGTGTGGCACTGATAAAATTATTTGTAGGGATAAATCTATTTGCCTCATTATTCTACTATGAATAACAGATACAATCATTCTCAGGTCCAAGAATCACCATCTTCTCATCTAAAAATGAGCTTGGAATTTGGAAATCACATAGCTATACTGATTTTACTCAATTCTAAATATTCAGACATTGTTTTAGTTGTTCCCACCAAAGTTGGTATTTGAATGATGTAAGTGAGGATTGAGATCTGTAAGTTAGGATTGTAGCATTGTGAGCTTATATTATGAATGTGAGTTGGTAAATGAAAGTTAGGATAAGTTATAGCCTAGTATGATTTTCCATAATCAATTGTATGTTTAGTTTCTTGCCTTTGTCTATGCCCCATATGTAGTGGATTGATCTCTCTGAATAATTTTTGCAACACTTTGGTTTCTTGTCACAACAATTGTGGGTTAGCATTCCAAGTATGCTTATAAATTTTGTGTTTTTGTGTTTGATTAAATGTTTGTCTTCTATAATCAATTCAAATGGGTTGGAGTTTGTCATTGTTCTTATGGAAATAAATATATGGTCTCATTTCCTTGCAAACTCATTTTCAATTTTGTATGTCAAATTCATCTCAAATTGATGATGCAATGTAGAAACCTATATGGCATTGTAATAAGGAGTGTTTTTATGAATTAACATGTGTTTCCTTTTACTTGTTTCCTATTTTATGTGTCCTTCAGGTAAAATTACTCCAAGGATAAATCCCACCAAATCACCTAGAAAATCCCCTGAAGGGAAGAAACTTAGAAAACTAGAGAAAACCTCCCAACAAACACTAGTTCAATTTAAGACTTTTGCATAAGAATATGTATGTATCACTTAGATACCCACACCGACCAAGGCCTGTGTTTAAAGACACTAAGGCTACCACAAGTCCACAACCCCCTTTTCCGAGATGGGAGGAAGTATACAAAAATTTCATATTGTAGAATATCCTAATATGGTCCCCCACCGTAACCTTGGGATAAGGGAAGTAGTGACAGAGTGTTCATTAACATAAGGAGATCTCATGCACATTTTTTTGCAATGAAGATGTCGATCATGCCTTATAAATGGCATTTTAGGACGACATGAAAATGCCCACCAAAGGGATGAATAAGGACAAAATACAGTAAATATTGGGCAATACCATTATATAGAAAATGATTTCTCACTCCTCCTTAAATGCCCATTCATAAACAAACATATTCCAAAATAAAAGAGTGTTGAATTCTCCATAAAAAAGAAGAGTACTCAAACACAAAATAGTGGTAGAAACCTTGGATGTTGTTTTCCTTCAAGAATCTAAGTGTGACACTAACAAAATGATTTGTATGGATAAATCTATTTGCCTCATTATTCTACTACGAATAACATATACAATCATTCTCAGGTCCAGGAATCACCATCTTCTCATCTAAAAATGAGCTTGGAATTTGGAAATCATAGAGCTATATTGATTTGATTCAATTCTAAATATTCATACATTGTTTTTGTTATTCTCACCAAAGTTGGTATTTGAATGATGTAAGTGAGGATTGAGATCTGTAAGTTAGGATTGTAGCATTGTGAGCTTATATTATGAATGTGAGTTGGTAAATGAAAGTTAGGATAAGTTATAACCTAGTATAATTTTCCATAATCAATTGTATGTTTAGTTTCTTGCCTTTGTCTATGCCCCATATGTAGTGAATTGATCTCTCCGAATAAGTTTTGCAACACTTTGGTTTCTTATCACAACAATTGTGGGTTAGCATTCCAAGTATGCTTATAAATTTTATGTTTTTGTGTTTGATTTAATGTGTATCTTCTATAATAAATTCAAATGGGTTGGAGTTTGTCATTGTTCTTATGGAAATAAATATATGCTCTCATTTCCTTGCAAACTCCTTTTCAATTTTGTATGTCAAATTCATCTCAAATTGATGATGTAATGTAGAAACCTATATGGCATTGTAATAAGGAGTGTTGCTATGAATGAACATGTGTTTCCTTTTACTTGTTTCCTATTATATATGTCCTTCAGGTAAAATTACTCCAAGGATAAATCCCACCAAATCACCTAGAAAATCCCCTGAAGGGAAGAAACTTAGAAAACCAGCGGAAACCTCCCAACAAACAGTGGTTCAAATTAAAACTTTTGCATAAGAATATGTATGTATCACTCATATACCCACACCAACCAAGGCCTATGTTTAAAGACACTAAGGCTACCACAAGTCCACAACCCCCTTTTCCGAGATGGGAGGAAGTATACAAAAATTTCATATTGTAGAATATCCTAATATGGTCCCCCACCGTAACCTTGGGATAAGGGAAGTAGTGACAGAGTGTTCATTGACATAAGGAGATCTCATGCACATTTTTTTGCAATGAATATGTCGATAATGCCTTATTCTCAAGCTACTGATTGGATTATTTCTCATACCAACATAGGCAATGATATTGCTATCAATTAAGAAGGGAGGTATGTAAATTCTTGTATGGCATCTGACCTGGAAAAGTACTATAGGTTACCATAACTTATGGAATTAATGGAAAATATATTTGTGGAAAAATTCCATGAACAACATGATACTAAAATTATTCTATCCAATAGGAGAAAAATGAGAAGAAAGAAAAAGAGAAGTTAATAGCTAAATAGCAAAGGAAGAAACAGTGGGAAGACAAATAAGTGAAGGAAGTGGAAGAGAAATTGCAGCAAGAAGTCCCAAACATGATCAAAGATAGGTGTGGAAGAAAGTGAAGCACAAAAAGTAGAGAAAAAAACAAACTCAGTAATAGCACAAGAGACTACAACACCTCTAAACAATGCCATTGATTTGATATGGGAGGATCAAGATATTCCAAAGGTAGATGAAAAAGGTAAAGAAACAATGTTGGAACAAATACAAACTCTGGATAGTCTAGAAATTTTTTTCTCATGGGGAGGCCATCCAATTCTATAACCCGTGAAATAATTTGCATACCTTGATCCATAACCTATAACCATCATAAGTAGGTTATTGTTAAGAGGACCAAAACAAGAATTAGAGTGAATGTGGACACTTCTATTCTCTGCACAATTGAAAAAAATCCATATTATACACAAAGAAGGCTAAGCTTAGTGACTTATTTTCAGTAGGGTTAGCCATTTCACATGCGACCATTAATAAGGCGAAACTTGGAAAGTAGGAAATCCAAAGATAGGGTAAAAATATTTCCATGTTAGATGATTAGGTTAGATATTACAAAGAAGCAAAAGTTGTAGTAGACAATTTCATACAAGAGATCCTAGAAGAGGAAAAACTCAATTCCTAGAGAAGGAAAGATTTCATCACCAAAGCATTGGATTTGTAGGGATTGAGCATCTAGTTATCCATTTTATATAATAAAAATATTATTTGGAAGGAAAAATAAGTTAAGGCATAAGACAAAATAGAGTTTATTAAATAAAACTAGCGAGATCAAGGTCATGATGATCACGAAATTTAGAAAGTTAAACAAGATAGAGTTGTTCAAGATTGAGCAAGAGATCAATTACTAGAAAACTAGTCAATAGATCACATAAACTAGTAGAAGATGAATGGATAGCTTATATTAATATTTGGGACATGATCAAGGATACAACCAAATAGAGCAAGTTGTCAAGTTTTGGTCTTCTAAATGACCTTTAGAAAGTCAATGAAGTGTTGGTTCAATTCAAGGATATCGTAGTGAAATGTGATGTAGAAGTGTTCAATGTTGTCCCTCGCTAATGTCACAAAGATAATAATTAAGGGGGAAACTTCCCATCTCATTTTTAGAGATGCGGTACTCCTCTTTTCAAAAATATTAAAAACTCATAATGACACATAAAGTATAATATTTTATACACCTGGAGAATATATTCATAATGGAATCTACAATGTAAGGCTATAAATACATGTAAGTGAAAACAAGACATTTGTTTTGGCAAAGTAGTAAATAGAACACACATTATCATTAAGCAAGATGGAATGAAACATACCACATTTACAGATAACTCGACATGATATTTCCATTGATATCATAAATATCAAAAGGATACATGCACGAGAAATCCCATTCCTTAAATCAAAATATTGAGACCATGATAATAAGGAGTTCCTAAGAGATATCTATGGAACCTCCAATAGAAAAGAATAATAAGTTTATAAAATTTCATGAAATAAAAATGATACATGTCCAATTGGGCTAGGATTAGGATTTCATGGATAATGTAAATGAAAAGACTTGAAATACAAGGAGAAGATAGTCAGAAACAACCTTCGGGTTTAGATTATCTCTAAAACAAAAATGTAACTAAATACTAATTAAGAAGAATGTGTGGGAAGACTCAAGTAAGGGAAATTTTTACAAACAATGTTGGAAAACAAATTTCTACCTCTATCTTCCATCCAATGAATTCTCTATTTTAGGTTGTGCTTTTGAAAGAAAACCTAGTCACTCCAATTATATTTATGTTGTTGAAATTAGTTAGCCCTCAACTATTTTTTGTATAACACTTTTTAACTATTTGTCAATGAAGTCATATAATGGTGTTACGATTATCTCATGTTTCACTAAGCTATTGGAGAATTCATCTTCAACTTCCTTTAATTCAACATTCAATTAATGTGTCATGTTTTCTTGATCATAATTCTTGTTGGCATAGTCCACTAACCATTTTTTAATATCTTCCTTTGAAAAGTTTGTCGTTTTTTTGGAATTTTCGACCCAAAAGATGTGCATTTCATTCAATTCTTTTGCCATCATTTCTTTCAATAGTATGACATCTACTACCATATGTGGACCATCTAGTTCTTTTACAACATCAACAAGCTTGAATAATACATCAATTCCTTTTTCAAAGTATTATTTCTTCAAACTTCCTCAAAATTGGTCTAAGCTTTCTCCATGAAGACCTCATATGGTATGTTAAGCAATGAGGGAAGCATCAACAAGTAGATCCAACTTTCCCTTCTCTTTTTGCTTGATTAGGGTTTCCTTGAGTTTTTCTTTCAGTTGTTTGACCTTGATCTTGGAGACTTGACTCCTTGTATAGTAATGAGCAGCCATGTGTCTTTGAAATTTTTTGTCTCTTTTAGCCCTCTTCAGGAGCTTTTCCAAATTTCCATTGACTCTATCTAGCGAATACTCTCTGTCTTTCTCAGTATCTGCTAGTGTAAGCCCATCCACTGTCATCTGTGCCTTTGGTGGAAATGCCTCTTTTTTTTGTTGAAGTGCCCTCTTTAGGCCTCTAGTTCTTGGCCTCTTCCTTCTAACATGTTATTCATGCTCATCTTGATCATCAATCTGAACTATTGCTCTTCCTTTTGTTGCCCCTTTACAAGCATCAACCTTATGTCTATTCAAAATTAGTTGGTTTACCTTCAATTGCATGTTTTCCTGCTCAAGGAATGAAATCATGAAGTTGGCCCTGGATAGGCTATCCTCAAGCTCTCTAATATCATTATCTTTCTCCATAATTACCTGCTTTGTAGATTTATGCTCTTCATCCCTCTCCAAATATGCCATGTCAATATCAAGATGGGATGGTCCTTCATCTTGCAAAAGTGGCTCATGTTGTGTTGGTGATGTAGGCTTGGCCCCTTCCACAATTTTTGGAGAAAACACAAGCCTCTTGAATTTTTGATAGGTTTTGGTCACCTCATCCCTCAAGGGCTTCTTCACTGAAACTCTGCTAGATGAACCAATCTCCATTTGTCTGGATGGTGATGGTGGTGTAGCTGATGATATATCTTGGCTAGTTGTTTGACTATCAGAAGGCAACAAGTCATGAGACTGAATGGATGTCTCCTAAGTGATTTTATTCTACTCAGGCTGGTGCAAGACAATGATTTTGATGATGGCATGGTGAAATAGATTGGCTTGATGATTACTTTGTATATGTTGCACCTTCCCTGCCATCTTCGCCAAGCTCTTGTGGAGATAATAGGATATGTTAAGAGGTTTTATCCCTGTGAAGTGCATGAGAAATCTGACATGATACTTTTGCAACATAGTAAATCTACCCTCGCATGTAAAGTACCTCATAATGACCCTCATCAATGGAGCAAACCTGTCAAGAAGATGATCAAAAGGAAACAAATTCTTGATGCCATATTTTTAATGAGCTTTGATGTAAGGTCTGTAATTTTGCATATCCAAATCTAGGTTTTGAATCAATTTTCACCACTGCACGGTATCCCTATTGCTATAGCTATGGATTCAATTGTGATTTTGAAGGTGACCCTTGCAATTGTGACTTTATCTCCTTTAAAGTGACTGGAAAACAAGCTAGTGAGATTGGCATGGCACTTGACACTTTCAATTTGCTCACAAAACTTCATGCACCCAACATTTATAAAGTATTGCTTGGCAAGTGGGGAAGACATTATTTCATTTGTGTTGAATGGTTCATACCTAGACATGTGGCCTCCTTTGTTATAGGGCTTCTTATCCTCCATGTTGATAGTTTGCAAGGGGAAAACGCCAATGAGAAAAAAACATGGGAAGTGAGTAAGTTGATAGTTTGAAGGGATTAGGGAAGGGAAATAGGAGTGGGGAAATTTATGGAAGTGGATAGGGGTCTTAGGGAACTTTAGGAAGTGGAATGAGATGAAATGGGTATGGGAATTAGGTTAGGGATTTTTTAACACAAACCTAGCTAAGAAAATTGTAAAAAACACAACGTTAGGCTATGGTTTAGGTTTTGGAGATTAATAAATGAGAGTTACGGGGTGTGAAGGCTATGGGAGTTGATTTTTGGTGTGAGGGAGGGTAAAAGGTCTATGGGATAGGTTTGTTTACCTTGCAAACTTGAAAATAAGGGTCACCCACCAAAACATAACATGGGGACCAATGGAGGATTTGCACTATAGAAACAAGCAAATTGAGCTGATAGGAAGGGTTAAGAACTGTAAATTACTTGTATAATGATGATGGGCACTTGGATGTCCTTTGAGAATCCTTGAAAACTAGTTTGATGCCTCTGGATAGAAAACGGAGCATGCAGGTTAGTGTAGAAATTTGAATAACTGTTAAATTATTCACCGAGATTATCCTGATCACACACTATTTGAGCTTCATGCATAATACATAACCTCTTCTACTATTGATCATTAATTGCGGAAATATAAACAATCGCATGCACACATTCAAACCATAAACAATCACACATATAAACACAGTATTTATGGGAAAGCTTAAAGCTGAAAACCCCCAACTATCTATATATTATAATGATAGATATCATGTAACAATCATTGTAAAAACTCCTCACAAGCTCTCAGTACAATCTCCAATTGTTACACACTACACAAGCTCAGATCATACAAAACACATGCTCCAATCTGCTCCACCTGTTAGCCTGCCTCTACTGCGCAATCCAAGATGAATAATGGCTTGATCCAAGTTCGAATCCCACTGGTATGCACTGCGCAATCCTCATTGGCATCTCCATCAATGTGTGGTGCAAACTCATGCACCAGTATAGTCACAACTGATAGTCACACTGCTCTTTCACCTACCTCTTCACTGGTCTCCACTGAAACTGTCCATGCACTGAAGTTAACTGATGTATTCTTTAGTTGATTAATGAGTTTATAATTAGTAAATTAATTAATAATTAATTCACACCACTCTCACTAGTGTATCAATCAGTTAGACTAGATACAACTAGCTCAACTATGTTTAACTCAGTTAAACTGAATACAACTCCACTAACTTCCTCAATCAACTCCACCAAACTCTGTCACATGAGTTATAACTGAAGTCAACATGCAATAGCTCCACTAAACCCTAGGAATAGCGTAATTCCTTCTGTCAGCTGCATGTGCCACATCCAGGCATCAAACTGAAGTGCTCCAAGAGGATAAGATAATGTTTAGAGTCCAAATATTATTAAGAGCTAATAATATTCGACATATTTATTTTTAGACTGGCAATCTAAAAATAGATTCTGCCCAGTATGTCTAAAAATAGAAGTCCATCTATTTTTCCCGACTTAACCAACCATCCACAAATAGCATCCTGCAACTCATAGAACATGATCCATATGTCTAAAAATAGACATAGTCTAAAAATAGACTTTGCGCCAAAAATAGCCTACGGGCCCACTTAGTGAAGGCGACTTCTTTCCACTAAGCTCTTCATCTTGTTGCAATCTCAACAGTTAGAAAACGCAGCGTGGCTACTTGGCAACAATTTTTGCAGTGTCTTTTGACCCTGAAATTGCTGAGGATCTATTTTTGATGAGTGAGAGCTATTTATCAATTAGGTGAATGAAATGAATGAGTTGAAATGGTCTTTTATAGCTTGTGATAGTCAATTTTCTTCGTAGTAGTGGGATGAACCACTACATGTTTTTCACTTTTGCTTTGAACACTATGTAGCTTTGAAACTTTCTATGCATATTTGGAACTTTTAGAACTTATTGCATCATGTTTAATAAAAATTTTACTTCAAACAAACTTTATTGAGAAATCTTGATCAGGAGTTCATAAATTTTGCTCAAAATTCAAAGTTACAGGATTGGATTGAAACCATGATGGTTGCGTAGATCTCGTCTTTCTGATTCCGACGCCGTGAATGGTTCGAAAAACTGATGTCGTATGAGGAAGATATTGCATTCTGATTGAATATGGCACAATCCATCAACAAGTTGCTGAGTGAAGGATGAACAGATATGGAGGTCAAGATGCAGAATGAAGAGGAGTAAAGAATGAACGGACAGGATTAGATCGTATATCTGAAAGGAAACAGATCGACGGTTAGGATGACATCACAACTAAACCATATAATTTGCGATGCAAAGAAGGGCGAGTAGGTGAGGACCATTAGATCAGACACAGATCAACGACGGATGACGAGTCGCGATGTTTCATTTCGCAAATATTAACGGATATCGTTAAGATTTCGCAAGGTAAATTTGTTGCGATGTGGTAAGATTTGAAATTTGCGATGCGACGAGGGAATGCCACGTGTTGGCATTGCGCACAAGCGCACTTCGCAAGAGTTGTGGTTTATCGATATCCGTAGAGTAGTAAACTTGCGGGTGAGCGATTGTGATGTGATGTGATTGGTCGGTATGTTGTGGGACCCGAGAACCCTGTTCCACATGTATGTAAATATATTTAAGGCTATGTGTGTTCTGTTATAAAGAGCGATGCTGGTTGCTTCACGTATGTATGTAAATAAAATTCACAATTGTATTCCGTTGTGTTTCGGTCAAGCCACTTAACAGTTGGGGGTGCGCATGTGGCCACCACCCTAACAGTAACATTTAATGTGCGGATTAATAGGTGGAGTGGATAATGGTGCGCCAAATTTGGTGGTCAGCCCTAATTTAACTCCAGTTAACTAGAGTTCTGCACATTTTAGCTGAGTTTTCCTAGGAGATATTGGGAAAAAGTGTAAGAGGCTCAATTTTCGACCATTCTGAGTGAATGAAGAGTCATTCTTGACTAATTGGAGCATTTTGAAGCCATTGGAATAGATAAAAAATCCATTAGAGCACTATAACTACATGTAATATCAAATTTTTGAGCATAATGAAAGATGGACAAACCATTGGGAGCTAGACTAGCAGATGTAGCCCAGGAGGGGTGAACTACTTCATCATGCCTGCTTTGTAAACTTCATGTGGTGACTTATTTCTCTATTTTACACTGCTATTCATTGTTATTTATTTAGACTTATTTTATGCTTCTAATTCACTAAAATTCATCTAAAATTCATGGAAAAACTCTTTAATCCTTATGCAAACTAATCAACCAATTATGCACATGTTTTTAAAACTGAAAGACCCTTAGCACAACAAAACTAATATAGTCATTTCAGATCAAATGGTATCAGAGCTAGAGTTTTTCTCTGGTGTTGTTTAGTGCAAGGATTTGTTTAACTGTTTGCAATTTTTAGATGCTTACAATGCTCAAGCGCAAAAGGGGAGAAGGCAAACTGGTGGAAGCAAGAGGGTCTCAAAAGGAGCCAAAGCAAAGGAGAGCATGATTGCCACAATCTCCACCACCTAGTTCACCTCCTAAAGATGCAGAAGCTCCATTAATCATGCCTCATGAGGAAGGAGAAATTCATGAAGAAGTTGACCCTAAGGAAGAAGAAAGAGTGTTTAGGAAAGCATTTCTTGACATGACTGAGATGGTTAGAATTATTTATCAAGAAAGGAATGAGAGACTGGAAGGAGAAGGATCCAAACCTCAAAAGGAAGGAAAAGGATCTTCAGGAGGTCAACATGATGAAGACAAGTCAAAGAATGGAAATGGAGGAAATGGAGAGCCACCATCTTCGACCTCATCATCATCATCATCATCTTCTTCTACCTCTTCTCCAGTACATCAGCCACACAAGTCCAAGAGCACTAGTAAATCTCCTTTATTAAAACTTGATGTTAAGTTCGAATTGCCAATGTTAAATGGTGAAGTAAATGCAGACAAGCTAGATAATTGGATTCGACAATTGGAGGTCTATTTAAGAATACTGAACCTTCAAGACGATGATACAAAAATTCAATTAGCTTCTTTGAGAATGGAAGATGCAGCACTTGTCTGGTGGGAAGCCAAGACACAGGAGGAAATCAAGAAACATGGTAAGATTATTCTATCATGGTCATATTTTATTGCTGCTATTAAATGACATTTTTATCCATTAGATCATATGCAAAAAGCCATCATGAACTGGCAAAACTTTAGGCAGTTAAAGGAACAAAATTTGCAAGAATACACCCAGGAATTTAAAAGAAGAGCTCTTTTATTAGGGGTGGATTTTAAGAGCGAATACACTTTGCTAAAGTATATATGAGGCTTACGTAGCTACCTAAAACATACTATTCTCATGTTTAACCCCACCAGTCTAGACGAAGTTTGTGTTCAGGCCACACATCTAGAAGTTAGAGGGAAGAACATTCTTGAAGAGGGTAGGAAGAAACCTTTTAAGGGTAAAGCCAAGGAGAAAACCCCAAAAGGTAAAAACAAAAAAAATGCATCTGTTAAGAAAGAGGGAGAAAAAGTGACTTTTAAACGTTGTTCAAAATAAGGCCATGATGAAACTCATTGTTGGAAATTACATCTAGAATTGAGGCCAAAGAAGCACAATAACAAAGGGAAACATAAAACTGCTGCTACAACTCAACATGACTTAGGGTCTGATTCAGGTGATGAGACTAAAATTACAGCCATGGGATTGAAGAACATGAAGGGAAAAGAAATTGAAACTAAACCCAGTACCAATACATCAAACTGTCACATAAACACTCCAAATGAAGAAGAAAGAATAGAATTGTTTCAAGTGAGGAACATATCCAAGCATACCAATATTGACACATTGTTTGACAGTGGGTCATAAGCAAACTTAATCTCTAAATATTTGGTCAAAAAACTTAACCTTGAGACCATACCACATCCAAAACCATATCCCTTGGGTTGGATTTGTAAGGATGCAAATCTACAGGTTACAAGGAAATGTATATTGAGGTTTGCAATCACCGCAAGCTTTGTTGACACAGTTGAATTAGATGTGGTTCCGCTTGACATAACTGGTATTGTATTAGGGAATCCTTACTTGTATGACAGGAAAGTGATCATCTATCACCATGAGAAAAATTATCATTTATTTAAATATGGCAAGGATTTCGTTGTTATAGTACACTGCACGAAGACAAATATTGCTTTGGTAAATGCTGGATAGGTAAAGAGGCTGGTAAATTCAAGTAAGAATTTTTTTCTTATTATGATTAAGCCCAAAGCTGATATTAATCATGAATATTTTGAGGGATGTGATCCTAAGTTGAAATCAGAATTATATGATGTGGTTAATGGGCAACACGAGATGTTTCATGAGCCAACAAGATTGCCTCCAAAAAGGCAAATTCAACATGAGATTCAGGTGCAACAGGATTGTCCTCTTCCGAACATCGGTTGTATTGCATGTCGATAATGGAGAATGTTGAAATAAAGAGGCAAATCAAAGAGATGTTGGATAAAGGTATCATAAGGCCAAGCACCTCGCCATGCAGTTCACCCATAGTCTTGATACCAAAGAAAGATGGGACTTGGCGCATGTGTGTAGATTTTCGAGCTTTGAACAAAATTACAGTAAAAAATTGTTACCCACTCCCAAGAATAGATGATTTGCTTGATCAGTTGAAAGAAGAATTTTTTTTCACTAAGTTAGATTTACGAAGTGGATATGATCAAGTAAGAATTGCAGAAAGTGATATATGGAAAACTGCATTCAAAACCAAACAAGGACTCTTTGAGTGGCTAGTTATGCCTTTTGGTTTATGTAATGCACCGACAACTTTTATGCGGGTTATGGATAATGTTTTGCGACCATTCCTTGATGAATTTTTTATAGTGTACTTAGATGACATTTTGATTTTCAGCAAAACAAGAGAAGATCATGTCTTCCATGTAAATAGAGTGCTTGATATTTTGTAGAAAGAGAAATTGTTTCTTAATATGTCAAAATGTGAGTTTGGAAAGACTTCTTTGGTCTATTTGGGACATATTGTAGGAGGAGGAGAATTGAGGATTGATCCTTCTAAAGTGGAGGCCATTGTGAATCGGCTCACACCCAAAACAGTTACCGAGGTAATAATTTTCTTAGGTGCAGCTTAATATTAGAGGAAATTTATTGCTAACTTTTCTTCCATCGCAGCTCTTATGCATGCAGTGACAAGTGTGAAGAAAGGCTTCCAATGGGGAGGAAAACAACAACAAGCTTTCAAAGCTTTAAAATATAAGATCAGCTCAGCTCCAGTCCTTGCTCTACCAAATTTGAGACATCCATTCAAGATACAAACCGATGCTAGTGACTATGCCATAGGCGCAGTCCTTTTGCAACATGGTAAGCCTATTGCCTTTCATTCAGAAAATTTTAATGGTGTTGTGACTAATTATCCTACATATGACAAAGAAATATATGCGTTGGTACAAAGTGTCAAGAATTGGAAACACTACTTGATGGGTAAAGAGACAATTGTACACACAAATCGCCAACCTTTATAGTACTTGCAGTCGCAAACAAAATTGCAGCAATCAAGACATTTCAAGTGGATGGGATTTATTAAACAATTTCACTTGGTTATAAGGTACAAAAAAGGTATATTCAATAAAGTTGTAGAGATGCTTTCGAGACCAATCATTAGTGCTTCTACTTTACTAAAAAATGATTCTGTTGTACATGAGAGTTACATAGAACAATATGCACATGACGTTGATTTCAAAGATGTGTATGCTAGTTTGAGTGAAAGGAATCAAGTTGAAGAAATAGATTATCACATGCATAACAATTTGTTGTTTCATTTTGGAAAGCTATGTATTCCACAAGGAGAGAGGCTAAGTGTCATGAGAGAAGCTCATTCTTCTCTTATTGCTGGACACTTTGGGGTAAGCAAAAAAATGGCGCATCTACAAAGGTATTGTTATTGGCCTCACATGATAGATAATGTGTCACATTTTATAAGATGTTGTTCTATGTGTGCAACAAGTAAGCCTAGTAATAGGAAGCTTGGATTGTACACGCCACTACCGGTACCGTCAAGGCCATGGGAGAGAGTCTCCATGGACTTTGTTGGAGGTCTACCTATGTCAAGAAAGAAACATGATTATCTTTTTGTAGTTGTGGATAGATTTAGTAAAATGTGTATACTTATGCCCTGTAAGAAGACCATTATTGCTAAACATACTGTTGAACTTTATTTTCAAAATATTTGGGTTCATTTTGGATTGCCCACTTCTATTGTTAGTGACAGGGATTCTAGGTTCATTGGGATTTTTTGGTCAAATATATGGAGAATGATGGACACAAAATTGAAAAAGAGCACCGATTTTCATCCACAAACAGATGGACAAACCGAAGTGATGAACATAACATTTGTGCATCTATTGAGAGGATATTGTAGCAAACATCCTAAGTTGTGGGATGAACAACTGCATTACATTCAACGTGCTTGCAACTGGGCAAAGCACTCTTCAACAAAAACCTCACCTTTTGAAGCATGTTTTGGGTATTTTCCAAAATCGCCATTAGACTTCATCTTTGGGAAGGATGTTGTAATTGATAGCCATAGCGATATTGATAAGGCTCGAAAGTTCGTTGAGAAAATTTAGATGATACATCAACAAGTTCAAGAACAACTTGAGAAAAGTCAAAGAAAATACAAAGAGAGGCATGACAAACACCGAGTTGATCATAAGTTTCAAGAGGGAGATGAGGTATGGTTGCACATTAGCAAAGAAATGATGCAAGGGGAAGGTAAAAAACTCAAACCCATTCACTATGGTCCTTTCAAGATCATAAAAAAAGTTGGTAACAATACATTCCAACTTGATTTGCCTTCTTACATGCAAATGTATTTAGTTGTTAATGTTGAAAACTTACACTTGTATGAGCCTCATTTGATCGATGATCAAGGAAGTGATGTTCAGATACCTTCTATTGAAGATTTCTCACTAGAATTTCTGGATGAGCTCAAAGAAGATATAATTATTAATAGGAGGACAAGAGCATCAAAGAGGGAAAGTGTTGACTACCTTCGAGTTGGGCTCAAAGGCACTAAACCAAGCAAGGAAAAATGGATGGAGATTGAAAAGGTGTGGGAGTTGTACCCTCATCTACTAAACAAGTAATCAAGTCTTTTGGGTTCCAAAAGCTTCCCAATGGGGAGGAATGATCAGGAGTTCATAAATATTTCTCAAAATTCAAAGTTATAGGATTGAATTTAAACCATGATGGTTACATAGATCTCGTCTTCCTGATTTTGGCGCCATGAACGGTTCGAAAAACCGATGTCATATGAGGAAGATATTGATTTCTGATCGAATATGGCAGAATCCATCAATAGGTTTCTGAGTGAAGGATGAATGGATACGGACATCAAGCTGCAGAACGAAGAGGATTAAAGAATGAACGGAAATGATTAGATCGCAGATCTGAAAGGAAATAGATCGACGGTTAGGATGACATCGCAACTAAACCATATAATTTGTGATGCGAAGAAGGGCGAGTAGGTGAGGATCGTTAGATAGGACGAAGATCAACGATGCACGACGAGTCACGATGTCGCATTTCGCAAATATTAATGGACATAATTAAGAGTTCGCAAGGTAAATTTGTTGCAACGTGGTAAGATTTGAAATCTGCGATGCAACGAGGGAATGCCACATGTTGGCATTGCGCACGAGCGCACTTCGCAAGGTTATGGTTTATCGATATCGGTAGAGTGGTAAACTTGCAAGTGAGCGATTGCGATGTGCTGTGATTGGTTCGCATGTTGTGGAACCCAATAACCCTATTATGCATGTATGTAAAGCTATTTAAGGTTATGTGCGTTCTGTTATAAAGAGCATTGTTGGTTGCTTCGCGTATGTATGTAAATAAACTCCGCAATTGTATTCTGTTGTGTTTCGGTGAAGACACTTAACTATTGGGCGTGCGCATGTGGCCACCATCCTAACCGTAATGTTTAATGTGCAACTTAATAGGCGAAGCAGATATGGGTGTGCCAAATTTGGCCGTCAACGCTAATTTAGCTCTAGTTAACTGGAGTTCTCCACATTTTAGCGGAGTTTTCCAAGGAGATATTGGGAAAAAGTGTAGGAGGAAATATTTTTTACCATTATGAGTGAATGAAGAGCCATTCTTTACTAATTGGAGCATTCTGAAGCCATTGGTGTAGATAAAACAACCATTAAAGCACTATAACTACATGTAATAGCAAAATTTTGAGCATAATGAAAGATGGACAAGCCATTGGGAGCTGGACCAGCAAATATAGCCCATGAGGGGTGAACTGCTTCATCATGCCTGCTATGTAAACTTCATGTGGTGACTTATTTCTCTGTTTTACACTATTGTTCAGTGTTATTTAGACTTATTTTATGCTTCTAATTCACTAAAGTTCATCTATAATTCATGGAAAAACTCCTTAATCCTTATGCAAACTAATCAACCAATTATGCACATGTTTCTAAAACTGAAAGACCCTTAGCACAAAAAAACTAATACAGACATTTCATATCAAATATCCCTATTACTACTCCTTCATTTGTTGGATTTATGCATGAAATGACTGATTTTGATGACTGAAACCCTGATGACCTAATGAAGACATTGAGTTGAATGAATACCATGACGGCATGAATGAAATGAATATGGATACCTTGAAATGATGACTCATCCAACTGAGAGTTGGTAATGACCAGTAGGTGAATTTTTTTGGAATGAGAAGTAATAGTCCTAGACACCACTAGCCAGTGATCAAATTTTTATTTGAAGGCCTACTTAAACCATAAAAATTTGACTTGACACCCTAATAAATTTTTTGAAAGAGCTCATTTGATCATTGGTGACAAGCAGAACTGACTGACACTAACATTGGCTCCAACTGGGGATGGCAGCTCCTTGGAGGTGTCAAGAACACTGTAGACCAAGTAGCCTAACCATTCCGAGTTAAAATCAAAAGACTAAACTCGAAATAGAAAACTGACTGACAAACTGAACTGACTCTGACTGAAACAAAAAAACTTACTTACTTTGAAATCAACAGTCAATCATAGAAACTTTATGGCCTTCACTTCGGGCTCCAAACTTCGATGATTAAATCCTTTTCACTTTGGCAAAAAATGTAAATTGATATGTACAATGATAGTGAAAAATTTCAGAATTCTGATCAAAACAAGTAGTGCTTGAGAAGTCTATCATTCACTGGTCCTCCTCCGCAATCTTGTCCATTCATTTATTCTCACATGTAAGCATGTTTTCCTCTTGAAGATGAAATATTGTATGGTCCTTTCCATAAATTCTCGAACTTACCATGCTTCCCTTTATCTTCATTTCTTGCATCCAAACGGAGGACTACATCACCAATGCTGAAGTCATCTTCTTTTGTCATGCGATCATACACTTTCTTGATTCTTTCCCGAAGCTTGGAAGTGTTTTGAAAAACCTCCTCCCTTGTTTGCTGTAAATGGATCATTTGATTTATCCATCGCTGAACATCATTCGGCTCACTGCCAATTTCCTGCAACATCTTCATGACCGGAACAACGAGAGAAGTAGGAAATATTGTATCAATCCCATAGACTAACTCAAAAGGTGACATGCCTATGGAATTCTTGTTGCTTACTCTGTCTGCCCATAAGGCATTGATGAGCTTCTTATGCCAATTTTTCTTATTTACCTCCAACATCTTCTTGATAATTTTGACCAAAGATTTATTTGAAGACTTGGCCAAACCATTAACTTGTGGGTAGTATGTTGTCGAATGTCCCAAACTGATATTGTACTTCTCACAAAATTCCACCATATTTTTGGATTTGAATGCAGTTGTGTTGGACAACCAAATATGGATAAGATATTGGATTCCAAAAATTGAATAATAACCAAATTAGTTTATTTTCTGGTTAGGATTGCTTCAATCCACTTCGTAAAATAATTTGTAGCCATTAGAATCCACTTTTGTTGAGATGATGATGAAGGATTGATCTCACCAATGAAATAAAGACCCCATTGCTGAAATGGTTCCTGGACTGATATGGGTTTTGCAAAGACAGTGGGAGCAGCTTCCTCTTTCCTTGGAAAACTTGACATTCGTGACAGCTTGTCACGGTCTTGTACACATCAGCAAAAAGAGTGGGCCAATAAAAACCAACCCTTAATATTTTGTTTGGTGTGGTCTTCCAATATAAATGTCTGCCACAATTACCCTTGTGGAAATCACTCATCACTTCCTTCGCTTCACTTTCGATGAGGACACCTCCCGGGTCTTTCTAATATAGCACACTATCTAAAATACAATAATTCGAAGCTTTTAATTTAAATGATATACCTCTGATTTTAGACACACCCGCCAGGGGATTTAAATGTTGTAGAATATAAACTATATCAACATACCAAGGTGATGACAGGAAAATTTTAGATACCTGTATCATCGATTCACCAACTTCTTCATCAGAAAGTGTAGAAATCAGGTTTATATCTAGCACATGTAGATTTGATTCCGCCATCATATTTTCCAAACCCTGCCCCTTGATCAACTTCGTCAGCTTAATCTCCAAATCATACTCAAGCATGGTTGCAATCCATTTTCATCACCTCCCTTCTGGATCTGTTTGCATCAGCACAATTTTTATCGCTGCATCTGGAACATAGGCTAGGATGTGAGAATGTAAAATGTATATCGGGAAAACTTTTAGCGCTTTCACCAAGGCTAAGGCTTGCTTCTCAATTATGTTATATCTTATCACTGCATCTCTTATGGTCTGGCTGAAAAATGCAATTAGCTATTCTGTCTTGGAATATTTTTCTGCATTAGTATGGCAACCAACGAGTGCTTGGAAGAGAATGAAAATATTATGAAAACTAAAGTATAATATGGACTGATTAATGTGGGAGCACATGTTAAATAAAATTCTACTGAATTGAATGACTTCTTAGCATGTTCTGACCATCTTACCTTGTTGTCCTTCTTTAGCATATCTGTCATATCTCTAAGGTGCTCAACTAGATTGGGAATGAATCTCCTCAAAAAGTTTATCTTTCCATTGAAAGATTGAATCTCCTTCTTGTTCCGTGGGAAATCTAATTGCTGAATTGCTTCGATCCTGGAGGGATCAATGTGAATACCATCCTTTGAAATAATATGCAAAAGTAATTTACTTTTCTCCATGGCAAATAAACTTTTCTTCAAATTCATTGAGATGCCGAATTTTCTACATTTCTGAAATACTATCCTCAAATTGTGCAAGTGCTCATCATCTAACTGTGAAAATATCGTGACATCATCAAGGTAAACAACAAGAAACACATCCTTATCATTCGAGAAAGCGATGTCCATAGCCAGCTGAAAAGTAGCCCCTATATTCTAAGCCCAAATGGCATCTTGGTGTACATGAAGATACCCCATGGCGTGGTGAATGTTGTCTTCTCTTGGTCATATTCATGCACCAAGATCTGATTGTATCCTGAATATCTGTCAAGAAGTGACATCCTTGAAGCTCCAACAACCCTCTCTAAGATGTGATCCATATTTGGCAAAGGATAATTGTCTTTTAATGATACCTTGTTGAAATTTTTGAAATCAATGCAGAGACGGATCTCTCTTGTCTTCTTTATAACCGACACAATATTAGACATCCAATCTAAAAATCGAATAGGAACTATGATACCAGCCTTTTAAACTATGTTTACCTCTTTTTCAATGGATGGTAGCAACTTGGGATTGATTCTCCTCAACTTCTGGCGGAAAGGGTTTTGATCCGGCTTGATTGGGATGGTGAGTTGGATGATATATTTGTTGTACACCTTAAGATATGAATATTCCCAAGCAAACACATTACAAAATTCTTTCAAGAGAGATGTGTATTTACCTTTCAACTTAGGGGACAAGGATCTTGATAACTTGACCATCTTGGGTTTATCCGCTGCACTAATGTTCACATCTTCGACACTTGTTTCTTTAGGGACCATCGTGGGATTTTTGGCCACATCATCATGATCAAACAACTCCTCCAAAGGCACTAAACCTTGTGGAATGTTGTTGTCCTTCAACTGCAGCAACCTCAATTACTTGATCATCTTCACTATACATTTGATCCATGTGGGAGTTAACAAAATGCTCTTCCATCTGCAGAAAATTCTTAATTTGTTTGTCATCCTAAAATACATGCCAATATTTGAGATTGTTAGGGACAACTGGGTGATGCTTCACATGAATTTCAAACTTCTTAGTGGAATGAAATGGAATCTTAAAATTACTAGCCGTTATGGCAAGTGAATCAACCATGAAATTTTGGCTTCTAGGAATCAAAGACAAATTATAATCTGGAAAAGTTTTCAAAACATCAAGAACAAAATTTAAATAAGCTCTCATCCTAGGATGTTTGGCCTAGTACTCCCCTTTTACCTGCTTTATTACCAACTCAGATTCGCCATATACTGTGATTCTTTTCGTGCCTAGCCTTTTCAAAATTCAGATACCGGTGATCAAGGCCTCATATTCTGCTTCATTGTTAGAGAAATCAAATGCTAGCTTGTAGGAACATAATATTACATTCCTTGGGACTTTTTATGACTGATGTATAGGGCTACGGATCTAGATTTTGCTGCCAACTCCATCTTTCCCCAAAGAACCATCAAAATCCATGGTCCAAAGACCTTGCTCATCATCAAGAAACTGAAATTCAGCGGGATGAACTTATTCTTATTCTTGAACGGCTGTCTCAATCTAATATTTAGCTTTCTCTGATTCAACTGATCCCTGTTGTGACTTTCTGCCTTTTACTCTGAAGTGTTTTGCTGCAATTTTTCTGAATTCTGATTTCCATTTTCTTCTTTCAAGACTACTTGTACACTATTTGTTAGCTATGAAATTTGTTCACCTTATACAAGATGAATATCTAAATAATCAGTACCACTATAATTATATAATATAAATGATTCTAAATCAGTATGTACAGAGTGAATCGGGTGATTCTTTCACCTCTCGGTATAGCTTCCTAAGTTGGCCAAATACCATAATTGTTGCATATGAAAAATCAAGTTGTAAAGTACCTCTCAATTTGGCTCCCCAAGACCGTGAGAGCAGCATGCCATACCTTGGAGGTATGTCAACAACTACAACATCCATCACACAGTTTTAACGAGAATTTGATCCAAGGAAACAACTAACTCTTTGATAAGACCAAGGCAACAGACTCTACTAGAATAAAAGGAATAGAGGTCATGATATGGTCGGGTTATGTCCAACCCCAACTTATCCATGATAGCTTTTGACATTAAATTATGTGAAGCCCTGTAATCTAGCATGGCATTATGGAGAATGTAATCATGGAATCTCAAGCTAAGATAAAAGGGAGGGAATTCACTATATTCAAGGTTTACATCTATGGCTGGACCAAAAAGAAGTTCGGGAAGGTCATAATGACATTGACCATGTCTGACATGTGGTCTAATTTCAACATCTTAGCAATATGAGATTTATATCTATCATTTTTAACAAGTTCAGTTAGAGGAATGGACACCTTTCACTTCAAAATTTCACTCTCTAAGCTAAACAAGTTGGTTTTTTTTCTACCTCTTTCACGATGTTATCTCGCTTTTCAGGTTGCTCTTTTGTTGGAATTTTCTTCCTTTGCGCTTCTCTATCCTTATTTGATGCACTTGTAGATGCCTCACTGTTCTTGCTTTGATTTATGGTAGCAGGCTCCTTCTCCTTGTTTTGACTAGCTTGAGGAGTTTGTTTGGGCTAAGTATTTTTTTTGAGTTCTCCTCTTTTGAGTTGGAGTGACAGGAACATATCATTTTCTCAATGTGTATTGTCTCTACTGTGCACTGAGAGCATTTAGATACCCCCTTTGATATTTATCAGATTGGCCTGCCAACCCATCATCATTTCCAAGGACAAGTTCATGATCATTTGGCACACAAGTTTCTTCGATATACTCATCATCCTCTATAAGGTAAATACGTCCCTGATCTTTTTAAAAGAGAATTTTCTCTTCAACAATATCATCATCTTATTTTGGCGCTTGAGCATAGTTCTACTGTAATGGAATCCGAATTTTTTGATGAGCTTGCTGATCTGGAGCTCTATATTCTCTCTTCTTTATTCGAAACTGTGGTTGTCATTGTTGTCCTTGGAATTTAGGATTCTGGGGTTGATTATCTTGCTGTCTTTCTGAAATTGACATTCTATCCACCATTTTCTTTGCAATTCTTATCAAACTATCCATCTTTGCTTCAGATGAATTTAATGGCTCTTCTTTTATTATGATTCTCTTCTCCACTTTACTCTTTGACTTGTTAATCAGAAGATTAGCTTCGACACAGATTACATTTTTGTGCATCTCCTCCAATGAAGTAGGGTTCCTTTCTCTGAGTTGATATGCCATGTTCGGGTCAAAGGCATCTGAATAGTGCAACAAGGCCAAATCCGACGGAGGTTTGATATTAATGGGAATGGATTTGTATACCTTGTTGAAGCGAGTGGTATAGTCCTGTTGAAGCCCCGAAAATCGGGTCTTACAACAAGGGGGATACCCACCAGGTCCGGACCTTGGTTAGCAGCTCCTCTTCCGTTTGGTGTAGTGGGTCCGACTAGGGATAATGGGACCAGTTTCCTAATATGTGTGTGTGTGTGTTGAGAATTGATATTTCCTTTCTAAAGTTCCTAAGTGAAATGATTTTATTCTATTTCTAATCTAATCATATGCAAATTGTATTCTAATTTAAACAGAAATATCTAATTCTAAACTAACCCGGGATGTAATCTTTCTATTTATGCGATCTAAAATGATTTCAAATAACAATTGATAATAAAGATCATTCAACTGTTATAAGAAAAGAATTCAATAAAGATAAACCACTTCATATAAAAAGTTAGATGAAACAGTTGTGAAAAACATATCGCATAATAAGCTATTAATACATTAAGCATAAATAAATAGCTATCACCGTACAAAAGTGCCAAATGATAACTCAAGCATTCAAACATCAATATATAAATAACTGAACATGAATATCACTTTAACACAGAGGCATAAATAGTTAAGAGATAAAAGTACCATTTATAACTAGTTCTACTCATGAGCTAGAAGCAATAATGACTTATCTCTTCTTAATTCAACATCCACTAAGAGTACATAAGTGCAACATCAGTAGCAGATATTAAACACAGATATCAATAAATCTTGTTCCATTCATTTATCAAAACCTCCTCTAAGGGTGCAAAAGTGCATGTTCTGAGGACAAGTTTTTGACAAATTTCAGGACCCTTCTCTAAATGCATGAGAAGGGTTTAAATACTACTAACTAAATCTAAAAATAACTTATTACAAAAATGTAGGATACGGTTTAAATGACCGTCCTTTTTCTAGGCAAAAATAAAGTAAAACTAATACTAAATCTAAAATTTAAAAACTATCAACTAACTACTTATGAATCTGATCTTTGAATTCGCAAGCATTCAGCATTGATTTGAGAAGAGGAGGCTAGCCGACTTCAGATTTTAACTGTCCTGAGAAAATGAAATCGGCAAGTGCTGACGCCATCTTCTCGGCAGAATTGATGATGCAATTGAGAGCGCTGCATTGGCTGTGTGGTTTTACCAGACATGCCCAGTAAGAATCCCAATTTAACTTTGTCAATCCTTTAATCAATTCTGCTTTTTCTTCAGCTTTCTGTCTCCATTCTGTCTGCAATTGATGTGCTTGTGGTAGGTATCCTGGAATAGTTTCTGAAATCAAATTATCCTTGTGCAAATTTTCATTTACACAATCAGTAATATTGCTTGCTGCTGTAGCTGCTTCTTCTGCCGCTTTTTCTGCTTCTCCGAACTGTGCATCCCAATTATTGAAGAGCATTTGTTTATGACTGTCATTGATGATTGGTGCTCCTGCCCTTTTCCCCTCCTCTGTCTTTTGCCAAGTCAAATAGTCAGTAACTCTTTCATTAGTTAAATCATAATCATGTCGTAATTCTACGACATGATTAGTGATTTTATCACTTTCTTGACAAAAAGAGTTCCATTGTGAAATTTTTTGGCATAATATATCCTGCTGCTGCAGTAGTTGATTATTTAAGGAAATAGACTCTGTAATAAATTTTGTGAGCTTGGGATCATCTTTGTGTATCTCTTGCATAACCTGTAGTTGTTTCTCTTTTTCAGCTAAACTTTTCTGATATCCAACTTGCATTTGTTGAAATTCCTTTTGTAATTTTTCAAGTTGTTTTTGTGCTTCACTGTTAGCAATAGCTTGTTGCAGTTGTTGTTGCAGAACCTGTATTTGATTTTCTTTTTCATTCAGTAATTGTCGTACTTCGGATGCTTTATCGATGGCTGCAGAGGCATATGCTCCTTTAATTTGAGATAATTTAGCAAGATTTTCAGTTGGATTAGTAGTAGGATCTTGCCATAAAACATCCAATTGTTCTGCATCATGAGAGATTACGCTTTCTAATTTCCTTTTCTTCCTTTGTTTTCTTACTACTGCTTTATGTTGTGGACTATAGAATATATCCAGAGGATGAATTTCCTCTATTTTAAGTACAAGCTCATAGGAGGGGGAAATGTGAATATGTTTTGTTTCTGCAACATTGCTAGTTTCTCCTGTGACTACATTTTTTATTGTCTGTACATTAGTTACAGGAGTCTGTGTGTTCTGTCCTTCAACATTAATCAAATCATTAAATGTTTCCCATTCTTTTTCTAACTCAATTCTGACGGATGGTTGCTGTTCATTGAGAGGGGGAAGATTTATCTGTGGAGAGATTGAAATCTGTTGCTATAAAAGTTCTTTTGATTGGGCAGTATCCTTTACTGACCCTTCACTTTTATCCTGGTCATTATCAGTTTCTTTCTCGGACTTTGACTTGGACTTGTCTGTATCTGAACTTCCACTAAGACTGATGCTGGGAGTTGGTTCCCTTGCGGGTTCCAAGCGCAAATTATCCAAAGGGATAGTGGTCAACCTTCTTTCTCTGTACATTTTAAACTCTTGGAATTCTTCTGGAGAAAAATGTGTTTGAGCTGAATGTAGAATCTCTTTAAATGTGCATTTTTCTTTAAACATATCATTAAAAAGATCCTCTTCTCCAGAAAATATTCTTACCTTGACTGCAGTGGTGAAATCCTTAACAACATCATATGGGTCGAATAGCCTTCTTGGAAATTTGAACAATTGTAAACATGTAATATTGTTTACTTCTTTAAATGCATGACCAACATCAAATAATAAAAATGCTCCGCAGGCCACAGGAAATTGTGGCCAGATGACCTTCTTTTTATTCTTTAAATCCTTGGTCAAACCTCCCTCTCCGCAGGTTTGATATGCAATTTCCCGGGCCAGAAGTTTATCCGGAACATACAAAGGTAAAACATGGGGAGAAGCAAAACTTCCAAAAACCCTAACATAGGTAAACAATTCTTCTCCAAACCATCTTGCGACAGGGAGAATGTCTACTTCTGCTTCAAGGGAAAACCTTGGAGCATCCTTATTATACAACATTCTGTACAGTGGCAGCATGATGCCGTGGCAAATCTTGTAAAAATGAGAAATGAACTTTGAATCCCACAATTATTTATGATAAACATGAATGGGTAGGGGATCTTGAATTGTCCATTGCCAACCCATTACAGGAAATTTAGAAACATAACATATTGAATCCATTACATAAGCAAATAGGAAAAAAGGAGGATAAATCCTCTGAGAGGAAGTCCGTTTAGAACGATAATTAAAAATAGTTGTGGCTAAGTTATCAGACAATATCTTAGCCCAATCCAAAATAGTAGCATTAACAACAACATTCAATAATGAAAGCCATTCGGGTGAAAACTTATTAATGTCAGGCTTTCCAAAAAGCCTACAAAGCATAGCAGCAGTAAAGCAATACGGAGAAGTGAGAGAACCAGTACTGTACATACCATGTTTATATTTCTACAGTGGTTCGTCTCTTCTGGACCATTCCTTGGTGCACTCTGCTAGGTTTGCATTTTCCTTGGCAAACTTTTCAATAAACTGTTTGTTGTACGTTGCCTGTGGCTCCGGCAAATGATACATAAGCCTTAAATATTCTGAAGTAAATGAGACAATGAGCTCTTGCCCCTGATTCTTGAACTGTCTGTCCGTAATATCAGTGCTATCCAGTACCCATTTCACCATGTCTGTATATGGAAGAATTTTAGGTCTTGCTGCTATCCGATGTAAAAATGAACAAGCTAACTCTATAAGAGATGCTTCGGAAGAACCAGTTGATCCTGCAGTAGCCGAAACCTCCATTACTTTGGGGTTTTCTTCTTCAAGCAGATTATACATGCCCTCCCAAGTGGTGATACCAGCATCTTTGTTGCAGGCAGTGTCTGTGTATAAGGACGCCATCTCTTTACTTTCAGAACTCGGAGCTTTGTTTTTTTTCCCATAATACTCTGAATATCGCTTTGTATAGTCCTCTGTTCTTCGCGCCTGTGGTTTACGAATTAAGTGACAGTAATGATATGAAAAAGGTGACGGCAAGTTTTAAATGCTGAAGAGCTATGAAATATATCACATTACGTGAAATAACTTCTTTAATCAGAACAAAACCATTTTTCATTAATGAGTGACAATCAATTTATTGATTAAACTTTAAAGTGCATAACGTAGTCTCGATTTATGGAGATATTTTTCGTACAACGAGCCTTAAGGATATGCAATAATGCGATCTGCGATTTGCTTCGCAATATCGCAATATCGCAAGATCACAATATCGCAAATCGTAATCTCAGAAAATCGCAACATCATAATAGCACAAATATTATATCATCGCAAAATCGCAAGATCGCAAAATCACAATATCGCAAAATCGCAATATCGCAAAATATAACATATGAAAAACATCTGTTAATGTATTTTCTGTGAAATGCGATTTGCGATAAAGGTTATCGCACATTGGTGATTTGAGGTTTCTCAGCATATGATATTTGAAACTTTGCGATGCGATGAATGTTCTTTTTAGTGCGTAGTTTTCGTACTGCAATCTTTTAAAATTCCGCTTGTAAAGAGGCATTCCTTACCTTTTTTGCGATGCGATATTCCTCAAAGAATGATTTTATTCTATGCTATCATAAACTTAAGTTTATTTAAATATTTTCCAAAAAATTTTCTTAAGTTAATGATAGTAAGTTTTATTGAAAATAAAAACAAACACCAATAATTTTTTTTTTTTGGATTTTTAAACTAAGGGTCCCCACTTATTTAGTATTATTACTAATACCAAATAAGAAGGGGGGTTGTTGCTGGCCACAACAATTGGCGATTCACTTGGAAGAACCAGTTATCTCTGCTTTTCTTTTGAATTTTCTAAACTTTTCAAAACAGAAAATTTTAAGAAAATCAAACTTTATTATAAAAAGACAAAGTACATTATGCTTTAATCTATAAATGATATTTCATTTCTTCTATATTCAACTTTGATTATTTACTTCCTCAAGCTAGTCTTTGTATCTATATCATTCATTACTTGATTTATAAAGATAAAAATGAAGGGCTTCTCTGTAAATCATTTTAAAATATGCTCATTTGTCGTAGGTAGAGCCACTGCTACCAGTAGGCGTCTATAGCCTCGACAGGGTTACTTGTTACCCAACAATGATCCTGTGTCCTACTTACAGAAATATACAATTTTCAAAGAGAAATCCATATTCACACTTATTGCTTTTATTTTATTTTATTTTATTTTTTTATCCTTAAAGAACAATGTCTTGGTTTGGTAGCCAATTTATGACAATGCCATTCACTTGATTTATAACTTTGCTGAACAAGCTGGCTCGTGATGAGACCCCTTGTCTTTTGATTACAATAATCTTGAATCATTGCCCTGTTATGGTATGCAGTATTGGCAAAGTCAGCAAGCTATAATATCTATGATCATGATAAGTCGGCTCATGATGAGACCTCTTACTCTTTAAGTTAAAAGTGTATCATTGGATTATTCCCTGAACATTGTAATTTTCTAGGTGGGGAGGAAGTCATTGTTTCCTTAAGATAGCTCTGGAAGACAATGGTAGAGTTTTTTGGAAAGAACTTTTCTACAGAGAATCTTCATTTTGTTATAGATACCTTTCATTGCACTGATATAAAACATTTTCCTGCTAGAGGTCGTTTTTTATCAAAATTTTACAAAGTTGAAACTAGTATCATTTCTAGGCTAAAGCTTTTAACTGTATCTTTGAATAATAATGATCAATTTTCTAGAATAATTCTATTTATATAAGTGAAAAAACAAACAAAATAAAAAAGAGAATTTGTATCTTTTTTCGAGAATTCCAAATATAACCATTAACAACTGGTTTTATTATGAAAGTAAAGAAAACTAATATACAAAATAGAAGAATGATCTCCTATGGAAAATATTTTTTGAGGATCTGTCCATTAACAGGTAAAGACTCTCTTTTTCTTGTTAAATCTTGTAACATAAAAGTAGATGGACCTATGATTTCTGCAATTTGGAAAGGACCAAGCCGCATTCGTTGAAATTCCGTATGTTTTCCTTTTTCTTCATGAGCCTTGTCCCATTTTAAAACTAGATCTCCCATCTAAAAGTCCTTTCTGGTTATGATGTTTGAATCAAAAGAAGCTTTCACTAATGCTTGGTGATGATCATGAGTTACTTTGGCCTTTTCTCGTTGTTCTTCTAGCTTAATTATTTCCATTTGCCTTAGTTGTAAGGAAGAAGTTGGTGCTTCATCAATATATTGAACCAAGGCTAAAGAAGGAATTGCTAGATGAGTTGGAAGAACCACTTCTCTCCCATAAACTAAATTAAACAGAGAAGTGCCAATGGAGGCTTTCTGCGTTATTCGATCTGCCCATAAAGCATATATTAAAGACTTATGCCAATTTTTATGATTTTGATCAATGGTTCGCTTAATGATTCTGATTAAGTTTTTATTTGTGGATTCAGCTAACCCATTTCCCTGTGGATAATAATTGGAAGAGTATTTAAGTTTGAAACCTCTCTTGAGTGAAAATTCAGTCATAGCATTACCAAAAAAATACGATGCATTATCAAACATTAAAGCAAAAGGTAAACCAAACCTGGTGATTATGAACTGATCTATGAACTCGGTGATGTGTTCGGCATTAGCAGTCTTAAGAGGAACTACTTCTACCCATTTCGTAAAATAATCAGTTGCTGTAATGATATACCTATGTTGCTTAGAAGAGTGAGGAACGATCTCACCTATTATGTCCAATCCCCATTGATAAAAAGGCTGCTCAATGTTGACTGGTTGTAACGGTAATGATGGTTTCTTTTGTCTCCCAGCGGTGGTTTGACAGACTTGACATTTCCTTGCGTAGCTATGTGAATCTTTGAATAATGTGGGCCAGTAATAGCCTGCACGAAGAATTTTATGTGCAGTAGTATTTCCAGCATAATGTCCACCTGCTGGCCCATCGTGAAGTTCCTGCAAGACTTTTTCAGCTTCAGATTTCTCCAGGCATCTAAGGAGAACAAAATCATAATTTATTCTAAAAAGAACATCATTCACAAGCTGATATTGCTTAGCCTTCAATCTTAGAGCTCTTTTCTTGGTATAATCGAGATTTGGAGGAGCATATCCATTCTTTAGATAAAAAATGATATCAGCATATAATGATTCAACATCGTTTAGGCTTACCTCATACGTTTGTATCTCTTCAGATGGTTTTTCAGAAATAAGCGATGCTCCAGCTAGTATTTTGCAAAAGCCTTGCCCTCTTGCAATACTTGTTGGTTTGATTTCTAAATCATATTCTTGTAAGGCAGTAACCCAATTGGCTCTTTTCTCACCCACATATTTTTGAACTAAAAGATTTCTTACCGCTGGAAATTGTACTATGATTTTTGTATGGGTTCTAAGTAAAAAGGGTCTGAAATATTTAATTGCTTTGAAAACAGCATAAGCTTGTTTCTCTACATCTGAATAATTCAACTCAGCTCCTTGTAAATTTGAACTGAAAAAAGCAATTGGAGCTTCTGCCTTGTCTTGATTTACTTGAGTGAGTATCACAGCATAAGATTTATCAGAGGCAAATGTATACAAAATAAAATGATCGGAAAATTTTGGAGTTGCTAAAGATGGAGCATTAACAATTGCTTGTTTGATCAGATTGAATGCCTCATATTCATTTTTGCCCCATTTGAAGTTTGAATTCTTTTTAATCATTGCTTGTAAAGGAGATACAATTCTTGAAAAATCTGGGACAAATCTCTTTACAAAATTAATCTGGCCAAGGAAAGATTGCATAGCTTTCTTGTTGTGAGGTAAGGGTATTTCAAAAATCTCCTTGATTCTATTAGGATCAATATGAATTCCAGATTTTGACACTATGAATCCAAGAAGTTTTCCTTCACTTAATGCAAAAAAAGGATTTTTTTGGATTAAGTGAAATTCCATACCTTTGACAACGTTGGAAGATCTGCTTCAAATCTCTAAGATGATTGCTTCGTTTCTTGGAATATACAGTTATATCATCCAAGTAAATTACCACTGATTTGTTAACTAATCCCTTGAAAGCAATGTCCATAGCTCTCTGAAATGTGGCACCAACATTGATCAGACCAAAAGGCATAGTTTGATATGCATAAGTGCCCCATTTGGTTCTAAATGTAGTTTTCAATTGATCATCAGGATGGACCAACACTTGATTGTAGCCAGAGAAACAATCTAAGAAAGACATTAATTCTGATCCTGCAACTGCCTGTAATATTTGCTCCATGGGAGGCAAAGGAAAATTATATTTTTGGCAGGCTTTGTTAAGATTTCGAAAGTCAATACAAATTCTAATGTCTCCGTTCTTCTTTCTAACAAGAACCATATTGGAAACTCATTTAGAATGTCGAACGGGGAAAATAATCTTGGCTTTCAATAACTTATTGAATTCAGACTTGATCTGATTTTCTAGATTGGGATGGATCTTTCTCAGCTTTTGTTGAACAAGTTTTTCATCATTTATCATTGGGATAGTATGTTGGATGATAGAAGTGTCATAAGTTTTGAGTTCATCGTAATTCCAAGAAAAGACACTTTTATATTGTTTCAAAAGACGAACATACGCTAATTTTTCTTCAGGAACTAGACCAAGGCCTAGGTTGATATTCTGTGGTTTGGTATCAGTTCCTAGATTTACTAATTCATAATTCAAAGTTGAACTTTGCAATTTTGAATTAGTAGATCTTTTGAATCGATCTTTCAAATCATAAAGGTCTTCTAAATTGACTACTGACTTTGGCATAGCATTATTGGTGCTATCACGTTGCAATTGTCTGTGATGTTGGTCTTCATCAATTATCTGATTGGTGTAAGATCCTTCAGATGTGAGAAAGCTTACAATATCAGGATCATCGTTGAAAATCCTCTAATTGGTAATGTTATCAGGAATCAAAGGTCTAAAGATTAATTCGATTGAAAATCGATTAGGACTAAAGTCTTCTGAAGGAATGAGCTTGGAAACTACGTTAGCTAGGAGGTTTGCACTAGCATTATGGATTCTGGGAATTGATGAAATATTAAATGCTATAAAATGTTCAGTCAGATCTTGAACTAAAGATTGATAATGCTTTAAATTACCTGATAAACAATGTATAGTATTGCGTACCTGTTTAATTACAATTTCAGAATCTCCGAAAACTTGTAGATATTTGATGTCTAATCCGATTGCTTTGTATAATCCTTGGACTAAAGCCTCGTATTCTGCGGTGTTATTAGTGCAATCGAACTCGAGTCTGCAAGTTAACATAATTTTGTTTCCCTCTGGACTAACCAACACGCACCCTGCTCCTGCTCCTTCATTAGACTTAGAACCATCAAAAAATAACTTCCAAAATAAAGATTTATTTACAGGAGTATATACAAAATTAATGCATTTAGAACTATCTGTTTGAGAAAAAATTTCTATCTGAGATAAAACAAAATGTTCTAAGTAAGGTGAAGTATGAGAATTGAAATTTCCTAAGAAAGAATCAACTGAATAATTGCCAATGATATTATTGATGTATGCAACCGGTTCATTTCCTCCTTCCAATTCTGTTACTATGTATTTCTGATGTCTTTCTCGTTCAACCTTTATCTGATTTGGTTAACCATTATAAGGAAGCCACATGTGGGACCAATCAGTTGCAAAGTATCCATGAAGTTTTTCTGACCAATCTCTGCTGAGAATTAAGCCATAAAATTCTGGAATATCTGCAACTAAAATATCAATAACTTGACATACCTTTGGATTCAATGACAGCCTTATGGTAACCTGATTTAATTCGCCAATCACTTCAACTTGCGATCGATCTAGCTGGACTATGCGCACAACAGATTTTTGTGGTTGAATGTTCAATTTTTCACATATTGATTTTGGTAGAATATTAGATGAAGCTCCAGAATCCACTAAACAATTATGCAAATTTTTATTGAAAACTTCATAAGTAAGAAGAAATGGAAGAGTATGAGATCTTGACCTTCCTCCAATTAAAGCGATATTTTCAAGATCAACTTTACTAATCGCATTAGTTGGAGGTCTCCCATTTCATTAGAAGCTTGAGAGATAACAGGATCAGGCAAAGGTTTTTCTGGTACAACATGTAATTCTTTCAAAAGTACTTTTTGCTGGTGTTTTAACTTGCTCAATTCATAAAAAGTGATGTTAGCCCTAGTCTTCTTCATATCTTCTATGATATTATACTCCATTTCATCCGGGACAATTAGTATTTTTGATGGAGTTGATGAATCTGTTTGGACTGGGCTGGTTTGAATTGCTTTAGATGTCGTTTTCTTGGGTGCAACTTTATCCTTAGTCATTGAGCTTGCGCTCTTTGTCTTAGGAGTAGGTTGAGGAGGATCAAGTTGATTTCTACTTCGAGTGCTAACCGGGGATGCTTCTTGATCTTCCTCATCTGGGAGGATGAAATCCCACATACCTTGTACTTCTACAACTTCTTCTTCATCGGTAGTTTCTTCAGTAGCAGTTTCCTCTTCTTCTTCTTCTGATTCAGCATTAGTAATAGCATTTGGTGGCTTTGGATCAGTTGAAGGATTTCTTCTAAAAGGCTTGAAAGACTTTTTAGAAGATGTTTCTGCCACTTGTTTCTTAATGTCAACCATTTCGTTAGACATGGTTTTCAAAACTTTCTGCAATCCTTCTAAATCAAATGGATCTTTCGATTATTTTTCTTGGGGTTTTCCTTAAAAGTAACCTTCTTAGATTTTCGTTCTTCTATCGCATTTTTCTTTTCTAAAGCAATGATACGTTTCTCTACCGCTATTGCTTCCTTCATATTTTCTGCTAAAGTTGTTTTGTTAGCCCTATCAACGAAGATTGCTATGTTTGATGGTAAAGCATAAATGTACCACTCACTTCGCACGTCTTCACTAGGCTTGGAAGCAGTAGGGATTTTATTTAACAATTTATTGAAACGTGAATTAAAATCCTTGATAGGTTCTCTTGACTCAGCCCTAAGATTAGACAGATCATTGATCAATGTCGCTGTAGACCTGTCATCACCAAATTTAGTCAAAAATTGATCTTGAAAGATATCCCAACTAGTGATGGATCCAGATGGTAATGAGAAATACCATGATCCAACTGCTCCTTGTAGGGTATAGGGGAAAAGCCAGACAACAACATCTTCATTAGTAACTCCATTGAGATTTATGGACAACATAAAGTTGTTTATATGTTCTTCTGCTAGCATACCTGCTTCAGGATTAAACTTAGGCAACCATTTTTTAGGATGGGCTGGTAATTGACTCAAGGGCGCAGGCATTAAGACTGCCCCTAGATTATTCCTTGGCATTTGGGCCATCGTTGAACTACTAACAGACGAAAGTGCAGAAGATGATCTTTGTGATTGGGAAGATGAGGATATTACGATTCCAGATGTTTGAGAATGAGATGTGGAAGTTTGAGTGGACTGATGGGCAGTAATCTGGAGTGGAGGGGTGGATGGTTGACTTTGCGGTGAAGAGGTTGAAATGGATGATGATGATGAAAGAGTCTCACTATCATACCCTTTAGGTGATTTCCTTGCTCTTTTTCTTGTAGGTAGAGGTAACTCAGTTGGCTGAATGCCAAGCTTTTCGCTCTGTAATTTGGTAAGAGGATGAGCAGGATTATATTACGAAGTCACACTGCCTTGAGATTTATCAGATCGTTGAGGTGATATTGAAAATCGCTGAAGTTTATGAATTAAAGATTCAATGTCAGGAGGTTCAATAGCAAATTCTTCTGAAAAGTCAAGGTTTGTGCCAGTGGCTGTTGTTCTTTCGACTTCTGGCTCTAGATTTAAAAATTCTATGTGCGATGGAGAAGTCGGGGAAGATGGTGAGGGAGATTTACTCTCAGAATGGTATGTGGATTTTTACTTACTTTCCATTCATAGTTCGTGGCTCTCCTTCTAGCGCCAAATATGTTGAAGCCTAGAAAATAGGGTCTTACAACAAGGGGGATACCCACCCGATCCGGACCTTGGTTAGCAGATCCTTTTCCGTTTGGTGTAGTGGGTCCGACTGGGGATAATGAGACCAGTTTCCCAATATGTGTGTGTGTGTTGAGAATTGATATTTCATTTCTAAAGTTCCTAAGTGAAATGCTTTTATTCTATTTCTAATCTAATCATATGCAAATTTTATTCTAATTTAAACAGAAATATCTAATTCTAAACTAACCCGGGATGTAATATTTCTATTTATGCGATCTAAAATGATTTCAAATAACAATTGATAATAAAGATCATTCAACTGTTATAAGAAAATAATTCAATAAAGATAAACCACTTCATATAAAAAGTTAAATGAAACAGTTGTGAAAAACATATCGCATAATAAGCTATTCATACATTAAGCATAAATAAATAGCTATCACCGTACAAAAGTGCCAAATGATAACTCAAGCATTCAAACATCAATGTATAAATAACTGAACATGAATATCACTTTAACACAGGGGCAGAAATAGTTAAGAGATAAAAGTACCATTTATAACTAGTTCTACTCATGAGCTAGAAGCAATAATGACTTATCTCTTCTTAATTCAACATCCACTAAGAGTAAAGAAGTGCAACATCAGTAGCAGATATTAAACGCATAAATCAATAAATCATGTTCCATTCATTTATCAAAACCTCCTCTGAGGGTGCAAAAGTGCATGTTCTGAGGACAAGTTTTTGAAAAATTTCAGGACCCTTCTCTAAATGCATGAGAAGGGTTTAAATACCACTAACTAAATCTAAAAATAACTTATTACAAAAATGTAGGATACGGTTTAAATGACCGTCCTTTTTCTAGGAAAAAATAAAGTGAAACTAATACTAAATCTAAAATTTAAAACTATCAACTAACTACTTATGAATTTGATCTTTGAATTTGCAAGCATTCAGCATTGATTTGAGAAGAGGAGGCTGGCCGACTTCAGCTTTTAACTGTCCTGAAAAAACGGAATCGGCAAGTGCTGGCACCATCTTCTCGGCAGAATTGATGATGCAATTGAGAGCGCTGCATTAGCTGTGTGGTTTTACCAGACATGCCCAGTAAGAATCCCAATTTAACTTTGTCAATCCTTTAATCGATTCTGTTTTTTCTTCAGCTTTCTGTTTCCATTCTATCTATAATTGTTGTGCTTGTGGTAGGTATCCTGGAATAGTTTCTGAAATCAAATTAGCTTTGTGCAAATTTTCATTTACACAATCAGTAATATTGCTTGCTGCTGTAGCTGCTTTTTCCACTGCTTGTTCTGCAATTTTGATCTGTGCATCCCAATTTTTGAAGAGCATTTATTTATGACTGTCATTGATGATTGGGGCTCCTGCCCTTTTTCCCTCCTCTGTCTTTTGCCAAGTCAAATAGTCAGTAACTCTTTCATTAGTTAAATCATATTCATGTCGTAATTCTACGACACGATTAGTGATTTTATCACTTTCTTGACAAAAAGAGTTCCACTGTGAAATTTTTTGGCATAATATATCTTGTTGCTGCAGTAGTTGATTATTTAAGAAAATAGACTCTGTAATAAATTATGTGAGCTTGGGATCATCTTTTTGTATCTCTTGCATAACCTGTAGTTGTTTCTATTTTTCAGCTAAACTTTTCTGATATCCAACTTGCATTTGTTGAAATTCTTGTTGTAATTTTTCAAGTTGTTTTTGTGCTTCACTGTTAGCATTGGCTTGTTGTAGTTGTTGTTGCAGAACCTGTATTTGATTTTCTTTTTCATTCAGTAATTGTCGTAATTCGGATGCTTTATCGATGGCTGCAGAGGCATATGCTCCTATAATCTGAGATAATTTAGCAAGATTTTCAGTTGGATTAGTAGTAGGATCTTGCCATAAAACATCCAATTGTTCTGCATCGTGAGAGATTACACTTTCTAATTTCCTTTTCTTCCTTTGTTTTCTTACTACTGCTTTATGTTGTGGACTATAGAATATATCCAGAGGAGGAATTTCCTCTATTTTAAGTACAAGCTCAGAGGAGGGGGAAATGGGAATATGTTCTGTTTCTGCGACATTGCTAGTTTCTCCTGTGACTATATTTTTTATTGTCTGTACATTAGTTACAAGAGTCTGTGTGTTCTGTCCTTCAACATTAATCAAATCATTAAATGTTTCCCATTATTTTTCTAACTCAATTCTGACGGATGGTTGCTGTTCATTGAGAGGGGGAAGATTTATCTGTGGAGAGATTGAAATCTGTCGCTGTAAAAGTTCTTTTGATTGGGCAGTATCCTTTACTGACCCTTCACTTTTATCCTGGTCATTATCAGTTTCTTTCCCAGACTTTGACTTGGACTTGTCTGTATCTGAACTCCCACTAAGATTGATGCTGGGAGTTGGTTCCTTTGCAGGTTCCAAGCGCAAATTATCCAAAGGGATAGTGGTCAACCTTCTTTCTCTGTACATTTTAAACTCCCAGAATTCTTCTAGAGAAAAACGTGTTTGAGCTGAATGTAGAATCTCTTTAAATGTGCATTTTTCTTGAAGCATATCATCAAAAAGATCCTCTTCTACAGAAAATATTCTTACCTTGACTGCAGTGGTGAAATTCTTAACAACATCATATGGGTCAAATAGCCTTCTTGGAAACTTGAACAATTGTAAACATGTAATATTGTTTACTTCTATAAATGCATGATCAACATCCAATAATGAAAATGCTCCGCAGGCCACAGGAAATTGTGGCCAGATGGCCTTCTTTTTATCCTTTAAATTCTTGGTCAAACCTCCCTCTCCGCAGGTTTGATACGCAATTTCCCGGGCGAGGAGTTTATCTGGAACATACAAAGGTAAAACATGCGGAGAAGCAAAACTTACAAAAACCCTAACATAGGTAAACAATTCTTCTCCAAACCATCTTGCGATAGGGAGAATGTCTACTTCTGCTTCAGGGGAAAACCTTGGAGCATCCTTATTATACAACATTCTGTACAGTGGCAACATGATGCCATGGCAAATCTTGTAAAAATGGGAAATGAACTTTGAATTTCACAATTCTTTATGATAAACATGAATGGGTAGGGGATCTTGAATTGTCCATTGCCAACCCATTACAGGAAATTTAGAAACATAACAGATTGAATCCATTACATAAGCAGATAGGAAAAAAGGAGGATAAATCCTCTGAGAGACAGTCCAATTAGACCGATAATTAAAAATATCCGTGGCTAAGTTATCAGACAATATCTTAGCCCAATCCACAATAGTAGCATTAACAACAACATTCAATAACGGAAGCCATTTGGGTGAAAAATTATTAATGTCAAGCTTTCCAAAAAGCCTACAAAGCATAGCAGCAGTAAAGCAATACAGAGAAGTGAGAGAACCAGTACTGTACATACTGTGTTTATCTTTCTTCAGTGGTTCGTCTCTTTTGGACCATTCCTTGGTGCATTCTGCTAGGTTTGCATTTTCCTTGGCAAACTTTTCAATAAACTGTTTGTTGTATGTTGCCTGTGGCTTCGGAAAATGATACATAAGCCTTAAATCTTCTGAAGTAAATGAGCCAATGAGCTCTTTCCCCTGAGTCTTGAACTGTCTGTCCGTAATATCAGTGCTATCTAGTACCCTTTTCACCATGTCTGTATATGGAAGAATTTTAGGTCTTGCTGCTATCCGGTGCAAAAATGAACAAGCTAACTCTGTAAGAGATGCTTCGGAAGAACCAGCTGATCCTACAGTAGCCGAAACCTCCATTACTCTGGGGTTTTCTTCTTCAAGCAGATTATACATGCCCTCCCAAGTGGTGATACCAGCATCTTTGTTGCAGGCAGTGTCTGTGTATAAGGATGCCATCTCTTTACTTTCAGAACTCGGAGCTTTGTTTTTCTTTCCCATAATACTCTGAATATCGCTTTGTATAGTCCTTTGTTCTTCGCGCCTGCGGTTTACGAATTAAGTGAGAGTAATGATATGAAAAAGGTGATGGAAAGTTTTAAATGCTGAAGAGCTATGAAATATATCACATTACGTGAAATAAATTCTTTAATCAGAACGAAACCATTTTTCATTAATGAGTGACAATCAATTTATTGATTCAACTTTAAAGCGCATAACGGAGTCTCGATTTATGGAGAGCTTTTTCGTACAACGAGCCTTAGGGATCTGCGATAATGCGATCTGCGATTTGCTTCGCAATATCGCAAGATCGCAAATCGAAATCTCGGAAAAGCGCAACATCATAATAGCGCAAATATTATATCATAGCAAAATCGCAAGATTGCAATATCGCAAGATCGCAATATCGCAAGATCGCAAGATCGCAATATCGCAAGATCACAATATCGCAAAATATAACATATGACAAACATCCATCAATGTATTTTCTGCGAAATGCGATTTGCAATAAAGGTTATTGCACATCGGTGATTTGAGGTTTCACAGCATATGATATTTGAAACTTTGCGATGCGATGAATGTTCTTTTTAGCGCGTAGTTTTCGTACTGAAATATTTTAAAATTCCGCTTGTAAAGAGGCATTCCTTACCTTTTTTGCGATGCGATATTCCTCAAAGAATGATTTTATTCTATGCTATCATAAACTTAAGTTTATTTAAATATTTTCCAAGGAATTTTCTTAAGTTAATGATAGTAAGTTTTATTGGAAAAAGAAAACAAGCACTAATTAATTTTTTGGATTTTTAAACTAAGGTTCCCAACTTATTTAGTATTATTACTAATACTAAATAAGAAGGGGGGTTGTTGCTGGCCACAAAAAGTCCTTGAACGACTCATTAGGTTGTCTCTTCATTGAATTATACTCGGCCAAGATATGGAGTGGATTTTTATTTTCCTCCCACTTGGCAAGGAAAATATCCATCAACTGCTGTGAATTATGCACTGAACCAACTACCAAAGCTATGAACCTTTTCTTTACTTCCCCTGAGAAACTCTGAGCAAGGATTATAATCTCGGCATCATCATTGTCTACTGCTTCTAAATCAATGAAATCAATAATCTTATCAATGTGTTGCCTCATTGTAACATCAATGGTTCCATCAAAGAGAGGAAGTATTTGTCCATAATTCTGCGGTAAGTCAGTGATATGGCTCGATAGAACCAATGGAGAAAATCTAGCCATGGTTGTTCTAGGAGGTAAATTTGTAGGTACAACAAGAAGTGCTGGTATTGAAGGTGTTTGTGTAGGAAAAGAAATAGATGGTGTAGAAGCAGCGGTATGGCTGAATGAGGCTGAAGGAGGATCAACGGAAAAGAGATCCCGCTGATACTGTATGAAGGCCTTCTCGGAGGTATATTGGATATGATTTGCTAATTGTTGAAGTTTATCAAACTGACTCCAAACCTTCCTATCAAAATTTCACCCTAAATTGGATTTTACGGACAATATACTATCTTCAAGCTTTAGAGAATCAAATACAACTTCAAATAATGATGTGACTTTAGATAACCTTAAGGGATCAAACACAATTTCAAACAAGGATGTTTCTTATTTTGATCTAAACAAAGATAATTCAAATTTGATATTGAAAGGAATATCTTCTAGGAAAAACAACTCTGTAGGCAAAGATGTAGACCTTACCAAATTAGATGAACTTGACTGAATATCAAAATTCTCAGGTCTCTGTTTTCTGATGAGTTTCTTTGGATCTTCAATGGGAGAAGTTGGATATGGATCAGGATTCGATCATGTGTGTCTATTCGGAGCTATTGTATTTTTTCTTCTGCACTTTGGCTCTTTGCAACTTGAATCAGCCTTCGCAAAATCTAGAGCCTATCACCCACAAGCCTAGAATTCAATGAAGAAGTATGGTACACCCAGGTAAGATCTGTCACTTCATCCCTGACAACAACGCCAGAAATGGTAGCCTCCATAACATCCCAAGGCTGATGAATGGATGCTGATGGAGGTAACCTCAAACCAAACTTTCAGTTTGGTAGCTAGCCCTAACAAAACAGAGAGGGCTCTCTCTAGGAGATCACAACCAAATGGTTTGACTGGACGAGGAATATATTTTAGGCTAGTTAGGTCAACTCTAAGGTTTAGAAAGTTTGATAGTTTTACTGCTGGATCAAGGAAGAAAACTAGGTAGCTAGGTCAAATGTATCAAAGGATTACACCTGAAAATATATAAGGGAGCAAGGTAGCAATGCATTAGGGATGGATTAGGGTTTTGTCAGTGTAGTGTAGGGTTCAAAAGAGTGGAAAGGATCTCCATGAGAATGCATCATGAATTCATTAAAACTGAAGGAAATAAACACAAAATGATGTTCCCCAACAAAACAGAGCCACAAAAGAATTCCTCTTATCAAAATTTTAGGAAGATCATTGAGGAAAGCAAGGCATGGAAAGAGAATATATATATATATATATATATATATATATATATATATCATTTATAAAATATTATAACAGAGAAAAAACAACATCAAAAACTCACTACACATGAATTCCTAGATAATAGCTGCAACTGTTCCTTTGAATTTCTAAATTAAAGCTAAAGAACAAGCTAAAATGGTCTCAAACCTCTTATTTCCGACCAGTCAAATGACTATGAAAAGCATACATATAGAAAAAATATTATTTCCCCTCTCTCAGGGGTCAAATCCATGAGTGAAGGAACTAATCACATGATCCTCTCACCTAAAACCTAAAGACTAGGGAGGTGAACAAGACTCTCCCTAAGATAGTAAAACCGTTTATTTTGACCATTTATGACCTTTCCAAGCATGTATCTACCTCATATTTACATTTAACCATCTTAATTACATCTCAAAACATCATTACATAATCATGATTGATTGTTAGAAAAATTATATATTAGATAGCAATGCAACATATAAAATATGCGGAAAACACAAACATAGAAAAAACATAAAACCAGAGAGACACAGATATACGTGGTTCACCCAATTTGGGCTATGTCCACCATGAAAAAACATTCCTTCCTTTCTATTATCCAGCAAAATGAAGAGACAACCTACAACATATCCACTATAATATCCTCTGTTCTCTCTCACAGTCTCCCTATCTGTTTCTCGCTCTGATAATACACATACAATACATAGCCTCAATACAATGCCTTCATACAAAACGAGGGGTTTCCTTCTAGGGAAAAAAAACCTAAATCAAACATAACTTCTACCTTCAGATCATCCGCCTAATGAACGACCCAGATTGACTAGAAATTACAATACTTTTACAAGGCAATTTTACATCTTTTTTTAGCTTCGGCGGCGCTGCCCTCGAAATTCCCTGCAAAGGGGGGCTCCATAAAGTCACAGCCGCCCCCATGGTGTTATAGGTCAATTTGGGTATCATTCCCAATGACCTGGTTAAACTGGACATCATCCCTGGAACCAATGAATAGGGTCTATCATCCCCTATCATTTCAGTTGCTACATGTCCTACGACAAAGAACAAAGACAAATCATACATGACTTCCACTGCAAGGTTTCCAAGATTTGAAGTATATGTTATAACACCTATGAGCTCACCAAAATAGTCTCTCAAGTGGCTAAGTGCGTTGTATGTGCAGTTACCTCAATTCAAAGGTGCTAAGCACTTCCCGACACGCAAGGGTGCATTGGTGAATTTGGAGTGAAAATCTCATTGTTTCGGAATATCCACTTGGCTAGTGCCTTCTAGAAGAGTGCATATGTGTCAAAATTAGAATCTATGTGTCCATTTGATACCTCTAAGCTTGGAAACATGTCTTTCCTATTATTAGAAAGCCATTGATTGTGAAACTACCTTTACCTCATCTATAAATTGAGCACAGATCCTAGTGCTTGAGAAGGAAGAATTTGATTAGAGAAATGCTGGTGGAATTTCAATTGAGGAATTGATTTGAGTGATATGATACTAGAGAGATGTTCATTGTGATGAGGGTGGGATGATGCCAAATATGGTGACATCAAATCAATCTCTGGTTGTAACCTCCCCTTCTATCCGTTAATAAAGATTGTTGTTTACTTTCCCACATATATATATGTATAAGCTTCTATTTTTCATATTATGAATTCTTATCTAATGTATATGGTTCATGTTTCATTGATTTAAATGAATAACTTGAATAGGAATCTGCATATTGCAATATCTTTATTGTTTAGTGTTAATTCTTGCAGGAAATATTTTGGTGATCTAGCTTGGATTTGAAGCTACAGCAAGAGCGATAGAAGGAGAATAGGAAGCGCTTGGATCCCAAGTAGGTTTCTTGATCTATTATGTGTGTCTATTTACTGTTAGGAAAAGTATCTACAAAGTCTTTAATCTGTTGTTCTAAATTGATCTGAAATGGAAGTATTTTTACGCTATGCAAAGTATCCAAACAGATATAATAAAGTGTGCAAAAGGTTCTCCTTAAATTGTAGGTTAAACAATTAGTTCTGGCGTTGTTTAACAAGTTTCTGTGAGAGGATTGATTAAGTATTTTAACTGTTTATCATTGTACAAAATAAAAGAACAGAAAATAAACTTCAACAAAGCACATTACTCAGCTATTTGTTGAGCAGTTCACCCCTCCTGGGCTACATCTGTTGGTCCAAGCCTCCCAAATGGCATGTCCCTCTTGTATTAATTTGCTAAAAATGAAAGTACAAGTGAAAATAAGCCTTAATAGGCAAAAATATTTGTAAAATCAGCTTCAGAAGATATGAAATAGCCAGAGAGTACTATTCATTTACATAAAATTGATAAAGGATGCCCAATACACTGCCTTGTCCATGATGGCCCTGATGGCTCCTTGATCTTCCTTGAAGCTAAAACTGCTGAAGATCACCTTTGTTCGACATTAAACCTATTCCAAATTGTTCATAATGTCGAAGAGACCCAAAATTGACTATTTTTTCACTCAATTTGGTTCAATAATGAGAGAGTTATGGCATAAACAAGAAAACTGACCAATGTCCCCCAAAAACCCAACTAAATGTTGAGTAATTGCAATTAAGAGCGCTAATTTGGTCAAATTTCCGAAAATGTCGAAACGCGCCCAACTTGGCAGAAACTGTCATGGTTGGAAATAAATTTTTAGGGTGGGATGGTCACATGACCCCTTGCCGGAACCGTTGGCACTAACCAAATCTGTTTTAAAACAAAACCATGGCAATGAATGTTGAGTGACGTGGTCACATTTCCGCAGTCTCCACCACCTTAACCGCCGGTTCGTGGGTTAACGAATCTTCGCATTAAACATTGGAGAGTGGTCATATTAAAAAAGGTTAACAGTTAATGTTAATCGTTGTCGTTTCTGCTGCTGCTAGCCCCCTTGGTCACTGCGTGGAGGTCCCATGGCATCCGGTTTTGCCGTCGTTAACAAAATGTAACCGCCAGGTATAAGCCCTCGAGCTCGAGCGATATGATCACATCCTGTGGGGCTAGCCCTTGTATTTTTCCGCTCAAAACCTTGGGAAGGTTTAAGTTAAACCGATGCCCCTAATGGTTAAGAAACATCACAGAGGCGGGCCGGTCGGGCTTGTGGGCTGGCCACTAGTCCACCCATGTTCAAATCCTGCGGATGGCATAAAATTTTTGGTTTACTAAGAACTGTGCACGACCCGACTAGCCGTTCAGGCATGCCCAGGTCTGCGTGCAGGTCGTGCCCATTTTTTCGTGCAGGCAAATACCCGAATGTGCACTCGGCCCAAATACGTGTACTCTCGACCCGACCCGAACGTGCAGGTGACCTGAACTGTCGTGCAAACCCCGAATCTACATGCAGACCCAACCCGAATGGTTGTTCAGGCTGTGCCCATGGTGTCGGGCCTTAACAAATTTTTTCCTTTGAAATTTTTGTGTCCAATTAGGCCTGGGGCCACATGGTAGCCTCCGGGCAGGCCACGTGGCGCCCACTGATTGGCCTCCACAATGCATTTAAAAAAATGACTTTAACCAATAATAATAATTTTTTTTGGATAAATGTCTAAAATCAAACATAGTCAAACAATCCTTTTTTGAAGTTTATTGGGCGTTTTCAAACCTCAATAACTTCTGCATACGACCTCGGTTTTGAGAACTGTTCACAGTGCCAGAATCGCAGCGACGAGACCTTTCTGATTGTTTAGATTGCAACCACTTCTGATCACTTTCATTTTTGAGCATTTTTTATAACTTGGACACAATCTCCTGATCACACCTCCCCATTGGGAATATTTTGGACCCCAAAAGACTGATATATTGATCTGCACAATAGATGAGAGTAAAACACCCTCTTCTCTTCAGCCTCCAAACACTTGCCTTGCATGGCTAGTGACTTTGAACCACAACTAGAAATCAATTCACACTTCCCTTCCTCGATGCACTTGTCCTCTTGTCAAGAACTGTCTTTCTTGCACTCACTCAAAAAATTTCTGGCGAGAAATTTGCAGAAGCAAACTGAACATCGCTGCCTTGATCAATGATCCAAGGTGGCTCAAACAAATGAGAGATTACAGCATAAAATACATGCATACAATCGAAATTTGCATATGTCCAAAATGAGTACGTCTTACTGTGTTAAGAATTCCATCCACTTCTTACCAAGCCACTTCCATGGTAACTTTTGCCGCTGCAACTCTTCTTCATGTGAAAATTCCGTTTCACATCAATAATGGAATCCTTGGTTCCACCTTCGCCAATCTTTCTGTCCTCTTGCTGCATGTGCTTGGAACGACTAGTTGGATGCAAAGTCCAACAATGGGAGACAAAATGTCCCCTCTTTTGGCAATATGTGCAAGTCTTATGCACCTTATTTGAAAGTTGTACTTACTTCATCTGCTTCCTGTATGCCTTCTTCCTCATCCAGCATCTCGAAACATCATGGTTAAATTGGCCACAATATGTACAACAAATATTTCTTCCATTTAAGCATGCAAAACTATTATGCTTTGCAGAAACACAATCAAATTGATCATGGGAATATTTATACCTTTGGTGCTGCTTTGCATGTTCATCCTTTTTGCCTTCATGAGGAGATGAACTAGTAGAGGCTCCAGTTTTCAATTGCAGACTAACATGATCGTTCTTGTCTTGAAAACTAACTGAAATCGCATGCTTGCCATAAGCTGCATGTCTACCATCTTCTTGCTGCAACAAAGGCTTAAAGCAATGACAATCATATTGGAAACAAATTTGACATATTTGCATCTTAGAACTTGGAAAAAAAGTTCTCTTTGAATTTGCCTCACATGCTTTCATGGTTTTGTAGTCTTCGCCATTAAATTGCACATAACCAAGACCAAGATTCTTGGGTCATTCCTCAACCAAAATAGGATCAACCATGCTTTGTGCATGCTTTCCTAAACCTTTGCCTTCATAGCCCATTTTATTCATTAACTTGGACCCTATACCTCTCGTATGTTTTTCGAAAGAACCAACACATCTTTCTAAAGAGGAAACTGAAGACAAATTAGAATGGATTACCTCTTCCTCATGCATGTTCTAGGTCAAAGCTTCTTGAGCTTGATGGAGCTGCATCTCCATATCATGCAATATTTGAAGAATTTCTTCCTTCTCTTCCTTCATGGAAAAAAATTGCTCACGAAGTTTAGTGCTTTCTCTTCTATCTTCAAACAGAATCTGCACCATGTCCTTCAATATAATAAAGTCACGCTTCATATCTTCATCGAAGAATATTGTGAAGGAGGAAACCTCACTTGTAGAAGTTGTCATTATGATTTCAATGAACAAATTAGCTTCAACAAAGTTCTCAAATCTTTCAAAACAAATGAAAAAGATTTTTTTTAACCAAATGGCTGTAGATACAAACTCTTATTCAAGCATCCAACAACAAACAAACTCCAAGATCTTCTTAACATACAATCGTCAAGAGGGTTTGTGTTCCAAGGGTGACCTTGAGGTCCTTTGGGGCAAGGAATATGCCTTCAGCCATTTCTTCCTTTTTTCCTCTCCAGGACTTAGCTAACAATAGCTATCCCTTCACCTCCAGCAAACTCAAACAACAGTCAGTTTGCAAATAGTAAAACAATCAATCTTTTACTTTGTTTTAACACCTTTCCTTGAAGACATGCTTATGGCTTCTTCTGCTTCTCTTGGAGGTGAAATTGAAGGTGGAGATAATGACACTCTTTCCCTCCTTGGCTAAGGATTACTATAAGTCCTTGCCAATTGACCTTCTCCTCTCTTAAGCTTCAGCCTAGTAAGCCTAAAAAAACTCACAACAAATGTTGCCCCAAGATGGCTCTGCACTGCTTGCAAGGTTTATTATGCAAGTTTTTAAACAAATCCTTTTGCACAAACGTTAAATAGAGAAAATACTCTAGCTTAACCTAATGCTCAAACCTAAGCTCTGATACCAACTTGATCTGAAATGGAAGTATTTGTTATGCTATGCAAAGTATCCAAACATATATAATAAAGTGTGCAAAAGGTTCTCCTTAAATTGCAGGTTAAACAATTAGTTCTGGCTTTGTTTAACAGGTTTCTGTGAGAGGATTGATTAAGTATTTTAATTGTTTATCATTGTACAACATAAAATAACAGAAAATAAACTTCAACAAAGCACATTACTCAGCTATTTGTTGAGCAGTTCACCCCTCCTAGGCTACATCTGCTAGTCCAAGCCTCCCAAATGGCATGTCACTCTTGTATTAATTTGCTCAAAATGAAAGTACAAGTGAAAATAAGACTTAATAGGCAAAAATATCTGTAAAATAATCTTCAGAAAATATGAAATAGCCAGAGAGGACTATTCATTTACATAAAACAGATAAAGGATGCCCAATACGCTGCCTTCTCCATGATGGACCTGATGGCTCCTTGATCTTCCCCGAAGCTAAAACTGCTGAAGATCACCTCTGTTCGACCTGAAACCTATTCTAAACTGCTCAGAATGTCGAAGAGACCCAAAATTGAATATTTTTTCACTCAATTTGGTTCAATAATGAGAGAGTTATGGCAGAAAATAGAAAATTTCCCAATGTCCCCCCAAAACCCCACTAAATGTGGAGTAACTGTAGTTAAGAGCGCTAATTTGGCCAAATTTCTGAAAATGTCGGAACGCGCCCAACTTGGCGGAAACTGTCATGGTTGGAAATAAATGTTTAGGGCGGGGTGGTCACATGACCCCCCGCCGGAACCGTTGGCACTAATCAAATCCGTTTTAAAACAAAACCATGGCAATGAATGTTGAGTGACGTGGTCACATTTCCGCGGTCTCCGCCACCTTAACCGCTGGTTCGCGGGTTAAAAAACCTTTGCATTAAACATTGGAGATTGGTCATATTTAAAAAGGTTAACGGTTAATGTTAACCATTGTCGTTTCTGCTGCTGCTAGCCCCCCCTGGTCACTGCGTGGAGGTCCCATGGCATCTGGTTTCGCCGTCGTTAACAAATTGTAACCGCCAGGTATAAGCCCCTAAGCTCGAGCGATATGGTCAAGTCCTGTGGGGCTAGCCCTTGTATTTTTCCGCCCGAAACCTTGGGAAGGTTTAAGTTAAATTGGCACCCCTAATGGTTAAGAAACACCACAAAGGCGGGCCAGTTGGGCTTGTGGGCTGGCCGGGAGTCCACCCATGTTCGAATCCTATGGATGGCATAAAATTTTTGGTTGACTAACAACTGTGCCCGACTCGACTAGCCATTCAGGCTTGCTTAGGTCTACGTGCAGGGCGTGCCCATTTTTTCATGCAGGAAGAGACTTGAATGTGCACTCGGCCTGACTACGTGCAGTCTCGACCTGACCTGAACATGCAAGTGACCCAAACTATCGTGAAGACCCAAAATCTACATGCAGACCCGACCTGAATGGCCGTTCAGGTTGTGCCCATGGTGTCGGGCCTTAACAAATTTTTTCCTTTGAACTTTTTGTGTCCAACTAGGCCTGGGGCCACGTGGCAGCGTTCGGGCAGGCCACGTGGCGCCCATTGATTGGCCTCCACAATGCCTTTAAAAAAAATGACTTTAACCAATAATAATAATTTTTTTTTGGATAAATGTCTAAATTCAAACATAGTCAAACAATCATTTTTTGAAGTTTACTAGGCATTTTCAAACCTCAATAACTTCTACATACGACCTCGGTTTTGAGAACCATTCACCGTGCTAGAATCGCAGCGACGAGACCTTTCCGGTCGTTCAGATTGCAAGAACTTCTGATCACTTTCATTTTTGAGCATTTTTTGTATCTTGGACATGATCTCCTGATCATAAATGCATAGCACCACATTCAGGGAAGAATGTTTTATCCGTAATAGATAATTCCGCATAACAAATTGGCGACTCTGCTGGCGAGTTTACCCTTCATCCTTGGTGTGTTTGCCTCTTTTTATCTACCTAGTAGAATTTACTCTTAAATATTGGGCTTTTTGAAATCAAATTTGCATTAGAAGTGTGTTAAACAACCTGATTTTTTTGTTCTCTGCTGTGCCCAATGCATTGTTGAATAGGACACAGTGCTTTGCATAGCACTATCTCCCACTCAGGGGTGCGTTGCAATACACTATCTCCCCTTAGAGACTACGTTTCCCCCTAGAGGAAACCAAATTCTCATTGAATTTGTCATTGCATTTGCTTTCAACCTTTTGTTTGCTGTATTTTCAAGAGCCTGATGCCTCATAGAGACCAGTTACTTTACCTGCATCTTCCTACTTTGAAAGAAAAGTTTGTTCAATGTTTATTTAAAGTGTTTTTCTTTATCATTGAAAAATCAATTTCAAAGTATTTTCATTACTGCATTAGATCCATTTGCTTTTGAAAAGTAAATTTTTGTTAAATTCTTCGTTTCCTATAGGAGAAATTGTAGTTAAATTCTTCATTTTTCCTAAAAAGAGAAATTGTTGTTCAAATCCTCATTTCTCAAAGTAAAAGACATTTTCTTTTATTGATTTGATGCATTTAGTTTCCTTTACTGCATTCACATTAAAGGGATTGAAAAGAAAAACCTGCATTTGCATGTAGTGGATTGTGTGTTTTGCATAGGAACGAATTAGGAAAATTGCATATTAGTTTGTGTTATTTGTCGTTTGCTGTCAAATTGATTGCTCTTTCCCTCTAGTAGGTAGGATTTTCATTGAAGAAACTAAAATTGAAAGTTTTCTTATTATTTTAGTTTGCATTTTTGGAATTTCCATCACATCATCACACTGAACCTTGAAAGGAAAATTGCTAAACAAGATCAACTTAAAATTTACATCAACTTACCTAACAAAGCATTGGAACCATAATGATAAAATTTAGAAGGTCTAGGCTAGAGTTGTGTTTCGGCGTCATAAAACATAGCAGCTGTCGTTAATTATTTGCAAAACATTCTGAGTGTGATACCTCACTCCATGTACGTAAGTATATCGTAGCTAGTCCACATACCTTCGGGTATATCGGGCGGTGTTAGAGTACGAAAAGTATAAAGGGGTGCTCTCACTGTGCGATTTTGCATCAGACAACGCTAATACGGACTTGGGCCTCCACGTACCTTCAGGTATATTTGAGAGGAAAAATTTAGGTTGCAATCCATCCATAGTGAACCGAGTCAACCGCCTTGTAAATTGTGATATACCGAACATGGCATTCGGGGAGATTGCATGCCCGTACTTCTTGGTTCTCCATGAAGTATTCTGCAGTTCACAGTTTCTTGGTAAACCTTTTGCCTAGAATTACCCTTTTAATTTGTTTATTTGTTTTTTGGTTAAAATAAATCAGTCATCGTGGAAGAACAAAATCCTTTTCCCCGTCTTTTGTGTAGATTAGCATTGAAACCACGTTTACCACCGGAAGTTACTCGTGGTCAGCGAAGGTGACATCACTCTACGGAAACTAGTACTATCAGTACCTCTGGTGAAGCATCATCTTCCCATATACCAGAGTCAACACAAGTTGTTTCTACACATCCTAGTTCATCTACTGTTATCAAGACAGAGTCCTCACAGCTACCCGTGGTCATGATCCATCCAATCAGTGAGACCATACCTCCCGAACCCAACGTTGTTCAACCGGAAATTCATCTAGATCCTGTCTCTTCTTTGCCAGAAAATCTGAATCCCGAAGTCGAAAAACCGGAAGTTGTTCCTCATTTGGTCATCCCACATTTTTCTGTAGCCATTGAGTCTCCCATTTCACACAGTCAACCTCCTGAAATGTGCTTTGGCCCTGACGGCGAAATACTTCCACCTGGTTTGATTTCGATTGAAGAAATCGCACAAGACAAAACACCTTTAACTCCAACCCATTTTGGGGAGGATATTTTCTTGTACGAGTCTTTTCTTCAATCACCACCCTATGCTTTTGTTGATCCTGTGCCTATTCAAAATCCCGTCGTTTCAAAAGGGTACACAATTGGTCGAGTAACCATGCCTGAACCAACATCTTCTATTGGGCCATCTATTCCAATTACGGCAGCACCTGCCCTCCCTACCTCGTCAATGTTTACAACTTCACTAGAGTCATATTTACATGGAGGACCTTTTCTTCCATCGCGCTATAAATCTTTATCTGGAATTTTCTCTGGTGCATCTTCAAACCCATGGACTTCGCCAATGTCATCATCTGGTATTCTAACTGGAATGACTTGATTCTTTATACACATCATCAGGGCAATATCAAGCTGGTCCATTCGGGTCTATTCCTTCTAGTACCATATCAACTGGAATCCCTGCATTTGGAGAAAAATATTTTCCATCTTATTATCCTCCTCATGCTGGGGGGCAACCTTTGGTAACCCACTTCGACAGTACTCCGTCATTTTTTGGTCAACCTAATCTCGAATTGAATGTTTTTCAATGGCAACCCACTCTGCCTATCCAACCACAAATGGTTATGCACACGTATCAACCAGTCCAACCTGTTACACCCACATCAATACCACTTGTTAATACATCTTTACCCCTATTACAGAATCAAACTGTTGTACAAAAACCATTTCAGGCGGGTCCTTCAACTCAATACCCTCAAGTATTGGGCCCACAGACTCCAAATCCTTCTGTTAATTTTCAACAACAACCTGTACCTAGAATAATTTATTCACAAGTTGGATTACCATATTATGGGATGTCACAACCACAACCAGGTTATACTTATCCTCAACCGAATCCAAGTTATCCTAATTTTGGTTACAACATTGGTGGACAGACCCCTTGGCAGCCTTAGGCGTAAATGGTTCAACCTTCATTTCAACAAGTATCATATCCAGGTTTTGGTCAACATAATCCTCAAGCGTTTGCTTATCAAAAAAACCCCTATCTGTGTAGAAATTTGAATAACTGTTAAATTATTCACCGAGATTATCCTGATCACACACTATTTGAGCTTCATGCATAGTGCATAACCTCTTCTACTATTGATCATTAATTGCGGAAATATAAACAATCGCATGCGCACATTAAAACCATAAAAAATCACACATATAAACACAGTATTTATGGGAAAGCTTAAAGATGAAAACCCCCAACTATCTGTATATTACAATGATAGATATCATGTAAAAATCATTGTACAAACTCCTCACAAGCTCTCAGTACAATCTCCAATTGTTACACACTACACAAGCTCAGATCTAACAAAACACATGCTCCAATCTACTCTATCTGTTAGCCTGCCTCTACTGCGCAATCCAAGATGATTAATGGCTTGATCCAAGTTCGAATCCCACTAGTATGCACTGCGCAATCCTCATTGGCATCTCCATCAATGTGTGGTGCAAACTCATGCACCAGTATAGTCACAACTGATAGTCACACTAATCTTTCACCTACCTCTTCACTGGTCTCCACTGAAACTGTCCATGCACTGAAGTTAACTGATGTATTCTTTAGTTGATTTATGAGTTTATAATTAGTGAATTAATTAATAATTAATTCACACCACTCACACTAGTGTATCAATCAGTTAGACTAGATACAACTAGCTCAACTATGTTTAACTGAGTTAAACTGAACACAACTCCATTAACTCCTCAATCAACTCCACCAAACTCTGTCACCTGAGTTCTAACTGAAGTCTCCATGCAATAGCTCCACTAAATCCCTAGGACAGTAATTCCTTACGTGAGTTGCATGTGCCATACGTACACTCAGCCCAAAGTGCTCAGAGGATAAGATAATGTTAAGTCAAATATTATTAAGAGCTAATAATATTAAACATATCTATTTTTAGTGTGATCTAAAAATAGATTCCATAACTCTATGTCTAAAAATAGAAGTCCATCTATTTTTCCAACTTGACCAACCATCCACAAATAGCATCTTGCAACTCATAGAACATGATCCATATGTCTAAAAATAGACTTTGCGCCAAAAATAGCTTGAGGGCCCACTTAGTGAAGGCAACTTCTTTCCACTAAGCTCATCATCTTGTTGCAATCTCAACACTCCCTCTCAACAAGATAAGGATTATCTGCCACCCCTATCCTACCTCTGTCGTATTCGAATTTTCTCTTAGTGAGCGCCTTCGTCAAGATATCAGCATCCTGATCCTCCGTGGGAATATATGAAAGTAACATGATCTTCTGCTGCACACAATCTACGATATGATGATACCGGATGTCAATGTGTTTAGATCTATCATGAAATACTGGATTAACCGAGAGTTTGATGCAACTCTGATTATCACAATATATCACAGTAGGATCTAAGTGTGAACCGAACAACCCGACTGGGATCTTCCTCATCCATATAGCCTTGCATGCAGCCAAACTCGCTGCCATATACTCGGCCTCTGAACTGAGTGCCACGGATCTCTACTTCCTGCTGTACCAAGAAACTTCTGTCGACCCGATACTGAAAATCCCTCCAGATGTGCTCTTTCTGTCCGTTGGGCTCCCTGCCCAATCTGCATCCGTGAAGCCACATAGCCTCACCTCATACGACTGTCTGTACCATAATCCATATCCCGATGTGCCTATGAGATAACGCAATACATGCTTGCCTACCTTTCAGAAGAGCTTGGTAGGCTTAACCATAACTTGTGAAAGCTGGTTAACTGCATAGCATATATCGGGTCGTGTATTGACCAGATACATTAGCGACCCCACCAACTGTCGATAAACAGTGGCATCCACTACCTCCGCTGAAGTAGCATCCTCCTTCCTCCAACCACCGAGAGAGGTATCCAACGAGCTTACAGCCATGCATGTTGAACTTCTCCGTATCTCTCGGCCATACTCAGAAACAAATAGTCCATCCTTGCTGTATGGAAATTTCCAATCCCGGGAAATAATGAAGGAGACTAAGTCTTTCATCTCAAACTCTTTGCAAGATCCTCCTTGCATGCGAGTATCAAACAACTCATCTTTGTCAAAATAAAATCATCTACATAAAGTACAATGATCAGCAACTTACCCTCCACCACAATCTGGTGTAGGTGAGGATCCGCCTCACTCTTGGAGAATCCAAGTCCAGTGAAATAACTGTCTATCTGTGTGTACCAAGCACGAGGTGCTTGTTTCAACCCATACAACGCTCTCTTGAGCCTACACACATGCGAATCACTTTTGAAGATCTCGAAACCTTCGGCCTGCTCTATGTACACCTCCTCCTCAATCACCCGATTGAGGAACGCAGTCTTCACATCCATCTGATGAATGTGCCACCCCATCAACGCTGAGAGAGCAAAAAAGGAGAAGTCGTCAAAATGGAAGGAAATACAGCTGAAGGTTGGCAAAGGTCTCCTCATAATCGATCCTCTGATACGTGAAAAGCCTCGAAGCGACAAATGTGCTGTAGCTTCTCCGCACTCCCGTGGGCACACCTTCACTTTGTAGATCCATCTCGAACCCACCAACGATTTCCCCTCCATTTCCCCTTAGGCCTTGGGACAATCTTCCATGCACTGTTTCTGACAATCGAATCATACTCTTCCACCATGGCATCTACCCATGCGGGATCCTCCACGGCTTCCTCGAAAGAGGATGGCTCTGTCACGATACACTTGCTCATAAGAGCCATGTATCCAGTATACCGGTCAGGTGACTGTCTCTGTCTGCGCTGTGATGTAGGTGCTCCTACAACCTTCTCTGCATCTTGAGCTAGTCGCTCAGCTTCTGTAGTGCGCTTCCGCCCTCTGATGGTTGGCGCTGCATGAGTGGTCTCTTCCACTCCATGAACTTCCTCTTGTGGCTGATCCACATCCTGAAGCTCATCCTTAGGAACTAATATCTCCTCATCTGCATGCAAGTGTGGCTCCCTCTCAAGCGAACACTTCATGGCTTTCTCCTCATGAAATTTGATATCCCATCGCACAACAGTCTTGCGACTGTCTGGAAAATACACACGATAGTTGTGGGGCGTATCAGTGTACCCCACAAATATCCCAACCTATGCGGTCGGCTCCAGCTTCTTCCTGGCATCCTTCGTCACATGAATGTAAACAGGTGAACCAAAAATCCTCAAATGGGAAATATCAGGCCTCTTACCAGAAAATGCCTCCTCGGGTGTACTCATGCCAAGTATCCTGTGAGGACAACGGTTATGCACATATACTGCAGTATTGCATGCCTCCGCCCACAAGTGAATGGGTAATTGATGTGTAACATGCTTGGTCACGACACAACGGTCATTCTATTCTTAAAACAAAAGAAACAGCCTTTATTCTCTTTGTGGGTTATGAGGTGCTATGAGCTCTCTTTGAATTCCTTCTGCGTTGCAAAAGTCCTTGAATTCGCCAGAGATGAATTCACCACCATTGTCACTCCTAAGAGCCTTCACCTGCTTCCCCAATTCTTTCTCCACCAGTGCCTTGAACTCACGCCACAATGTCTGCATTCCTTCCTTCATAAGATCAGCCTGGAAAAAATCATCAACAAATATCACATAATACCTGTGCTTTGCTGTCGAAGCTGCTGAGAAAGGTCCACACACGTCTGTGTGAATTCTCTCAAGGATCATCGTGGCGTGACTATCCTTCTCGTTAAAGGTGGCTTTCACAAATTTTCCCAAGGTACACCCCTTGCACTGATCTGACTACACAAGAGTGCCTTTAGGAATCCCAGTAGAAATCTGCTGCAGTATCTTCAAAGCTCCATGGTGAAGGTGGCCCAATCTCCGGTGCCACAACTCGCCATCATCCCGGCTCACCACTCCTTATGCCTTGCCTGCCATTGCTGCGCAGCCATCTACCTGCAATTGATAAAGGTTCTTAACTCGAAGCCCTATCCTCCGGGTCTCACCAGTTTCCTTACTACGCAGGAAAGCCTTTCCCTCGCTAAAGACAACATCATATCCCTTGTCTTTTAACATCGCCACAGAGATAAGATTCTTCTTCAATCCTGGAACATGCATCACATCCTTCAATATGAAGGCTTTACCAGACTCCCTCTCAAAGGAAATGGTACCAATACCGGTCGCACTGTATCTACCATCATCGCCCATCTCGATGTGCACTCCAAGATCTTTCTCATCCAGATCAGTAAACAAATCTCGATCTCCTGTCATGTGTAAAGACGCACCACTGTCCAGAAACCACACTGAACCCATCACACTTGAGACCAAGCATGCTATCAGCAAAAAATCTAGCTCAAACTGTGAGGCTAAGGCCTCTCCAGCTGCAGATCCAGTAGCCTGCTTATTTTTCTTCTTCTGCGGACAATTTGTGGCATAATGTCCGTGTTGGTGACAGTGAAAGCACTTCACCTTGGACATGTCCTGCTTCTTGCCTTTCGCACCGGAATGAGAAGCTTTCTTGCTCTTCCCCTTCTTTACTTTGGCAGCCAAAGCGCAATTCTCTTCATCAGAGTTCTTTGATGAAGATCCGTCCCTGGTACTCCGCCTTATCTCCTCTTGCACAAGATCCGACCAAAGTCGCTCATCTGTGTAATTTCTCCAGGCCCGTCCGATCTGATAGGAGTGCCAACTCCCGGAAGCCTGAGCCAAGCTCACCAAGTCCTCATCATCTACAGTCACCCCCACACTTCCCAGCTCATCCCTGCATTGGATGAACTTTGTGAGGTACTTGGGCATACTGTCGCCTTTCTCCATCTTTATGTTTATGAGTTTATCCTTGAGCGCCAACTTCCTCTGGTCGCTCTTGATTTGGAATAAATCTGTCAAGGCTTTCCACATCAAGAATGGAGAAGCCTTACCATGAAAGCTGGACACTATGTGATCCTTCACGCCCTCCAATATAATCCTTCGACACTTTGCTGTCTTCTTTTGCCAAGCCTCAATTACGGCAGCATCGCTAAGTAGGCTTTGGAACCCGACATCTATGAACCTCTTCAACCATTTGTCATCAGCCACCGCCTCCATCCTATCCTTCCATGCAATATAATTCAAGCTGCCCTCAAGGGAATACTCCAATCACAATCCGTTGAAAGACATCTCAACTTCGACACCAAGAAAACACTGCTGCAAATTCGAATTCCACTAGCTCAAAACTCAACAGCTTCAATGTTTTGAAATTGCTCCAATGATCAATATTGCTCTGATACCATGTAGAAATTTGAATAGCTGATATATTATTCACCGAGATTCTCTTGATCACACACTATTTTAACTTCATGCACACTACATAATCTCTTCTACCATTGATCATTAATTGCGGAAATAAAAAAAATCGCATGCGCACATTAAAGCCATAAACAATCACACATATGAACACAGTATTTTATGGGAAAGCTTAAAGTTGAAAAACCCCAACTATATGTATATTATATGTCATAGATATCATGTAACAATCATTATACAAAATATAAATATAGAGGTACAATCTCCCATGCTACACACTACACAAGCTCGGATCTAGCAAAACACATGCTCCAATCTGCTCCACCTGTTAGCCTGCCTCTACTGCGCAATCCAAGATGAATAATTGCACATCCTAAGTTCAAATCCCTCTGGTATGTAATGCACAATTCTCATTGGCATCTCCATCAATGTGTGGTGCAAAATCATGCACCAGTATAGTCACAACTGATAGTCACACTACTCTTTCACCTACCTCTTCACTGGTCTCCACTGAAACTGTCCATGCACTGAAGTTAACTGATGTATTCTTTAGTTGATTTATGAGTTTATAATTAGTGAATTAATTAATAATTAATTCAAACCACTCTCACTAGTGTATCAATAAGTTAGACTAGATACAACTAGCTCACCTATGTTTAACTCAGTTAAATTGAATACAACTCCACTAACTTCCTCAATCAACTCCACCAAACTCTGTCACATGAGTTCTAACTGAAGTCAACATGCAATATCTCCACTAAAACCTAGGAATAGCGTAATTCCGTCTGTCAGCTGCATGTGCCACTTCTGTGCACTCAACTGAAGTGCTCCAAGAGGATAAGATAATGTTTAGAGTCCAAATATTATTAAGAGCTAATAATATTCGACATATCTATTTTTAGACTGGCAATCTAAAAATAGATTCCGCTCAATATGTCTAAAAATAGAAGTCCATCTATTTTTCCAGCTTATTAATATCTGCACTCGACATCTGCACTTCATATGAAATTTGATCCTCTGTCTAAATAGACATAGTCTAAAAATAGACTTTGCGCCAAAAATAGCTGCGGGCCCACTTAGTGGCCGACTTCTTTCCACTAAGCTCATCATCTTGTTGCAATCTCAACACTCCCTCTCAACAAAGATATGGATTATCTATGGCCCAGCCCCTATCCCTTTTTGTGGTATTCTATTTCTCTCTGGTGGGCTGCCTTCGTCGAGATATCGGCATCTGATCCTCAGTAAGAATGTATGAAAATAACATGATCTTCCGCTGCACACAATCTCTGATATGATGATACCGGATGTCAATGTGTTTAGATCTATCATGAAATACTGGATTAACCGAGAGTTTGATGCAACTCTAATTATCACAATAAATCACAGTAGGCTCTAAGTGTGAACCGAACAACCCGACCAGGATCTTCCTCATCCATATAGCCTTGCATGCAGCCAAACTCGTTGCCATATACTCGGCCTCTGCTGAACTGAGTGCCACGGATCTCTGCTTCCTGCTGTACCAAGAAACTGCTGTCGACCCGATACTGAAAATCCCTCCAGATGTGCTCTTTCTGTCCGTTGGGCTCCCTGCCCAATCTGCATCCATGAAGCCACATAGCCTCACCTCATCCGACTGTCTGTACCACAATCCATATCCCGATGTGCCTCTGAGATATCTCAATACATGCTTCCCCGCCTTCCAAAAGAGCTTGGTAGGCTTAACCATGGCTTGTGAAAGCTGGTTAACTGCATAGCATATATCGGGTCGTGTATTGACCAGATACATAAGCGACCCCACCAACTGTCGATAAACAGTGGCATCCACTACCTCCGCTGAAGTAGCATCCTCCTTCCTCCAACCACCAGGAAGAGGAGTATCAACAGGCTTGCAGCCATGCATGTTGAACTTCTCCAGTATCTCCCAAGCATACTTACCCTGAGAAACAAACAGTCCATCACTGCGCTGCCAAATTTCCAATCCCAGGAAATAATGAAGGAGGCCCAAGTCCTTCATTTCAAACTCTTTTGCAAGATCCTCCTTGCATGAGAGTATCAACAGCTCATCACCTGTCAAAATCAAATCATCTACATAAAGTACAATGATCAGCAACTTACCCTCCACCACAATCTGGTACAGGTTAGGATCCGCCTCACTCTTGGAGAATCCAAGTCCGGTGAAATAACTGTCTATTCGTGTGTACCAAGCACGAGGTGCTTGTTTCAACCCATACAATGCTCTCTTGAGTCTGCACACATGCGACTCACTGCTGAAGATCTCGAAACCTTCGGGCTGCTCTATGTACACCTCCTCCTCAATGACTCCATTGAGGAACACAGTCTTCACATCCATCTGATGAATGTGCCACCCATCTGCGCTGAGAGAGCAAGAATCGTCTGTATGGAAGAATACCTTGCGACAGGTGCAAAGGTCTCCTCATAATTGATCCCCTCTCAATCTGTGAGAAGCCTCAAGCAACAAATCTTGCCTTTTACTTCTCCACACTCCCGTCAGCTGCTTGCTTCACTTTGTAGATCCATCTCGAACCTACCACTGATTTCCCTTCCGGCCTTGGGACAATCTCCCATGCACTGTTTCTGACAATCGAATCATACTCTTCCACCATGGCATCCACCCATGCGGGATCCTCCACAGCTTCCTCGAAAGGATAGCTCTGTCACGATACACTTGCTCACAGAGCCATGTATCGATATCACCGATTAGTGTATCTCTGCATCTGCCAGTGATGTGGTGCTCTACAACCCCTTCTCACATCTTGAGCTAGTAAGCTCAGGCCCTCACCGTAGGAACCCGGCTGGCCCAAATGGTCGGCCCCACTGAGTGGTCTCACACACTCCATGAACCTCCTCTTGTGGCTGATCCACATTCTGAGGCTCATCCTTAGGAACTAATAGCTCCTCATCTGCATGCAAGTGTGGCTCCCTCTCAAGCGAACACTTCATGGCTGTCTCCTCCTAAAATTTGATATCCCGTCGCACAACAGTCTTGCGACTGTCTGGAAAATACACATGGTAGTTGTGGGGCGTATCAGTGTATCCCAAAAATATCCCAACCTCTGCAGTCGGCTCCAGCTTCTTCCTGGCATCCTTCGTCACATGAATGTAAACAGGTGAACCAAAAATCCTCAAATGGGAAATATCATGCCTCTTAGCAGAAAACGCCTCCTCGGGTGTACTCATGCCAAGTATCCTGTGAGGACAATGGTTCTGCACATATACTGCAGTATTGCATGCCTCCGCCCACAAGTGAATGCGTAGGCCCTGATCATGCAACATCGCCCGTGTAGCACCCACGATCGTTCTATTCTTCCGCTCAGCAACCCTGTTCTGTTGTGGGTTATGAGGTGCTATGAGCTCTCTTTGAATTCCTTCTGCGCTGCAAAAGTCCTTGAATTCGCCAGAGATGAATTCACCACCATTGTCGCTCCTAAGAGCCTTCACCTGCTTCCCCGATTCTTTCTCAACCAGTGCCTTGAACTCACAAAACTTTGAGTATGTCTTGCTCTTCTTCTGCATGAAGAAGATCCAGCACTTCCGAGAAAAATCATCGACAAATATCACATAGTACCTGTGCCTTGCTATCGAAGCTACTGAGAAAGGTCCACACACATCTGTGTGAATTCTCTCAAGGATCGTCGTGGCGCGACTATCCTTCTCGTGAAAGGTGGCTTTCACAAATTTTCCCAAGGTACATCCCTTGCACTAATCTGACTGCGCAAGAGTACCCTTAGGAAGCCCAGTAGAAATCTGCTGCAATATCTTCAAAGCTCCATGGTGAAGGTGGCCCAATCTCTGGTGCCACAACTCGCCATCATCCCGGCTCACCACTCCTTCTGCCTTGCCTGCCATTGCTGCGCAGCCATCTACCTGCAATTGATAAAGGTTCTTAACTCGAACCCCTATCCTCCGGGTCTCACCAGTTGCCTTACTGCGCAGGAAAGCCTTTCCATCGCTAAAGACAACATCATATCCCTTGTCTTCTAACATCGCCACAGAGATAAGATTCTTCTTCAATCCTGGAACATGCATCACTTCCTTCAATACGAAGGGTTTACCAGACTCCCTCTCCAAGGAAATGGTACCGATACCGGTCGCACTGTATCTACCATCATCGCCCATCTCGATGTGCACTCCAAGATCTTTCTCATCCAGATCAGTAAACAAATCTCTATCTCCTGTCATGTGAAAAGATGCACAACTGTCAAGAAACCACACTGATCCCATCATAATTGAGACCAAGCATGCGATCAACGAAAAATCCAGCTCAAACTGCGAGGCTAAGGCCTCTCCAACTGCAGATCCAGCAGACTGCTTATTTTTCTTCTTCCGCGGACAATTTGTGGCATAATGTCCGTGTTGGTGACAGTGAAAGCACTTCACCTTGGACATGTCCTGCTTCTTGCCTTTCGCACCGGAATTAGAAGCTTTCTTGCTCTTCCCCTTCTTTGCTTTGGCAGCCAAAGCAAAATTCTCTTCATCAGAGTTCTTTGATGAAGATCCATCCCTGGTACTCCGCCTTATCTCCTCTTGCACAAGATCCGACCAAATTTGCTCCCATCCTGGCAATTTCTCCCGACCATTGACAGAGTCTTGATAGGAGTGCCAACTCTTCGGAAGTCCTAGGAGAGCCAAACTCACAAGGTCCTCATCACCTATAGTCACCCCCACACTTCCTAGCTCATCCCTGCATTGGATGAACTTCGTGAGGTACTTGGGCATACTGTCGCCTTTCTCCATCTTTATGTTTCTGAGTTTATCCTTGAGCGCTAACTTCCTCTGTTCGCTCTTGCTTTGGAATAAATCTGTCAAGGATTTCCACATCAAAAATGGAGAAGCCTTACCATGAAGGCTGGACACTATGTGATCCTTCACGCCCTCCAAAAGAATCCTTCGACACTTTGCTGTCTTCTTTTGCCATGCCTCAAGTACAACAACATCACTAGAAGTAGGCTTTGTAACTTCAACATCTATGAACTCCTTCAACCCATTGTCATCCAGCACCACCTCCATCCTGTCCTTCCATGCAATATAATTCGAGCTGCCCTCAAGGGCATACTCCAATCACAATCCGTTGAAAGAAATCTCAACTTCGACACCAAGAAAACACTGCTGCAAATTCGAATTCCACTAGCACAAAACTCAACCGCTTCAATGTTTTGCAATTTCTCCAATGATCAATATCTCTCTGATACCATGTAGAAATTTGAATAACTATTAAATTATTCACCGATATTATCTTGATCACACACTATTTGAGCTTCATGCATAATACATAACCTCTTCTACTATTGATCATTAATTGCGGAAATATAAACAATCGCATGCGCACATTAAAACCATAAACAATCACACATATAAACATAGTATTTATGGGAAAGCTTAAAGCTGAAAACCCCAAACTATCTGTATATTATAATGATAGAGATCATGTAACAATCATTGTACAAACTCCTCACAAGCTCTCAGTACAATCTCCAATTGTTACACACTACACAAGCTCAAATCATACAAAACACATGCTCCAATCTGCTCCACCTGTTAGCCTACCTCTACTGCGCAATCCAAGATGAATAATGGCTTGATCCAAGTTCGAATCCCACTAGTATGCACTGCGCAATCCTCATTGGCATCTCCATCAATGTGTGGTGCAAACTCATGCACCAGTATAGTCACAACTGATAGTCACACTGCTCTTTCACCTACCTCTTCACTGGTCTCCACTGTAACTGTCCATGCACTGAAGTTAACTGATGTATTCTTTAGTTGATTAATGAGTTTATAATTAGTGAAATAATTAATAATTAATTCACACCACTCTCACTAATTGTATCAATCAGTTAAACTAGATACAAATAGCTCAACTATGTTTAGATTAGTTAAACTGAATACAACTCCACTAACTTCCTCAATCAACTCCACCAAACTCTGTCACATGAGTTCTAACTGAAGTCAACATGCAATAGCTCCACTAAACCCTCAGGAATAGCGTAATTCCTTTTGTCAGCTCCTGTGCCACATCTGTGCACTTAACTGAAGTGCTCCAAGAGAATAAGATAATGTTTAGAGTCCAAATATTATTAAAAGCTAATAATATTCGACATATCTATTTTTAGACTGGCAATCTAAAAATAGATTCTGCCCAATATGTCTAAAAATAGAAGTCCATCTATTTTTTCCGACTTGACCAACCATCCACAAATAGCATCCTGTAACTCATAGAACATGATCCATATGTCTAAAAATAGACATAGTCTAAAAATAGACTTTGCGCCAAAAATAGCCTGCGGGCCCACTTAGTGAAGGCGACTTCATTTCACTAAGCTCCATCATCTTGTTGCAATTTCAACACTCCCTCTCAACAAGATATGGATTATCTGCAACCCCTATCCTGCCTCTGTGGTATTCGAATTTGCTCCTGGTGAGCGCCTTCGTCAAGATATCAGCATCCTGATCCTCCGTGGGAATATATGAAAGTAACATGATCTTCCGCTGCACACAATCTCTGATATGATGATACCGGATGTCAATGTGTTTAGATATATCATGAAATACTGGATTAATCGAGAGTTTGATGCAACTCTGATTATCACAATAAATCACAGTAGGATCTAAGTGTGAACCGAACAACCCGACCAGGATCTTCCTCATCCATATAGCCTCGCATGAGGCTAAACTTGCTGCCATATACTTAGCCTCACCTTTAGCCAGAGTTACAGGATCTCTACTTCTGGCGCTTTTAAGAAATGCGTCGACCCGATGTTTGAAAATCCCTCAGATGTGCTCTTTCTGTCCGTTGGGCTCCCTGCCCAATTTGCATCCGTGAAGCCACACAGCTTCACCTCATCCGACTGTCTGTACCACAATCCATATCCGATGTGCCTATGAGATAACGCAATACATGCTTTCCTACCTTCCAGAAGAGCTTGGTAGGCTTAACCATAGCTTGTGAAAGCTGGTTAACTGCATAGCATATATCGGGTCGTGTATTGACCAGATACATAAGCGACCCCACCAACTGTCGATAAACAGTGGCATCCACTACCTCCGCTGAAGTAGCATCCTCCTTCCTCCAACCACCAGGAAGAGGAGTATCAACAGGCTTGCATCCATGCATGTTGAACTTCTCCAGTATCTCCCGGGCATACTTACCCTGAGAAACAAACAGTCCACCACTGCGCTGCCAAATTTCCAATCCCAGGAAATAATGAAGGAGGCCCAAGTCCTTCATCTCAAACTCTTTTGCAAGATCATCCTTGCATGAGAGTATCAATAGCTCATCACCTGTCAAAATCAAATCATCTACATAAATTACAATGATCAACAACTTACCCTCCACCACAATCTAGTATAGGTTAGGATCCGCCTCACTCTTGGAGAATCCAAGTCCGGTGAAATAACTGTCTATCCGTGTGTACCAAGCACGAGGTGCTTGTTTCAACCCATACAACGCTCTCTTGAGCCTGCACACATGCGACTCGCTGCTGAAGATCTCGAAACCTTCGGGCTGCTCTCTGTACACCTCCTCCTCAATGAATCCGTTGAGGAACGCAGTCTTCACATCCATTTGATGAATGTGCCACCCCATTTGCGCTGAGAGAGCAAGAATAGTTCGTATGGAAGAATACCTTGTGACAGGTGCAAAGGTCTCCTCATAATCGATCCCCTCAATCTGTGAAAAGCCTCGGGAAACAAATCTTTCCTTGTACTTCTCCACACTCCCGTCAGCTGCCTGCTTCACTTTGTAGATCCATCTCGAACCCACCACTGATTTCCCTTCCGGCCTTGGGAAAATCTCCCATGCACTGTTTCTGACAATCGAATCATACTCTTCCACCATGGCATCTACCCATGCGGGATCCTCCACAGCTTCCTCGAAAGAGGATGGCTCTGTCATGATACACTTGCTCACAAGAGCCATGTATCCAGTATACCAGTCAGGTGACTGTCTCTGTCTGCGCTGTGATGTAGGTGCTCCTACAACCTTCTCTGCATCTTGAGCCAGTCGCTCAGCCTCTGTAGTGCGGTTCTGCCCTCTGATGGTTGGCGCTGCATGAGTGGTCTCTTCCACTGCATGAACCTCCTCTTGTGGTTGATCCACATCCTGAGGCTCATCCTTAGGAACTAATAGCTCCTCATCTTCATGCAAGTGTGGCTCCCTTTCAAGCGAACACTTCATGGCTTTCTCCTCCTGAAATTTTATATCTCGTCACACAACAGTCTTGCGACTGTCTAGAAAATACACACGATAGTTGTGGGGCGTATCAATGTACCCCAAAAATATCCCAACCTCTGCAGTCGGCTCCAGCTTCTTCCTGGCATCCTTCGTCACATGAATGTAAACAGGTGAACCAAAAATCCTCACGTAATAAATATTATGGTAGTCAAGCCACTGATCAACCAACTACCTCGACTACAAATCCTTCTACGGAATTGGTACCGCCTACTGCCATTCCTGAATTGACAACCAAGCCATCGAAGGGAGTTGTTCATAAATCGACATATAATCCTCAAGTAAGAGCTACTCAAAACTATAATATAGTTGAAGATTTGGCTCAATCCCCTTCAGCTATGTCAACCCTTGAGGTATTACAAAATTGTCCCTCCTATAAACAGGCTTTATTGTCAGCTATAAGTGGAATTGATCTGACTTATTCTAATCTCGTCGTCTTTAATCATACGGGCTATATGCCACAATTACTAGAATAATTGGCATTCTCTATACAAGTAAATGTTCTCAATAACCTTGTTCATCGTACTATTATTGATGAGGGATCATCTACGTGCATTATGTCTCTAAACTGTTGGAATTTACTTGGATCACCGTGCCTATCTCAATCATCAACAACGTTGAAGGCTTTTCACAGACGTACATATAAGCCTTGTGGTATTATCAATAACCTGCATGTTGAACTAGGGGCAAAACCGTTAATGTTGATGTCGAGGTTGTTGACGGACCCCTCCACTATAATATTCTACTTGGAAGACCATGGGTATATGCTATGACTGTGATTTTTTCAACATATTTTAGAATGATCGCCCTGCCATATAAAGGTGCCATCACAGTCATTAATAAGCTATCCTTATTTTCCTCCGCTTCGCAGGTAACTGGAAGTGTTTCGTTCGTTCACGCACCCCAACTAGCACTTCATAACATTGGTGTAAGATTCTTAAAGGATTCCATTCTCATGGGAAGCTTTGCATTACTGTCGCCTGCGACGTCGACAGAAATTGCAAGTATAGAGACCTGCTACATGATCTCTTCCACTCCATTTGGCTTAAGGAAGAGTATGGGTGATTCTGAAATTGTCACGCTAGATGAATTTTTGCCACCCTGTCCTATTAAGCTGGCATAGAAATCAATCTATCTGTCTTGGGTGGCGAATCTGAAATCATTGTCGCCGGTTGTTTGGGTTGATCGTTCCTTAGATTTTGGTACTCCATCTGATCCTTTTTCCTCAACTTTCCTGACAGATGAGAATATTTTGGAAACCATGATGTCAGAAGGAGAAGCTTGGGAAGATTATAATCATCGTTCCCATCTTCCTGATTATGAAGATAATCTTAGTGAACTATATCACTCATCAATCAAAAATTTCTTTTCAAATTCTTTACCTATTAATTCAATCGATTCTGAGCAAAATTTGTCAAATATTGAAGAAACTATTTCTTTCAATATTTCGACCAAACTTGGCGTGGTAGAAAATATTCATGTTGGCATGTCTTGTTCTCCATTAGAACTTGAAACATATCACTCTCTATTTCGTGAATTTCGAGATATCTTTGCTTGGTCTTATGAGGAGATGCTACGTATTGACACTAGTACTGTTGAACACACTATTAATATGTATCCTGCTGTCAAGCTGGTGCGTCAACGCCTTCGTCCTGTTCATCTGAAGAAGACTGTTGCCATTAAAGTAGAATTTGAAAAGCTTTTGTGTGCTGGTTTCATATACCCTGTTTCGCTAACTGAGTGGGTTTCCAACATTGTTCCTGTCATGAAAAACCAAGGAACCATCAGAGTTAATTTTGCTTGTCCAAAAGACAACTGTCCTACTTCCTTTATCGACTAGAGTATTGACGATTGTGTTGGATGTGAAATTTTTTCGTTCATGGATAGATTTTCCGGCTACAATCAAATCAATATCCACCTAGAGGATCAACATAAGACAACATTCATATGTCCCTGGGGCACATTCGCTTATAGGAAATTACTTTTTGGTTTAAATAATGCCAGGGCTACTTTTCAGAGAGAAATGGATTATGATTTCAATGACATCAAACATATTGCTCAACCCTATCTAGATGATTTACCCGCACATTCACGAAATTGGAATGATCACATGATGCATTTGAGAGACGTCTTTTTATGATACCGACACTATTAAATACGCCTCAATCCACATAAATGTGTGTTTTGTGTTGGGTCTGGTCATTTGCTTGGATTCATAGTCTCAAAAGAAGGAATTCGAATAGACCCATTGAAGGTACATGCCATTATTGATTTGCCTGCACCATCAAATTTACTTCAGATACAAAAACTTCAAGGAGAGGCTAACTTCCTAAGGAGGTTCATACCCAACTACACTGAAATGGCTAAAGGATTTACTTGACTCTTGAAAAAGGGGGTTCCCTTCCATTGGGACCAAGTTTCACAAGCTTCTTTTGATGTTGTCAAGGATACTCTTGTCTGGGTGTCATTAATGTATCCCCCAAATTATCAAAACGATTATTTCTTATATATCGCCGCGGCTGATATGACCATTGCTATGGTATTGGTCCAAGTAGAAAATGGGATAGAACATATGATCTATTATTTGAGACGTAATATCAATGATACAGAATTCAAGCATTCATACATAAAAAATCTTGCCTTGGAAGTTGTTCAAGCTGTCGAAAGATTTCACCACTACATGCTGTTCTGAAAGACCATTATCGTTTTAGATTGCAACCCCATGACTTATATCTTATCACGTCAATTGCTGGGGGGCAAGTATTCAAAATGGATTGTCATTTTGTAGTAATTTGATTTGGAATTCATCAAATCCAAGTCAAAGAAGTCTTTAGTACTGGCAAAGCTTCTCTGTGACCTTCCCTCTGATAGTACTGCTACTGTGTCGGAACCATCAATTCCTGACGAGTCTTTGTTTCTGATCGGATCATCTAATCCTTAGTATGGATATTTTATCATTTATCTCCAAACCCAAACATTTTGGCCCGATACCTCTTTCTTTGAAAAGTGACGTATTCGATACCAAGCCAACGATTATCTGATCGTCAGCGATACACTTTATCGTCGTGGTGTCGATACTATATTAATAAGGTGTCTCACTCATGAGGAGGCTGAAAAGGTTTTAAATGATTGTCATGCTGGGGCTCGTGGTTGAAATTTATGTGGATATGCTACTGCGCAGAAGATACTCCACGCCAGTTACTTTTGGCCTACTATATTTCGCGACTGCATCCTCGCGGTCAAATGTTGTCATGCGTGCTAGATTTTTGATCGTAAAATCCGCAAACCGCCAGCACCAATGCATCCTGTTGTTTATGTGGGACCATTTTCAAAATCGGGTATTGACTTCATGACCTGTAACCCTCGTTCATATGGGGGGCATGGTTATATTATTGTCGCATTAGACTACTTTACCAAATGGGTTGAAGCGATGCCTACATTCAACAACACATGACAGACAGCTGCATTGTTTTTCTTCTATCATGTTATTGCACGGTTTGGGGTCCCATAGGCTATAGTTACAGATCATGGGAAGCATTTTCGCAACCACATGATGACTGAATTGACTACCAAGTTGGAATTATCACATGATAATTCTACTCCTTATTATCCATAATCAAATGGACAAGTTGAAGCTATGAACAAGAGTCTTAAACATATGCTTCAACGAACGATAGAGTTTGTAAAAGAAACTGGCATTTGATCTTGTACTCGACCTTGTGGGTGTATCGAACCTCGGTGAGAAACGGAACCGGTTTTACTCCTTTTCCATTGGTGTATGGTCTAGAATCTATCTTGCCAATCCAATGTGAAATACCGTCATTAAAATTCGCAATCGACTTGTTACTTGACACCTCAGAAGAAGAAGCGTGTATTTTTAACCTCATCCATCTTGATGAAATGCGTCGTGAAGCCCAATTGGCCAAAAAAGTGCATAAGAGACGTATAAAGGCACAATACGACAAAAATGTTCAGCCTCACATTTTCTTAGAGGGTGACTTGGTCCTTCTTTATGATCAAGAAGCTGATGTAATAGGTACAGGGAGATTTGAGCCATTATAGCATGGACCTTATATTGTCAAAAGAGTTCTTGCTAAGGGCGCCTATGAGTTGGTGGATTACGATGGAATTCCGTTGGCGCAACCTAGAAACAGGTTGTATATGAAACGTTACTATGCTTAATCATGAGCGTAGTAATTTTTTGTATTATATTGTATATATATGTTGTTGATTTGCATTCACTATCTTAGTTTTTTTTAGAGTTTTCTTGACCTTAGTAGTCTGCTTTACATTTCATCGCAGATGTCTGAATCTTTGAAACCATTTGTTGGATATGCTGATTGTGCTAGTTGTAGTACGCAGAATTTATCTTCTGCAACGTGGGCCATTTTTGCTCCGAATGGCGAGTTAGTGAGTTATTGAGGGATTTGTATTGGTAGATCGACAAACAATATTGATGAGTATAGCGTGTTGATCGAACTTCTCTCTGATGCCATTTCATTTGGTATTAATCGCATCATTATAAGGTTAGACTCACAACTTGCGGTATTACAAATTACTAGTGTTTATACTGTTAGAAATCCAACACTACATCGTTTGTTCCTAAGAGTTTGACTTTTGGAAAGACACTTTGATTTTATTCAATATCAACACATTGACTGATTCTTTGGCTAATAAAGTTTTAGATAGACATTTGCAACACATGTAAATATACATTCACATAATTGAATAGGATTACATAATAAACATAGGAAAACACTAAAATCAAAACAAATAGATAATTATAGGTTTTTACAAAAAATTGTGCCCAAGACACATTGGTCATCTGACCTCAAAATGTATGCAAAATATCGAAATTAAACTAGTGATGCTCATGGTAACATGCTATAGATCCTACGCAATAACCGCATCCAGCGGTTAGGAACGCCTATAGTATGGTTTTGTAGTCGCATGGGTAACTCTTCGATCCGGCAATTCAGAATCCCAAAGGTCAACCCCTCTATGTGTTGCCGAAGCTCAGACAAAGTCTCAGCCATGTCTAGATCCTAAAGGACTGATATCCTGACAGCCCTCTCTTCTAGCTCATCTGCTCCATGCTCTAGTTCCTCCACCGGTTGAACTCGACCAACATCTGCATTACATCAAAACTATAGTTTAATCTTGGGAAAACATCAAAAAATACAAAAACATTGTATAAACCTTAGGAAAATAAAAAACATAGTCAAAACATTCTTACCTATTGCACCCCACTGAGCGCCTTCTGGTAAGGCTAAGTCTGGATCTCCTCGAAATCGACGCCTGCGTATGCATACTCATCAATGGCAACAACCTGTCGCCTGAACTAGGCGAAGAACGTAGTTGAGAACACAATGGTCTATTGGCTTGCATGCCTACCCATTAGTTCTACCTATCTCTGCATCCTTGGATCTCTAGGATTAGACACACCCATCGTCACATGCTGAGGCTGCATCAGTGGAATTCGCTCTAAGCCAAATGAAATGAGGATCGAACCATAACTGAAGTTCTTCTTCCTTCCTCCCTCTTCTTTGTTCAGTTGTTCCTTTATTTGGGAAAGTACATTTTCAGACCAGTTGAATACTGTTGGCTCCATGGACTCTAGCGCATACTGCATATATGATCTATTCATTACATGTAGTGTAACGATGCCAGCAAGTTTTGTGATCGTGAAAAGAATGGTTCTCAAAAGGAAAATATCGAATGTCATGGATGCTTGTCTTACCATCTTTGCTTGGATCTAACCCTGGATAGCAATACTGCAAAACATAGTCTCTCACTGTCTCTCCTCCAAGAGCAGACCCTGAGAGAGAAAAGGGCAAGCCTATCCTTGACAAACTTGTGAGAAAATATACATCCTCCACTGTAATGGAAACCACTTTGTTCCGAATATGAAATGTCTCGATAGCCGTATCCCATGCTCGAACTAGGAACTCCAAGAGTTCTATTTGTTGCCTCATCCCTGACAAACGAAAGTACTTTAACAACCCACAATCTCTTAGGGCTCTTACTATACCCAGATAATTTAGGGAAACCATATTCTGCTCTTCATGCTCTCTTTCTCTCCATGTAATCATCATTATAATCCAATGAAATCCTGAAACATAACCATAAGACTCATTAGACTCCTTTCAATGCAAAAAATTAGAAAAATTTTGGGCATAGTGCAAGAAAAAAAAATAGAGATTGCGCCCAACGCAGTCTTGAACAAGGGACAGTGTGTTGCATATGCAGCTAGACTTCAGTTTAGGTGCTCTACATTGCACTTTTCGATGCTCAAGGGTGCATTTCCCTCTTTGGAAGAAAAGTTTACCTTAGAGGGCTCAAAACCCTAAAAATTTGTAATGAAAGAAAATGAATTGATTACTAAAATAAATAGAGGGTTCATGGCACTAACCTGGATCAAACGTCGATGAAAACTGTCCACAGAATTGATCACAATCAGCAGCTGAAGTTCGGGGGCAAAAACAGGTTCAGAGCTCCAAAATGCAAATGGTAACTATTGAATGGTAAAAATGAATAGTAAAACTCTTTTTATTAGTCATTTGATTATTTTCAATGAATATATATTGTTGTGACTATGGTTTTATTATATTTTTATCATGAAACATGTATTTTAATCCATTTCATGTTGTTCTGAACATATTTTACAACTGATGAACATATTAGTTGTGCATATTTATTTAAAGAATGATTTGACCACAAAGCATACTTTCATCCTTATTTTTCGAGCTTTGTTAAAAATGAAAAAGGACTTGAAGCACACTTTTATCTCTTTTTCGAGCTTCTATAACAGCGAAAAAGGAACCCATGGAGTCTTCTTTTAGCTCTTTTCAGACTCTGATAATGTGAAAAGATTGCCGAGAACTTGTCTTTTCGATATCATAAAAGTAAATGAATTGATATCTACTCAGTATAAGTCTAAACCTTTTCCAGATTGAGATATATTATTTACGAAAAAGGAATACCTTAGTCAAACATGACTAAAGAGGTTCTCTTAGATATTATTTTACACTTTTCAGATCTGAGCGACAACTTTACGAAAAAGTACTTATGGAGTTTTCTTTCGTCCTCTTTTTCAAACTCTCTAAATATGAAAAAGGATCGAGCTGTCACTATCGTTAGGCTCGTTAAAACATAAAATAGCGATGGACTTGTCAATCATGGCAAGAATTGAGTTTCATTCATCGTTAGACTCGTTAAATTATTAAATAGCGATACATTGTTCGCCCGAAGGGTTGAATTATAGATCAAGCATATGTTATCCCCCTCAAGCTTGTTAAAAAATAAAAAGGTATTGGTCAACAAATGACCGGAGAAAATTTGGGAAAGTGAATAGAACTTTTTACGGTAGCAGGTTGCTCTTGAACATGACACTTCACTCCATCACCATGACTGTTTGGGTCGGTTAATCTTCTTGATGGTTCATTCATACCTATGGTTCATCATACCTTCACTTCGGTTTTGGGTCAATGCTGCCAACTCATCTTAGTGTCATTGATATGTTAAAGAGAAGTCATCCAGTGAATACTCATCCTTCTGCAATACTCATAAACCTTCATTCTCATGAAATTCATCCCTGAAAATTTCTATATCAAGTCATCCTTTGTCTCTGAAATCAGTAACTCTTGTTTCGCAATAAAGTGGCTTCCTGTCGACGGCAAATCATCATCCACGAATTTCACTTAGAAACATCATATTCCAATAACATGAGGCTTGTTACTTTATCGACAAGATCCTCGCTTCTGGACTTTTGACCAAAATATTTTTTTTTGGCATACGACATAAAATCATCTATTCACGCCTTACGAAATGTACTACAGTATCTTGAGGGCCATTGACATCAATGGTGGTTCTCTCGTGTTTGTTAACATCTCACATCATTGGCTGGTAATCAAACAATGTCTTACCATGTTCGACTACAAATCATATATTCGCATGGCTAGACTTGTAACCAAATGATTGAGTGAATGAGATAAGAAGACCCCAGATCTAGTTTTAGCCATCCAGGCTGCAATTTTAGGATTTTTGTACACATCATCTGTACGGTGATCTTACATACAGATTGTCATCTGAACATGGGCCTATATCTGTAAGCATGTCTGTATTGGGAAACATTCCAATATAGATGACTTTCTGCACTATGTACATGTTATTAGATAGTTTATGTGGCGAGCATGGGAATTCCTTCCCTCAATAATTCATGATCAAGAGGATATATCATGATGTAATGTATTGTAAGATTGATGCAGGTCGCCACTCCTCTTTAGCTCCAACCCATCACAGTGTAAACCATATCATTCAAAAAATAGTGTTATTATTCTGACTTCATGCTTTAGGGGGGAATCTGTTATAGGTCAATTTGGGCATCATTCCCAATGACTTGGTTAAATTGGACATCATCCCTAGAACCACTGAATAGGGTCTATCATCCCCTATCATTTCAGTTGCTACATGCCCTAAGACAAAGAAAAAAGAAAAATCATCCATGACTTCCATTGCAAGGTTTCCAAGGTTTGAAGTATATGTTATAACACCTATGATCTCACCAACACAGTCTCTCAAGGGGCTATGTGCATTGCATATGCAGTTACCTCCATTCAAAGGTGCTATGCAAAGCACTTTCTGACAGTCAAGGGTGCGTTGTCAATTGGGAGCGAAATTCTCATTGTTCCAGAATCTCCTCTTGGTTAGTACCTTCTAGAAGAGTGCATATGTGTCAAACTTCGAATCTATGTGTCCATTTGATACCTCTGAGCTTGGAAACATGTCTTGCCTATTATTAGAAAGTCATTGATTGTGAAACTACCTTCAGCTCATCTATAAATTTAGCACAGATCCTAGTGCTTGAGAATGAAGAATTTGAGTAGAGAAATGTTGGTGGAATTTCAATTGAGGATTTGATTTGAGTGATATGTTGCGGGAGAGATGTTCATTGTGATGAGGCTGGAGATGGTGACATCAAATCAATCCTGGTTGTAACCTCCCCTTCTATCCATTAATAAAGGTTGTTGTTTAATTTCCCACATATATATCTGTATAAGCTTCTATTTTTCATATTATGACTTCTTATCTGATGTATATGGTTCATGTTTCATTGATTTAATTGAATAATTTGAAAAGGAATATGTATATTGCAATCTTTTTGCTATTTAGTGTTCATTCTTGCAGAAAATATTTTAGCGATCTAGCTTGGATTTGAAGCTACAGCAAGAGTGACATAAGGAGAATAAGAAGCACTTGGACCCCAAGTAGGTTTCTTGATCTATTTTGTGTGTCTATTTACTGTTAGAAAAATGATTTGCAAAGTCTTTAATCTATTGTTCTAAATGCATAACACCACAGTTAGGGAAGATTGTTTTATCTGTAATTCATAACTCTGCATAACACTTGGACCCCCCAAGCAGCGTTTAATTACGGGTAGCATTGCCGCTTCGTTAAGATATTGCATGAGAAAAAGTGAAACTAGACCACGTCAACTGCAAAAAATTACTCTCAGGAGTAAACGCAGCGTGCCAGGAGAAAACACAACATGTGAGGGATAATTGTGTTTTAGAGGCCTTCCCGGAGTCCAAATGTTGATCCAAAAATTGATGGAGATAGATATTCCAGTTGGCTACATGATGTATTCTTCAAGCATTGAAATTGACTGAATTTAGCCACTAAAAAGTTCATTCGTCCATAGACACTCTAAAAACGCATCGTGCTCTTCAAAGAGGAGGCATAAAGGTCAGTTTTTGGTGGTTTTTTGACTTTTTGACTTGCCAAAAGAGGCTGAAGTGGAGCTCCAGTTTTCTAGGATTTATGTAGAGGTCAAAAAGAATCCAATGGTGTAGACCTCGTGTCATTGGAGGCCTCCATAAAAAATGCAACGTGGGCCACGCTGCATTTTTTACAGTGTGATTGTTTCACAAAATTGTCAAAATTCTCAAAAACTGACTTTTCACCAAAATTTCTTCAAACTTCCTCAAATTTGGTACAAGATTGCTCCATGAAGATCTGATATGGCATGCCAAGCAATGAGGGAAGCATCAACAAGTAGATCCAACTATCCCTTCTCTTTTTGCTTGATTAGGGTTTCCTTGAAATTTTCTTTCAATTGTTTGACCTTGATCTTGGAGACTTGATTCCTTGTATAGTAATGAGGAGCCATGTGTCTTTGAATTTTTTGTCTCTTTTAGCCCTCTTCAAGAGCTTTTCCAAATGTCCATTGACTCTATCTAGCCAATACTCTCTGTCTTGCTCAATATCTGCTAGTACAAGCTCCTCCATTGTCATTTGAGCCTTTGGTGGAAATGCCTCTTTCTGTTGTTGAAGTGCCCTCTTTATGCCTCTATTTCTTGGTCTCTTCCTTATAACCTATTATTCATGCTCATATGGATCATCAATTTTAACTATTGCTTTTGCTGCCTCTTTACTAGCATCAACCTTATTTCTATTCAAAATTAGTTGGTTTACCTTCAATTGCATGTTTTCTTGATCACGGAATGAAATCATGAAGTTGGCCCTAGACAAGTTTTCCTTAAGCTCTCTAATCTCATTATATTTCTCCATAATTACCTGCTTTGTGATTTTTTTCTCTTCATCCCTCTCCAAATCCGCCATTTCAATGTCAAGATGGGATCGTCCTTCATCTTGCAAAAGTGGCTCATGTTGTGCTGGTCATGTAGGCTTGGCACCTTCCACAATTTTTGGAGAAAACACAAGCCTCTTGCCTCTCTTATAGGTTTTGGTCATCTTAACCCTCAAGGTCTTCTTCACTAAAACTCTGCTAGATGAACCAATCTCCATTTTTCTAGATGGTGTTGATGGTGTGGTTGATGATATATTTTGTCTAGTTGTTTGATTAACAGAAGACAAAAAGTCATGAGACTGAAAGAATGTCTCCCAAGTGATGTTATTCTCCTCAATCTGGTTCAAGATAAGGATTTTGATGAGGGCATGGTGAAATATACTGGCTTGATGATTACTTTGTTTATGTTGCACCTTCCCTGGCATCTTAGCCAAGCTCTTGTGGAGATAATAGGATAGGTTAAGAGGGTTTATCCCTTTGAAGTGCATGAGAAATCTAACATGATGCTTGCACAACATAGTAAATCTACCCTTGCATGTAAAGTACCTCATAATGACCCTCATCAATGGAGCAAACATGTCAAGAATTCGATCAAAAGGAAAAATGTAACTTTCTGATGCCATCTTTGTGAATGAGCTTTGAAGTAAGGTCTCAGAATTTTGGCATATCCAAATTTAGTTTTTTGAATCACTTTTCACCAACGTTTGGTATTCTCGTTTTTCATAGTGATGGCTTTAGTGGTGATTGTGAAGCTGCCTCGCAATTGTGACTTTATCTCCTTAAAGTGAGTGGTAAACAAACCAGTGATCTTGTCATGGCATTTGACTTTTTCAATTTTCTCACAAAACTTCATGCACCCAACATTTTGAAAGCATTGTTTGGAAAGTAAAGAGCTATTTCATTTTTGTTGAGTGGTTCACACCTAGACACATGTCCTCCTTTGTTATAGGGCTTCTTTCTCCTCCATGTTGATAGTTTGGTAAGGGGAAAACCCTAGTGGGAAAAAAACAGGGGAAGTGAGTGAGGGATAATTTGAAGGGGTTAGGGAAGGGAAATGTGAGGAAAATTTAGGGGAAGAGATAGGGGTCTTAGGGAACTGTGAGGAAGTGGAATGGGATGAAATGTGTATGGGAATTATGCTAGGGAATTAGAGTGAATGTGGACACTTCTATTCTCTGCACAATTGAAAAAAATCCATATTATACACAAAGAAGGCTAAGCTTAGTGACTTATTTTCAGTAGGGTTAGCCATTTCACATGCGACCATTAATAAGGCGAAACTTGGAAAGTAGGAAATCCAAAGATAGGGTAAAAATATTTCCATGTTAGATGATTAGGTTAGATATTACAAAGAAGCAAAAGTTGTAGTAGACAATTTCATACAAGAGATCCTAGAAGAGGAAAAACTCAATTCCTAGAGAAGGAAAGATTTCATCACCAAAGCATTGGATTTGTAGGGATTGAGCATCTAGTTATCCATTTTATATAATAAAAATATTATTTGGAAGGAAAAATAAGTTAAGGCATAAGACAAAATAGAGTTTATTAAATAAAACTAGCGAGATCAAGGTCATGATGATCACGAAATTTAGAAAGTTAAACAAGATAGAGTTGTTCAAGATTGAGCAAGAGATCAATTACTAGAAAACTAGTCAATAGATCACATAAACTAGTAGAAGATGAATGGATAGCTTATATTAATATTTGGGACATGATCAAGGATACAACCAAATAGAGCAAGTTGTCAAGTTTTGGTCTTCTAAATGACCTTTAGAAAGTCAATGAAGTGTTGGTTCAATTCAAGGATATCGTAGTGAAATGTGATGTAGAAGTGTTCAATGTTGTCCCTCGCTAATGTCACAAAGATAATAATTAAGGGGGAAACTTCCCATCTCATTTTTAGAGATGCGGTACTCCTCTTTTCAAAAATATTAAAAACTCATAATGACACATAAAGTATAATATTTTATACACCTGGAGAATATATTCATAATGGAATCTACAATGTAAGGCTATAAATACATGTAAGTGAAAACAAGACATTTGTTTTGGCAAAGTAGTAAATAGAACACACATTATCATTAAGCAAGATGGAATGAAACATACCACATTTACAGATAACTCGACATGATATTTCCATTGATATCATAAATATCAAAAGGATACATGCACGAGAAATCCCATTCCTTAAATCAAAATATTGAGACCATGATAATAAGGAGTTCCTAAGAGATATCTATGGAACCTCCAATAGAAAAGAATAATAAGTTTATAAAATTTCATGAAATAAAAATGATACATGTCCAATTGGGCTAGGATTAGGATTTCATGGATAATGTAAATGAAAAGACTTGAAATACAAGGAGAAGATAGTCAGAAACAACCTTCGGGTTTAGATTATCTCTAAAACAAAAATGTAACTAAATACTAATTAAGAAGAATGTGTGGGAAGACTCAAGTAAGGGAAATTTTTACAAACAATGTTGGAAAACAAATTTCTACCTCTATCTTCCATCCAATGAATTCTCTATTTTAGGTTGTGCTTTTGAAAGAAAACCTAGTCACTCCAATTATATTTATGTTGTTGAAATTAGTTAGCCCTCAACTATTTTTTGTATAACACTTTTTAACTATTTGTCAATGAAGTCATATAATGGTGTTACGATTATCTCATGTTTCACTAAGCTATTGGAGAATTCATCTTCAACTTCCTTTAATTCAACATTCAATTAATGTGTCATGTTTTCTTGATCATAATTCTTGTTGGCATAGTCCACTAACCATTTTTTAATATCTTCCTTTGAAAAGTTTGTCGTTTTTTTGGAATTTTCGACCCAAAAGATGTGCATTTCATTCAATTCTTTTGCCATCATTTCTTTCAATAGTATGACATCTACTACCATATGTGGACCATCTAGTTCTTTTACAACATCAACAAGCTTGAATAATACATCAATTCCTTTTTCAAAGTATTATTTCTTCAAACTTCCTCAAAATTGGTCTAAGCTTTCTCCATGAAGACCTCATATGGTATGTTAAGCAATGAGGGAAGCATCAACAAGTAGATCCAACTTTCCCTTCTCTTTTTGCTTGATTAGGGTTTCCTTGAGTTTTTCTTTCAGTTGTTTGACCTTGATCTTGGAGACTTGACTCCTTGTATAGTAATGAGCAGCCATGTGTCTTTGAAATTTTTTGTCTCTTTTAGCCCTCTTCAGGAGCTTTTCCAAATTTCCATTGACTCTATCTAGCGAATACTCTCTGTCTTTCTCAGTATCTGCTAGTGTAAGCCCATCCACTGTCATCTGTGCCTTTGGTGGAAATGCCTCTTTTTTTTGTTGAAGTGCCCTCTTTAGGCCTCTAGTTCTTGGCCTCTTCCTTCTAACATGTTATTCATGCTCATCTTGATCATCAATCTGAACTATTGCTCTTCCTTTTGTTGCCCCTTTACAAGCATCAACCTTATGTCTATTCAAAATTAGTTGGTTTACCTTCAATTGCATGTTTTCCTGCTCAAGGAATGAAATCATGAAGTTGGCCCTGGATAGGCTATCCTCAAGCTCTCTAATATCATTATCTTTCTCCATAATTACCTGCTTTGTAGATTTATGCTCTTCATCCCTCTCCAAATATGCCATGTCAATATCAAGATGGGATGGTCCTTCATCTTGCAAAAGTGGCTCATGTTGTGTTGGTGATGTAGGCTTGGCCCCTTCCACAATTTTTGGAGAAAACACAAGCCTCTTGAATTTTTGATAGGTTTTGGTCACCTCATCCCTCAAGGGCTTCTTCACTGAAACTCTGCTAGATGAACCAATCTCCATTTGTCTGGATGGTGATGGTGGTGTAGCTGATGATATATCTTGGCTAGTTGTTTGACTATCAGAAGGCAACAAGTCATGAGACTGAATGGATGTCTCCTAAGTGATTTTATTCTACTCAGGCTGGTGCAAGACAATGATTTTGATGATGGCATGGTGAAATAGATTGGCTTGATGATTACTTTGTATATGTTGCACCTTCCCTGCCATCTTCGCCAAGCTCTTGTGGAGATAATAGGATATGTTAAGAGGTTTTATCCCTGTGAAGTGCATGAGAAATCTGACATGATACTTTTGCAACATAGTAAATCTACCCTCGCATGTAAAGTACCTCATAATGACCCTCATCAATGGAGCAAACCTGTCAAGAAGATGATCAAAAGGAAACAAATTCTTGATGCCATATTTTTAATGAGCTTTGATGTAAGGTCTGTAATTTTGCATATCCAAATCTAGGTTTTGAATCAATTTTCACCACTGCACGGTATCCCTATTGCTATAGCTATGGATTCAATTGTGATTTTGAAGGTGACCCTTGCAATTGTGACTTTATCTCCTTTAAAGTGACTGGAAAACAAGCTAGTGAGATTGGCATGGCACTTGACACTTTCAATTTGCTCACAAAACTTCATGCACCCAACATTTATAAAGTATTGCTTGGCAAGTGGGGAAGACATTATTTCATTTGTGTTGAATGGTTCATACCTAGACATGTGGCCTCCTTTGTTATAGGGCTTCTTATCCTCCATGTTGATAGTTTGCAAGGGGAAAACGCCAATGAGAAAAAAACATGGGAAGTGAGTAAGTTGATAGTTTGAAGGGATTAGGGAAGGGAAATAGGAGTGGGGAAATTTATGGAAGTGGATAGGGGTCTTAGGGAACTTTAGGAAGTGGAATGAGATGAAATGGGTATGGGAATTAGGTTAGGGATTTTTTAACACAAACCTAGCTAAGAAAATTGTAAAAAACACAACGTTAGGCTATGGTTTAGGTTTTGGAGATTAATAAATGAGAGTTACGGGGTGTGAAGGCTATGGGAGTTGATTTTTGGTGTGAGGGAGGGTAAAAGGTCTATGGGATAGGTTTGTTTACCTTGCAAACTTGAAAATAAGGGTCACCCACCAAAACATAACATGGGGACCAATGGAGGATTTGCACTATAGAAACAAGCAAATTGAGCTGATAGGAAGGGTTAAGAACTGTAAATTACTTGTATAATGATGATGGGCACTTGGATGTCCTTTGAGAATCCTTGAAAACCGTTTTGATTCTCTCGAGTGAAAACACAACGTGCAAAGTTAGAAAACGCAACGTGGCTTCTTTCATATAAATTTTGTAGAGTCTTTGAACTAAATTCGTTAAGGAAGTAATTTTTGATGAGTGAGAGCTCTTTATCAATGAGGTGAATGAAATGAATGAGTTGAAATGGTATTTTATAGCTTATGGTAGTCAATTATTCGTAGTATGATGACCCACTACATTTTTTCACTTTTTCTTTGAACACTATGTAGCTTTGAAAATTTCTATGCATATTTGGAACTTTTAGAACTTATTAAATCATGTTTAATAAAAATTATACTTCAAAAAAACTTTATTGAGAAATCTTGATCATGAGTTCATAAATTTTGCTCAAAATTCAAAGTTACAGGATTGGATTAAAACCAGGATGGTTGTGTAGATATCGTCTTCCTGATTCTGATGTTGCGAACGGTTCGAAAAGTTGATGTCATATGAGTAATATATTGCGTTATGATCGAATATGGCACAATCCATCAACATGTTTCTGAGTGAAGGACGAACGGATATGGAGGTCAAGCTGCAAAATGAAGAGGAGTGAAGAATGAACGAATGGGATTAGATCGCAGATCTGAAAGGAAATAGATCAACGGTTAGGATGACATTGCAACTAAACCATATAATTTGTGATGCGAAGAAGGGGGAGTAGGCGAGGACCGTTAGATCAGACACAGATCAACGGAAAACGACGAGTCATGATGTCGTATTTTGAAAATATTAACGGATATCGTTAAGAGTTTGCAAGGTAAATTGGTTGCGACGCGGTAAGATTTGAAATCTATGATGCGACAAGGGAATGCCACGTGTTTGCATTGCGCACAAGTGCACTTTGCAAGAGTTATGGTTTATCGATATCGATAGAGTGGCAAACTTGCGGGTGAGTGATTGCGATCTGATGTGATTGGTTAGCATGTTGTGGGACCTGAGATCCCTGCTCCGCATGTATGTAAATCTATTTAAGGTTATGTGCATTCTGTTATAAAGAGCGTTGTTGGTTTCTTCGCGTATGTATGTAAATAAACTCCGCAATTATATTCCGCTATGTTCTGGTCAAGACACTTAACGGTTGGGGGTGCGCATGTGGCCACCACCCTAACCATAAAATTTAATGCACAGATTAATAGGCAGAGCAGATAGGGGCGCGCAAAATTTGGCGGTCAATCCTAATTTAACTCCAGTTAATTGGAGTTCTCCACATTTTAGCGGAGTTTTGCTAGGAGATATTGGGCAAAAGTGTAGGAGGCTCAAGTTTCGACCATTCTGAGTGAATGAAGAGTCATTCTTGACTAATTGGAGCATTATGAAGCCATTGGTGTAGATGAAACAACCAATAGAGCACTGTAATTACATGAAATTGCAAAATTTTGAGCATAATGAAAGATGGACAAGCCATTGGGAGCTGGACCAGCAGATGTAGCCTAGGAGGCCAGGTGAACTGCTTCATCATGCCTGCTCTGTAAAGTTCATGTGGTGACTTATTTATCTATTTTACACTACTATTCAGTGTTATTTAGACTTATTTTACGCTTCTAATTCACTAAAGTTCATCTATAATTCATGGAAAAACTCCTTAATCCTTATGCAAACTAATGAACAAATTATGCACATGTTTTTAAAACTGAAAGACCCTTAGCACAAAAAAACTAATACAGTCATTTCATATTAAATGGTATAAGAGCTAGAGTTTTTATCTGGTGTTATTTAGTGCAAATAATTTTTTAACTGTTTGAAAGTTTTAGATGCTTACGAGGCTCAAGCTCAAAAGGGGAGAAGGCAAACTGGTGGAAGCAAGAGGGTCTCAAAAGGAGCCAAAGAAAAGGAGAACAAGATTGCCACAATCTCCACCACCTAGTTCACCTCCTAAAGAAGTAGAAGCTCCATTAAGCATTCCTCATGAGGAAGGAGAAATTCATGAAGAAGTTGACCCTAAGGAAGAAGAAAGAGTGTTTAGGAAATCATTTCTTGACATGACTGAGATGGTTAGAATTCGTTATGAAGAAAGGAATGAGAGACTAGAGGGAGAAGGATCTAAACTCCAAAAGGAAGGACAAGGATATTCAGGAGGTCAACATGATGAAGACAAGTCAAAGAAGGGAAACAAAGGAAATGGAGGCAATGGAGAGCCACCATCTTCACCCTCATCATCATCATCATCATCTTCTACCTCTTCTTCAGTACATCAGCCACATAAGTCTAAGAGCACTGGTAAATCTCCTTTATTAAAACTTGATGTTAAGTTCGAATTGCCAATGTTTAATGTTGAAGTAAATGCAGACAAGCTAGATAATTGGATTCGACATTTGGAGGTCTATTTAAGAATACAAAACCTTGAAGATGATGATACAAAAATTCAATTAGCTTCTTTGAGAATGGAAGATGCAACACTTGTTTGGTGGAAAGCCAAGACACAGGAGGAAATCAAGAAACATGGTAAGATTATTCTATCATGGTTAGATTTTATTGCTGCTATTAAATGACAATTTTATCCATGATCTCATATGCAAAAAGCCATCATGAACTGGCATAACTTTAGGCAGTTAAAGGGACAAAATGTGCAAGAATACACCCAAGAATTTAGGAGAAGAGCTCTTTTAATAGGGGCGGATTTGCAGAGCCAAGACACTTTGCTAAAGTACATAGAAGGCTTACATAGCTACTTAAAACATACTATTCTCATGTTTAACCCCACTAGTCTAGATGAAGTTTGTGTTCAGGCCACACATCTAGAAGCTAGAGGGAAGAACATTCCTGAAGAGGGTAGGAAGAAACATTTTAAGGGTAAAGCAAAGGAGAAAACCCCAAAAGGTAAAAACAAAAAGAATGCATCTGTTAAGAAAGAGTGATAAAAAGTGACTTGTAAACATTGTTCAAAAGGAGGCCATGATGAAACTCATTGTTGGAAATTACATCTAGAATTGAGGCCAAAGAAACCCAATAACAAAGGGAAACAGAAAACTGTTGCTACAACTCAACATGACTTAGGGTCTGATTTAGGTGCTAAGACTAAAATTATAGCCATGCGATTGAAGAACAAGAAGGGAAAAGAAATTGAAACTAAACCCAGTACCAGTACATCAAACTATCACATAAACACTCCAACTGAAGAAGAAAGAATATAATTGTTTCATTTGAGGGTCATATCCAAGCATACCAATATTGACACACTGTTTGACAGTGGGTCACAAGAAAACTTAATCTCTAAAGATTTGGTCAAAAAAATTAACCTTGAGACCATACCACATCCAAAACTATATCCATTGGGTTGGATTTGTAAGGATGCAAATATACATGTTATAAGGAAATGTATATTGAGGTTTGCAATCACTGCAAGCTTTGTTGACACAGTTGAATTAGATGTGGTTCCGCTTGACATAACTGGTATTTTATTAGGGAGTCCTTACTTGTATGACATGAAAGCAATCTTCTATCGCCATGAGAACAAGTATCGTTTATTCAAAGATGGCAAGGAGTTCATTGTTAGAGCACACCGCAAGAAGACAAATATTGCTTTGGTAAATGCTGGACAGGTAAAGATGATGGTAAATTCAAGTAAGAATTTTGTTCTTCTTATGATTAAGCCCAAAGCTGATATTAATCATGAATATTTTGAGGGATGTGATACTAAGTTGAAATCAAAATTATATGATGTGGTTAATGGGCATCATGAGATGTTTCAGGAGCTAATAGGATTGCCTCCAAAAATGGAAATTCAACATGAGATTCAGTTGCAGCAGGATTGTCCTCTTCCAAACATCGGTATGTATCGCATGTCGATAATGGATAATGCTGGAATAAAGAGGCAAATCAAAGAGATGTTGGATAAAGGTATCATAAGGCCAAGCACCTTGCCATGCGGTTCACCCATAGTCTTGATACCAAAGAAAGATGGGACTTGGCACATGTGTGTAGATTTTCGAGCTTTGCACAAAATTACGGTAAAAAATCGTTACCCACTCCCAAGAATATATGATTTGCTTGATCACCTGAAAGAAGAATTTTTTTCACTGAATTAGATTTACGAAGTGGATGTCATCAAGTAAGAATTGCAAAAAGTGATATATGGAAAACTACATTCAAAACCAAACAAAGACTCTTTGAGTGGCTAGTTATGCCTTTTGGTTTATGTAATGCACCGGCAACTTTTATGCGGGTTATGGATAATGTTTTGCGACCATTCCTTGATGGCTTTGTTATTGTGTACTTTGATGACATTTTGATTTTAAACAAAACAAGAGAAGATCATGTCTTTCATGTAAATAGAGTGCTTGATATTTGAAGAAAGAGAAATTGTTTCTTAAGATGTCAAAATGTGAGTTTGGAAAGACCGTTTTGGTCTATTTGGGACATATTGTAGGTGGAGGAGAATTGAGGATTGATCCTTCTAAAGTGGGGGCCATTATGAATTGTCCCACACCCAAAATAATTACCTAGGTAAGAAGTTTCTTAGGTGAAGCTCAATATTGGAGGAAATTTATTGCTAACTTTTCTTCCATCGCAGCTCCTATGCATGCAGTGACAAGTGCGAAGAAAGGCTTCCAATGGGGAGGAAAAAATCAGCAAGCTTTCAAAGCTTTAAAAGATAAGATCATTTGAGCTCCAGTCCTTGCACTACCAAATTTGAGACAGCCATTCGAGATACAAACCGATGCGAGTGACTATGCCATGGGCGCAATCCTTTTGCAGCATGGTAAGCCTATCGCCTTTCATTTAGAAAATTTTAATGGTACTATGTCTAATTATCCTACATATGACAAAGAACTATATGCGTTGGTACAAAGTGTCAAGAAGTGGAAACACTACTTGATGGGTAAAGAGACGATTGTACACACCGATCACCAACCATTACAGTACTTGCAGTCGCAAACAAAATTGCAGCAATCAAAACATTTAAGGTGGATGGGATTTCTTCAAAAATTTCACTTGGTTATAAGGTACAAAAAAGGTATATTCAATAAAGTTGTAGATATTATTTCGAGACTAATCATTAGTGCTTCTAATATACTCAAAAATGATTCTGTTGTACATGAGAGTTACATAAAACAATATGCACATGACGTTGATTTCAAAGATGTGTAGGCTAGTTTGAGTGAAGGTATTCCAGGTTCATTTGTTAGTGAGAGGGATTCCAGGTTCATTGGGAATTTTTGGTCAAATCTATGGAGAATGATGGACACAAAATTGAAAAAGAGTACCTCTTTTCATACACAAACAGATGGACAAACCGAAGTGGTGAACAAAACAGTTGTGTGTCTATTGAGAGGATATTGCAGCAAACATCCTAAGTTGTGGGATGAAAAATTGCATTACATTCAACACGCTTACAACCAAGCAAAGAAATCTTCAACACAAACCTCACCTTTTGAATCATGTTTTGGGTATTTGTCAAAATCACCATTAGAATTCATCTTTGGGAAGGATGTTGCAATTGATGGGAACAGTGATATTGATAAGGCTTGAAAGTTCATTGAGCAAATTCAAATGATACATCAACAAGTTCAAGAATAGCTTGAGAAAAGTCAAAGCAAATAAAAAGAGAGGCATGAAAAACACTGGGTTGATCATAAGTTTCAAAAGGGAGATGAGGTACGGTTCCACATTAGCAAAGAAAGGATGCAAGTAGAAGGTAAAAAACTGAAACCCATTCGCTATGGTCCTTTCAAGATCATAAAAAAAGTTGGTAATAATGCATTCCAACTTGATTTGCCTTCTTACATTCAAATGTATTCAGTTGTTAATGTTGAAAACTTACGCTTGTATGAGCCTCCTTTGATCGATGATTAAGGAAGTGATGTTCAACTACCTTCTATTGAATATTTCTCACCAGAATTTCTAGATGAGCTCAAAGAAGATATAATTCTTGACAAGAGGACAAGAGCATCAAAGAGGGTAAGTGTTGACTACCTTCGAGTTGGGATCAAAGGCACTAAACCAATCAAGGAAAAATGGATGGAGATTGAAAAGGTGAGGGAGCTGTACCCTCATCTACTGAACAAGTAATCAAGTATTTTGGGGTCCAAAAGCTTCCCAATGGGGAGGAATGATTAGGAGTTCATAAAATTTGCTCAAAATTCAAAGTTACAAGATTGGATTAAAACTAGGATGGTTGCGTATATCTCGTCTTTCTGATTCTGGTGCCGTGAATGGTTTGAAAAACCGATGTCGTATGAGGAAGATATTGCATTCTGATCGAATATGGCAAAATCCATCAACAAGTTTCCGAGTGAAGGATGAACAGATACGAAGATCAAGCTACAGAAAAAAGAGGAGTAAAGAATAAACAAATAGGATTATATCGTAGATCTGAAAGGAAATAGTTCGATTGTTAGGATGACATCGCAACTAAACCATATAATTTGCGATGCGAATAAGGGTGAGTAGGTGAAGATCGTTAGATCGGACGTAGATCAATGACAGATGATGAGTTGCGATGTCGCATTTCGCAAATATTAACAGATATCATTAAGATTTCGCAAGTTAAATTGGTTGCAACAGGGTAAGATTTGAAATCTGTGATGCAACGAGGGAATGCCGCGTGTTGGCATTGCGCACGAGCGCACTTCGAAGAGTTATGGTTTATCGATATCGGTAGAGTGGTAAACTTGCGGGTAAGCGATTGTAATGTGCTGTGATTGGTTGGCATGATATGGGACCCAAGAACCCTATTCCACGTGTATGTAAAGCTATTTAAGGTTATGTGCATTCTGTTATAAAGAGCGTTGTTGGTTTCTTCGCGTATATATGTAAATAAACTCAGCAATTGTATTCCGCTGTGTTCCGGTCAAGACACTTAACGGTTGGGGGTGTGCATGTGGCCACCACCCTAACCATAACATTTGATGCGTGGCTTAATAGGCGGAGCAGATAGGGGTGTGCCAAATTTGTTGGTCAACCCTAATTTAACTCCAGTTAAATGGAGTTCCCCACATTTTAGCGGAGTTTTCCAAGGAGATATTGGGAAAAAGTGTAGGAGGCTCAATTTTCGACCATTCTAAGTGAATGGAGAGTCATTAATGACTAATTGGAGCATTCTGAAGCCATTGGTGTAGAGAAAACAACCATTAGAGCACTATAACTACATGTAATAGCAAAATTTTGAGCATAATGAAATATGGACGAGTCATTGGGAGCTTGACCAGCAGATATAGCTCAAGTGGGGTGAACTGCTTCATCATGCCTGCTATGTAAACTTCATGTGGTGATTTATTTCTCTATTTTACACTAATATTCAATGTTATTTAGACTTATTTTATGCTTCTAATTCACTAAAGTTCATCTATAATTCATGGAGAAACTCCATAATCCTTATGCAAACTAATGAACCCATTATGCACATGTTTTAAAAACTGAAAGACCCTTAGCACAACGAAACTAATACAGTCATTTCAGATCAAATATCCCTATTAATACTCCTTCATTTGCTGGATTTATGCATGAAATGACTGATTTTGATGACTAAAACCCTAATGACCTAATGAATACACTGAGTTGAATGAATACCATGATGGCATGAATGAAGTGAATATGGAGACCTTGAAATGATGACTCATCCGACTGAGAGGTGGTAATGACCAGTAGGTGAAATTTTTTGGAAGGAGTAGTAATAGTCCTAGGACTACACCACCAGCTGATCAATTTTTTATTTGAATCTTTACCCAAATCTAAGGGAAAATTGACTCGACACCCTAATAAATTTTTTGAAAGAGCTCATTTGATCATTGGTGACACACAGAAATGACTGACACTAACATTGGCTCCAACTAGGGATGGAAACTCCTTGAGGTGTCAATAACACCATAGACCAAGTAGCCTAACCATGGCGAGACAAAATCAAAAGACTAAACTCGAAACAAAAAACCGACTAACAAAATGAACTGACTCTGAATGAAACAAAAACTTACTATACTTATAAATCAACAGTCGATCATAGAAAATTTGTGGTCTTCACTTCGGGCTCCAAACTTCGATGATTAGCTCCTTTGAAATTTGGCAAAAAATGTAAACTGATATGTACAATGATTGTGAAAAATTTAGAATTATGATCAAAATAGGTAGTGCTTGATAAGCCTACCATTGGCTGGTCCTCCTCCGCAACCTTGTCCATTCATTTATTCTAACACGTAAGCATGTTTTCCTATTGAATCTGAATTATTGTATGGTCCTTTCCATAAATTCTCGAACTTACCATGCTTCCCTTTATCTTCATTACTTGCATCCCAACGGACGACTATATCACCAATGCTGAAGTCATTTTCTTTTGTCTCGTGATCATACACTTTCTTGATTCTTTCCTGAAGCTTGGAAGTGTTTTCAAAAACCTCCTCCTTGGTTTGCTATAAATGGATCATTTGATTTATCCGCCGCTGAACATCATTCGACTTGCTGCCAATTTCTTGCAACATATTCATGACCGAAACAATGAGAGAAGTAGGAAATACTGTATCAATCCCATAGACTAACTCAAAAGGTGACATGCCTATGGACTTCTTGTTGCTTACTCTGTCTTCCCATAAGGAATTGATGAGCTTCTTATGCCAATTTTTCTTGTTTACCTCCAACATCTTCTTGATAATGTTGACCAAAGATTTATTTGAAGACTTGGCCACACCATTAACTTGTGGGTAGTATGTCATCGAATGTCCCAAACTGATATTGTACGTCTCACAAAATTCCACCATATTTTTGGATTTGAATGCAGTTGTGTTATCCGTGATGATTTTATGTAGACAACCAAATCTGGACAAGGTATTGGATTCCAAAAATTGAATAATAACCAAATTAGTTGCTTGTCTCATTGGGATTGCTTCAATCCACTTTGTAAAATAATTTGTAGCCATTATAATCCACTTGTGTTGGGCGGATGATGAAGGATTTATCTCACCGATGAAATCAAGACCCCATTGCTGAAATGGTGCCTGGACTGATATGGGTTGCAAAGGCAGTGACAGTAGCTTCCTCTTTCCTTGGAAAACTTGACATTCATGACAACTCGTCACGGTATTTTACACATCAGCAAAAAGAGAGGGCCAATAAAAACCAGCCCTTAAGATTTTGTTTTATGTGGTCTTCCAATATACATGGCTGCCACAATCACCCTTGTGGAAATCACTCATCACTTCCTTCACTTCACTTTCGATGAGACAATTTAGCAAGACACCTCTCGGGTCTTTCCAATATAACACACTGTCTAAAATACAATAATTCAACGCTTTTAATTTCAATGATATACCTATGCTTTTAGACACAACTGCCGGGGGATTTAAATGTTGCAGAACATAAACTATATCATCATACCAAGGTGATGAGAGGAATATTTTAGATATATGTGTCATTGATTCACTAACTTCTTCATCAGAAAGAGCAGAAATCAGATTTATATCCAGCGCATGTAGATTTGATTTTGCCATCATATTTTCCAAACCCTGCCCCTGGATCAACTTCATCGGCTTAATCTCCAAATCATACTCAAGCATGGTTGTAATCAATTTTCATTGCCTCCCTTATGGATCTGTTTGCATCAGCACATCTTTTACTGCTGCATCTAGAACATAGGCTAGGATGTGAGAACGTAAAATGTATACCCGGAAATATTTCAACGCTTTCACCAAGGCTAAGGCTTGCTTATCAATTATGTTATATCTTATCGCTGCATCTCTTATGGTCCGGCTGAAAAACGAAATTGGCTATTCTGTCTTGAATATTTTTTCTGTATTAGTATGGCAGCCAACGAGTCATCAGAAGCGAATGAAAATATTATGAAAACTAAAGTATAATCTGGACTGATCAATGTGGGAGCACATGTTAAAGAAAATTTTACTGAATTGAATGACTTCTTAGCATGTTATGACCATCTTACCTTGCTGTCCTTCTTTAGCATATATGTCATATCTCTAAGGTGCTCAACGAGATTGGGAATGAATCTCCTCAAAATTTTTATCTATCTCCTTCTTTTTCTGTGGGAAATCTAATTACTGAATTGCTTCGATCCAAGAGGGATCAATGCGAATACCATCCTTTGAAATAATATTCCCAAGTAATTTACCTTCCTCAATGGCAAATAAACTTTTCTTCAGATTCAACGAGATGCCAAATTTTCTGCATTTCTAAAATACTATCCTTAAATGGTGCAAGTGCTCATCATATTCTTGTGAAAATATCGTGACATCATCAATGTAAACTACAAGAAACACATCCTTCTCATTCGAGAAAGTGATGTCCATAGCCCGTTGAAAATTAGCCCCTGCATTCTGAGCCCAAATGGCACCTTGGCATACATGAAGATACCCCATGGCGTGGTTAATGTTGTCTTCTCTTGGTCATCTTCATGCACCAAGATCTGATTGTATCCTGAATATCCGTCAAGAAGTAACATCCTTGAAGCTCCAACAACTCTCTCCAAGATGTGATTCATATTTTGCAAAGGATAATTGTCTTTTAATGATACCTTGTTGAGATTTCTGAAATCAATGCAGAGATGGATCTCTCCTGTCTTGTTTCTAACTGTCACAATATTAGACATCCAATCTGAAAATCGAATAGGAACTAGATACTAGCCTTGTAAAGTATGTTTACCTCTTTTTCAGTGGATGGTAGCAACTTGGGATTGATTCTCCTCAAATTTGATTGGGATGGTGAGTTGGATGATATATTTGTTGTACACCTTAAGATATGAATATTCCCAAGCAAACACATCACAAAATTCTTTCAAGAGAGATGTGTATTTACCTTTCAACTTAGGGGACAAGGATCTTGATAGCTTGACCATCTTGGGTTTCTCCGCTGTACCAATGTTCACATCTTTGACACCTATTTCAGTGGGGACCATTGTGGGATTTTTGGCCACGTCATCATGATCAAACAACTCCTCCAAAGGCACTAAACCTTGTGGAATGTTGTTTTCCTTCAACTGCAGCACTTCAACTTCAGCAACCTCAATTACTTGATCATCTTCACTGTACATTTCATCCATGTGGGAGCTAACAAAATCCTCTTCCATCTGCAAAAAATTATTAATCTATTTGTCATCCCAAAATACATGCCTATATTTGAGATTGTTAGGGACAAATAGGTGATGCTTCACATGAATTTAAAACTTCTTAGTGGAATGAATTGGAATATTAAAATTACTAGCCATTATGGCAAGTGAATCAACCATCAAATTTTGGCTTCTAGGAATCATAGACAAATTATATTCTGGAAAAGTTTTCAAAACATTAAGAAAAACATTTCGATAAGCTCTCATCCTAAGATTTTTGGCCTGGTACTCCCCTTTTACCCGCTTTATTACCAACTCGAAGTCACCATATACTGTGATTCTTTTCAAGCCTACCCTTTTCAAAATTCAGAGACCGGTGATCAAGGCCTCATATTCTACTTCATTGTTAGAGAAATCAAAGGCTAGATTGTAGGAACATAATCTTACATTCCTTGGGAATTTTTCTGATTGATGTATAGGGTTGCGGATCCAGATTCTGATTCCAGCTCCATCTTTCCCCAAAGAACCATCAAAATCCATGGTCCAAAGACCTTGCTCATCATCAGGAAATTGAAATTCTGCGGGATGAACTTCTTATTATTTTTTATTGGTTGTCTCAATCTGATATTTAGCTTTCTCTGATTCAACTAATCCCTGTTGTGACTCTTCTACCTTTTAGTTTGAAGTGTTTTGCTGCAATTTTTCTGAATTCTGATTTCCATTTTCTTCTTACTTGTACACTATTTGTTAAATATGAAATTTCTTCACCTTCTACAGCTGAATATATAAATCATCAGTACCACTATCATTATACAATATAAATGATTCTAAATCAGTATGTACAAAGTGAATCAGGTGATTCTTAGGCCTATCCTTACTAGTGACCATGTACTTCATTTTCACCTCTTGGTATAGCTTCCTGAGCTGGCCAAATAACAGAATTGTTGCATATGAAAAATCAAGATGTAAAGTACCTCTCAATTTGGCTCCCCAAGACTGTGAAAGCAGCATGCAATACCTTGGAGGTATGTAAACAACTACAACATCCATCAACACATTTTTAGCGAGAATTTGATCCAAGGAAACAACTAACTCTTTGATAAGGCCAAGGCAACATACTCTACCAGAATAAAAGGAATAGAGGTCATGATATGGTTGGGTTATGTCTAACCCCAAATTATCCATGATATCTTTTGACATTAAATTATGTGAAGCCCCGAAATATAGCATGGCATTATGGAGAATGTAATCATGGAATCTCAAACTAAGATAAAAGGGAGGGAATTCACTATATTCAACGTTTTCATCTACGAATGGACCAAAAAGAAGTTCGGGATGGTCATAAATGACATTGACCATGTTTGACATGTGGTCTACTTTCAACATCTTAGAAATCTGAGATTTATATCTATCATTTTTAACAAGTTCAGTGAGAGGAATGGACACCTTTCACTTAGAAATTTCACTCTCTAAGCTAAACAAGTTGGATTGTTTTTGTACCTTTTTCACGATGTTATCCCGCTTTTCATGCTGCTCTTTTGTTGGAATTTCCTTCCTTTGTGCTTCTTTATCCTTCTTTGATGTACTTGTAGATGCCTCACTGTTCTTGCTCTGATTTATGGTAGCAGGCTCCTTCTCCTTGTTTTGACTAGCTTGAGGAGTTTGTTTCTAATGTAGTGCATTTTTTTTTCCGATTTCTCCTTGAGTTGGAGGGATAGGAACATCTCGGTTTCTCAATGTGTATTGTCTCTACTATGCACTGAGAGCATTTATATACCCCCTTTGATAGTCATCGGATTGGACTTCCAACCCATAATCATTTGCAAGGACAAGTTCATGATCATCTGGCACATAAGTTTCTTCGATATACTCATCATCCTCTGAAAGGTAAATAGGTCCCTGATATTTTTAAAAGAGAATATTCTCTCCAACAATATCATCATCTTCTTTCAACACTTGAGCATAGTTCTGCTCTAATGGAGTCTGAATTTTTCGTTGAGCTTGTTTATCTGGAGCTCTTTGTTCTCTCTGATTTATCTGAAATTGTGGCTGTTGTTGTTGTCCTTGGAAGTTAGGATTCTGGGGTTGATTATCTTGCTGTCTTTCTAAAATTGACATTCTATCCACCATTTTCTTTGCAATTCTTATCAAACTATCCATCTTTTCTTCAGATGAACTTGATGGCTCTTCTTTTATTGTGACTCTCTTCTCCACTTTACTCTTTGACTTGTTAATCAGAAGATTAGCTTGGATAATGATTGCATTTTTCTGCATCTCCTCCAATGAAGTAGGGTTCCCTTCTCTAAGTTTATATGCCATGTTCGGGTCAAAGGCATCTGGATAGTGCAACAAGGTCAATTCCGGTGGAGGTTTGATATTAATGGGAATGGAGTTGTATACCTTGTTGAAGCGATTGGTATAGTATTGGACCGCCTCATTAGGTTGTCTCTTCATTGAATTATACTTGGCCAAAATCTGGAGTGGATTTTTCTTTTACTCCCACTTAGCGAGGAAAATATCCATAAACTGTTGTGAATTATGCACTGAACTGGCTACCAAATCTCTGAACCATTTCTTTACTTCCCCTAAGAAACTCTGAGCAAGGATTCTCATCTTGGCATCATCGTTGTCTACTTCTTCTAAATCAATGTAATTAGTAATCTTATCAATGTATTGCCTTGCTGTAACATTAGTGGTTCCATAAAAGATAGGAAGTCTTTGTCCATAATTCTGCGGTAAGTCAATAAGATGGCCTGACAGAACCAATGGAGCAAATCTAGCCATGCTTGTTCTAGGAGGTAAATTTGTAGGTACAACAGGAAGTGTTGGTATTTAAGGTGTTTGTGTGAGAAAGGAAATAGATGGTGTAGAAGCAGTGGTATCGCTGAATGAGGCTGAAGGAGGATTAACGGACAAGAGATCCTTCTAATACTGTATGAAGGCCTTCTCGAAGGTATATTGGAGATGGTTTGCTAATTGTTGAAGTTTATCGAGCTGAATCCAAACTTTCCTATCAAAATCTGACCCTGAATTGGATTCTACGCAAAATATACTATCTTCAAGCTTTAGAGAATCAAATAAAACTTCAGATAATGATGTGACTTCAGACAACCTTAAGGGATCAAACACAATTTCGAACAAGGATGTTTCTAATTTTGATCTAAACAAAGATAATTCAAATTTTATTTTGAAAGGAATATCTTCTAGGAAAAACAACTCGGTAGGAAAAGATGTTGACCTTACCAAATTAGATGAACTTGATTAAATATCAGAATGCTGAGGTCTCTATTTTCTAATGAGTTTCTCAGGATCTTCAATGAGAAAATCTGGATATGGATCAGGATTCGATTGTGTGTGTCTTTTCGAAGCCAATGTATTTTTTCTTCTGCAGTTTGGCTCTTTGCAACTTGAATCAGCCTTTGCAAATTCTAGAGCTTATCACCCACAAGCCTAGAACTCGATGAAGAAGTATGGTACACCAGGGAAGATCTGTCACTTCGTCCCTGACAACAACGCCATAAATTTTAGCCTCCACAATGTCCCAAGTTTGATGAATGGATGCTGACGGAGGTAACTTCAAATCAAAATTTCAGTTTGGTAGCCAACCCTAACAAACCAGAGAGGGACCTCTCTAGGAGATCACAACCAAAGGGTTTGACTGGATGATGAGTAGAGTTTAGGCTAGTTAGGTCAGCTCTAAGTTTTAGAAATTTTGATAGTTTTACTGCTGGATCAGGGAAGAAAACCAGGTAGCTAGGTCAAATGTATCAAAGGGTTACACCTGCAAATATATAAAGAAGCAAGTTAGCAATGCTTTAGTGATGGATTAGGGTTTTGTCGCTGTAGTGTAGGGATTCAAAAGAGTGGAGAGGATCTTAATGAGAATGCATCGTGAATTCATTGAAATTGAAGGAAATAAACACGAAATGATGTTCCAAAACAAAACAGTGCCACGAAAGAATTCCGCTTATCAAACTTTTAGGAAGATCACTAAGGAAAGAGAATATATATATATATATATATCATTAATAAAAGATTATATCAGAGAAAAAACAATAACAAAAACTCACTGCACATGAATTCCTAGATAATAGCTGCAACTGTTCCTCTGAATTTCTAAATTAAAGCTGAAGCACAAGTTAAAATGGTCTCAAACCTGTGATGTCCAACAAGTCAAATGACTAAGAAAAGCATACATATAGAAAAATATCATTTCCCCTCTCTCAGGGGTCAAATCCACGAGTGAAGGAACTAATCACATGATCCTCTCATCTAAAACCTAAAGACTAGGGAGGTGAACAAGACTCTCCCTAAGAAAAATCGATTATTTTGACAATTTATGACCTTTCCAAGCATGTATCTACCTCATATTTACCTTTAACCATCTTAATTACATCTCAAAACATCATTACATAATCATGATTGATTGTTAGAAAAATTATATATTATAGAGCAATGCAACACATAAAATATGTGGAAAACACAAACACAGAAAACACATAAATCCAGAGAGACACAGATATACGTGGTTCACCCTATTTGGGCTACGTCCACCGTGAATATCCAATCCTTCCTTTCTATTATCCAGCAAAATGAAAAGACACAACCTATAGCAGATCCGCTGTAATATCCTTTGTTCTCTCTCACAATCTCCCTGTCTGTTTCTCGCTCTGAGAATACACATACAATACACAGCTTCAATACAATACCCTCATACTAAACGAGGGGTTTCCTTCTGGGGAAAAAAACCCTAAATTAAACATAACTTCTACTATTAGATCATCCGCATAATGAATGACCCAGATTGAATAGAAATTACAATACTTTTACAAGGCAATTTTACATCTATTTTTAGCTCAGGAGAAAACGCAACAAATTCTACTGAAAACGCAGCGTGCTAGGAGAAAACAAAGCATGTGAGGGAAAATTGTGTTTTGGAGGCCTTTCCGGAGTCCAAATGTTGATCTGAAAATTGATGCATATAGATATTACAGTTGGCTACATGATGTATTCTTCAAGCACTGAAATTGACTGAATTTAGCCCCTCAAAATTTCATCCGTCCATAGACACTCTAAAAATGTAGCGTGCTCTTCAAAGAGGAGGCATAAAGGTAATTTTTTGGTGGTTTTTTGACTTTTTGACCTGCCAAAAGAGGTTGAAGTGGAGCTCCAGTTTTCTAGGATTGATGTAGAGGTCAAAAGGAATCCAATGGTGTAGACCTCATGTCATTGTAGGCCCCCATAAGAAATGCAACGTGGGCCACGCTGCGTTTTTTACAGTGTGATTGTTTCACAAAATTGTCAAAATTCTCAAAAAATGACTTTTCACCAAAATATCTTCAAACTTCCTCAAAATTGGTATAGGATTGCTCCATGAAGATCTGATATGGTATGTCAAGCTATGATGGAAGCATCTTCATGTAGATCCAACTATCCCTTCTCTTTTTGCTTGATTAGGGTTTCCTTGAGATTTTCTTTCAACTGTTTGACCTTGATTTTGGAGACTTGATTCCTTGTACAGTAATGAGCAGCCATGTGCCTTTGCATTTTTTGTTTCTTTTAGCCCTCTTCAGGAGCTTTTCGAAATGTCCATGGACACTATTTAGCCAATACTCCTTGCGTTGCACAATATCTGCTAGTATAAGCTCATCCATTGTCATTTGTGCGTTTGGTGGAAATGCCTCTTTTTGTTGCTGAAGTGCCCTCTTTAGCCCGCTAGTTATTGGAATATTCCTTCTAATGTGTTCTTCATGCTCATATGGATCATCAATTTGAACTATTTCTTTTCCTTTTGCTTCCTTTTTACTAGCATCAACCTTATTTCTATTCAAAATTAGTTGGTTTACTTTCAATTGCATGTTTTCCTGATCAAGGAATGAAATAATGAAGTTGGCCCTAGACAAGTTGTCCTTAAGCTCTCTAATCTCATTATATTTATCTATAATTACTTGCTTTGTGGATTTTTTCTCTTCATCCCTCTCCAAATCCTCCATGTCAATGTCAAGATGGGATGGTCCTTCATCTTGCAAAAGTGGCTTATGTTGTGATGGTCATGTAGGCTTGACACCTTCCACAATTTTTTGAGAAAACACAAGCCTCCTACCTCTCTTATAGGTTTTGGTCACCTCAACCCTCAAGGACTTCTTCACTAAAACTCTGCTAGATGAACCAATCTCCATTTGTCTAGATGGTGCCGATGGTGTAGCTGATGATATATTTTGGTTAGTTGTTTGACTAACAGAAGACAAAAAGTCATGAGACTGAATGAATGTCTCCCATGTGATGTTCTTCTCCTCAATCTAGTGCAAGATAATGATTTTGATGAGGGAATGGTGAAATATAATGGCTTGATGATTACTTTGTCTATGCTGCACCTTCCCTACCATCTTAGCCAAGCTCTTGTGGAGATAATAGGATAGGTTAAGAGGTTTTATCCCTTTGAAGTGCATGAGAAATCTAACATGATACTTGTACAACATAGTAAATATACCCTTGGATGTAAAGTATCTCATAATGACCCTCATCAATGGAGCAAACATGTCAAGAAGCTGATCAAAATGAAAAACTTTCTTGATGCCATATTTGTAATGAGATTTGATGTAAGGTTTGTAATTTTTCATATCCAAATCTACGTTTTTGAATCACTTTTCACCACTGCTTGGTATCCATGTTGCTATAGTGATGGCTTTAGTTGTGATTGTGAAGCTGACCCCCACAATTTTGACTTTATCCCCTTTAAAGTGATTGGTAAACAAACTAGTGAGCTTGGCATGGTATTTGACCCTTTCAATTTGCTCACAAAACTTCATGCACCCAACATTTTGAAAGCATTGTTTGGAAAGTGGGGAATATATTATTTCATTTTTTTTGAGTGGTTCATACCTGTGGCCTCCTTTGCTATATGGCTTCTTCTCCTCCATGTTGATAGTTTGCAAGGGGAAAACCCTAGTGGGACAAAACAAGGGAAGTGAGTGAGAGGATAATTTCAAGGGGTTTGGGAAGGGAAACGGGAGTGGGAAAATTTGGGGAAGAGGATAGGGATATTAGGGATCTGTAGGAAGTGGAATGGGATGAAATGTGTATGGGAATTAGGCTAGGGGATTTTTAACACAGTCGTAGCTAAGCAAACTGCCAAAAACGTAGCATTAGGCTAGGGTTTAGGATTTGGAGCTTAAGAAATGAGAGTGAGGGGGTGTGAAGGAAATGGGATATGATTTTTAGTGTGAGGGAGGGTAAAAGGTCTATGGGATAGGTGTGTTTACCTTGCAAAATTCAAAAGAAGGGTCACCCACCAAAACATAGCGTGGGCAAAAATGGAGGATTTGCACTATAGAAACAAGCAAAATGAGCTAATAGGAGTGGTCACGGACCTGTAAATTTCTTGTTGAATGATTATGGAAACTTCAATGGTCTTTGAGAACCCTTGAAAGCTGGTTTGATGCCTTTGGAGTGAAAACACAACATGTAGAGGAAAACACAACGTGTAGGTTAGAAAACGCAGCGTGGCTCCTTGGCATAAGTTTTTGGAGTGTATTTTGACTTGAAATTGCTGAGGAAGTATTTTCTGATGAGTGGGATCTCTTAATCAATGAGGTGAATGAAATGAATGAGTTGAAATGGTCTTTTATAGCTTGTGTTAGTCAATTTTCTTCATATTAGTGGGATGTCCCACTACATGTTTTTCACTTTTGCTTTGAACACTATGTAGCTTTGAAACTTTCTATGCAGCTTTGGATCTTTTAGAACTTATTACATCATGTTTAATAAAAAATATACTTGGAAAAAAAATTATTGAGAAATCTCCCTATTACTAATCCTTCATTTTCCAGATTTATGTATGAAATGAATAATTTTGATGACTGAAACCCTAATGACCTAATGAAGACAGTGAGTTGAATGAAGACCATGATGGCATGACTAAAATGAATATGGAGACCTTGAAATGATGACTCATCCACCTGAAAGATGGTAATGACCAGCAGGTGAATTTTTTTGGAAGGAGTAGTAATAGTCCTAGACACCACTAGCCATTGATCAAATTTTTATTTGGAGACCTACTGGAACCATAAAATTTGACTCGACACCCTAATAAAATATTTTAAAGAGCTCATTTGAGCACTTCTGACAGGAAGAAATGACTGACACTAACAAAGTGTGTAGCAATTTCCAGATTTACTTCGGGTACTATTGTTGTTGAGTTGGTTATTGAATCATCACCTGGAATTTCCATTGTTTGAACTGCAACCTTTGAGTATGCCTTCTCTTCAAATGGATTTAGATTTTTCTAAAATGTGAGATTAATAAGATCTGTGTTTGTTCCTTTTTCTTCGACTTGGAATAAATACTTCGATACTTCTTTCGTGAAAATTTCTTTTAATTTGTTTTGTAATGATTTATTATCATCCTTAAGTTTCTTAATTTTAGTGAGTAGACTTTTATTATGGTTTCTGAGATGTAAGAGTTCTTCATTTTCTTAGTCACATTTATTTTGGTTTTCAAGCTTCTCATTTTAAACACTTGATTTGTTCTAATAATCTTTGATTCAAATCTTTTAAGTGTAAATTTTAATTTTCTTTCTTGGGTATATTCTCATTGAATTCCTTCTCGAGACATTCTTTTTCTCCTTCTAATTTTTTCCTTGTATCTTTAGACTTCTTGATCTTTTCAAGTAATTTTTTATTATGGTCTCTTAGACGCCAAATTTATTCATTACTTTTTGTTAATTCTTCATAAAATCGATCTTTAAGATCTTTATATTTCTTTTCTGATGCTTCATTCTTTTGTTGTAGTTCTATGAGTTCTTCGTTTAATCTGTTTATTTGTATATGTGGATTACCTTGATGCTCTTCGGAACTAAATAATCTTCCACAGACTAGAAAAATTAATATGCAATTTTTCTGAATATATGTATATTCAATTTCGTTTAGACAAAATGGACATTTAGTCGAAAATGTTGACTTATTCATGGAGCTCATCATTTGTTTAAATTTCCCTTAATAACTGTGATTGGAACTTTTGAATTGAATTGTGTTTTTCTTTTAAATATCCCCTTGTATTTTTTTAAATATAATAAATAAATTAAATAATTATTATATAAATTTATTATAATGAACTTATATAATAAAGTGTGTAATAATAAAATATTTATTAACTATGTTATATGACTTCAATATATATAATTGACTATAATGGCTATCGGGAATGACAGAGAGGGTTGGTCAGATTGATGTGCTGGTCGAGAGGGGATAGGACAGTTAGAAGGAGCATGTACATTGGTCGAATGAAAACAGGGCAGCGAACAAGATTGTGTTGATGGCCAACTAGATTGGAGCAGATAGATTTCCAAGGGGATTAATAGTGACATGGTGGACTGTGAGACATAAATGCGGACGACAATAATTGTCGTGAGTAAAGGCAAAAGAGGGAACACGGGCACAATATGTCGGGGGTTTCAATGGACCGATGGGAAATACAAAGAAGATGCAATGATCAATGGAACAAAGTGGCAGATGAGTGAGATTGAGTCGTTGTGATGGAATAGGATGAGACGCCAGGGAAGAATAGCAGAGGAAAAAATAAGATAAGAGCAATGGAACCTGTGCATTGAGATTTTCCCTGAGAGTCAAAGTGGCTCAAATTCACAATTTTGGTACGTACAATTTTTTTATTTTTATTTTTAAATACGTATGTACAATACAATAATTGATTGGGGTCGTTTGACTTCGATGGGCCACTGTACGACTGTAATAGTAGAGAACCTACACTCTTTTTTTTTTTGCAAGCTTAGTAGGACCTTTCATTCATTCATAAAAGAGTAGGTTACAACCATAACAGACATTATGTGGCCTCAACCTTCCCATTAGGAAACCAAGTATGTTGGCCATCAAAATGCGTTATAAGCCATCCAAAATTTGAAGTTCTTAAGTCTGTAAAACTTAGCCTTATAGGCTTGAATGTCTAAAACCCAGTTCACTCTTAACATACTAACAACAATATTGTTTAACGGCATATACAACATCAAAATTTAACAAAAAAAAAGAAGCGTCTAAAAGCTAGTCCTCCAAGGACTCTACTAGAGTTGGGTCTTTTACACTGGAACCTAGAATATCTGATTGAGGTGAACACCAGATGTGTCGCCCAACGCATCCCAACTGAACATTTTGTTGTTGAACTTGAAATTAGACAAGTTGGAATTCTTTTTGAATTTTTGAAATCCTAGATCAGTTTTAATGAAACCTATTCTGTTCATAATTTCCTTGGCCACTATGTTCTTCATCATTGATTAGAGATGAATTGTTTGTTTATACTAGGTAAGCCTATCGCGAGTATTACCAAGATTTGAAACCAACACTTGCCATTCTTCCTCCTGTATCTCCCACTCATCGCGTTGGTTGAGATTCGGCTCCCAACCTGTAATCATTTGTTGCATCTGGGCAGTGGTTCCTGTAATATAAGCTTGATTCATGGCACTGATATGTTGAGACTATGATTTCCAGCCAGTTCTCCTTGGTGGTTGCGAGGAGGAAGCTCTTCTTCACTCCCAAGGTGCAACACTTCATCTACGCCTGGGCTCCCCCTGTATCAAAATTTTTTTTTCCTGTGGTTGGTCGAGCCATATTCACCAACCCCCACTGAACAACTGAATAATCGTTGGGAAAAACTGCCAGTCAACCAGAAGCCCACGGCTCATAGACTGGGCGGGGTCTCAACTTACTAACACTTGGAACATTAACAAAGAACAAAAGCAAAGGACATTTAAAATTAGGTTCATGTCTTATAAAATACAACATATATGGGTGTCTCCCTACCATTGGTACTCTTCTCCAAACTGCGAGCACCTCGTGCTCTAACATTACACTGAACCAATACATATTATAGTGGGCATGTCTTCTTATGGGGGAAGTATTTTCAGCCTGCTCCTTAGGAACCTTACCACATCGAAATTCAAAGTTATAATAAACCAAAAATGACATCCTACATGTCATTGAACACCAATTTGACCCAATTTAGAAACTACCATGCCGACGATGACAGATACCCATCCCGCAAAGATAGGAGGTCTATACTATGCCATACATTCCCATGTGAAGAAAGAAAATACCATACATAACCGAAATCAGTTTTGAAACAACATAATCATCCACATTCCCATCTAATGAACAAACATCATCGAATCTCACAGTCACCCATTCACAGGAGGGAACGAAAATCTTACGAACTTATTTCATAGTATCAATATGTCTCTGGAAAGGGATAAAAGGAAGGGACAACACATGCCCTACAACCATCACCATGAAGCTAATGTCAATACCCTTCCACAACTGAAGCATGTATTCAAAACTTTCCGCAGGAGAGGAGCTCGACCAATGATTCTCTCCTCCCAGAACCTTAATACACCAAAACCCAATTGCATGCAAAGAATGGATGATACCCACTATCACCTGGTTGTTTAACTCTCAACATGCATTTCCGCCCACCTTGCTCTCTCCCACACCTCCTCACATCACCTCAGGCCTGTCACACATGCCGCGCACCTGCCACGACCACCCTTCCACATTTATAACCATCAAACCATTCATGGCTTGGGTCCCAAGTGGGACGATCCTCCCGCACGCATGCCGATTAGGGTTTTTATTTTTATTTTTTATTTTCTTAAATTTATATATGCCATTTTTTTTCTTTATATATTTGAATATTTTTTTTATACTCTCTTTTTTTCCCTATATAAGTAAAAAAAAAAATTAAGTCTCTCTTTTTTTTAATCCTTTTGTTTTTATTAACTTCCTTCAATTTTTTTTTTTAAAATTAATATATATAATCTTTCTTTCTTTCTTTCATTTTTTCCTTTTTTTTTAAATCTAACGTATTTTTTTTTTAATGGAGAACCTCTAGCTATATAGTGAAACGCTTGATCTTGATGACAACTACGTTGAAGATGACTTTAATGGCCAATGGTAAAGATTAGACGTGGCTCTCATACCAATGTAACGAACAAAGTTCGTATATGTAACGGAATAGTTAAAAAGAACTGAAATATGTAACTATCCATCGTAGGACAAGTAGTAATTGTATATAACAATTGTTGAATGTAAAAAAATATGTGTGTAATGATTATAATGAGGGCTCACTTAAATACCTAGGCAGATTCTCTTTCATGAATGGTCATGTCTCTAAGACATGCCTCTTCATTACTAACTAGCTAACTAACTATTAGTTAATTATTTATTATTGTATTTATATTTACATTTATTATTTTTATATGGATTATATTCATAACACAATAGTACGTGAAATTTTTTCTAGTTACCATGGTTGCAAGATTACAACATGCCTTTTATTAATATTTTCAGCCACATATTTTTTAATTTCCACTAGTAGACTTGATGCTCTTTTCATTTTTAAACTTGGTTCAGAAATTTCTTCAATAGGTCTTAGTGCATTGAATGGTTCAACAAACAATGGTCTAGGACATAAAGCAACTTCCAACACATTAAATATTTTCTTCAAGGTAGTGATTTCCCTTTCTTGCTCGTTTATGGAACACTCAAGAGCATATTTTGTAGCCTAGTCAAACTTTAAAACTCGAGTGGCTTTGATTTCTCTGATATTAGTATCAAAATTCCTTTGCTACACTACTTTCTTATTCTTTACATTGAATTTTCCAATTTGTAATTTCTCGGAATTCCTATCAAATATAGTATTATGTAATGTCATTAATTTTCCCTAAAAAACAATAAGATCTTGACAAGCGATTTCTTCAACAAGAGTCTTATTTTCTATCATTTGTTTTTCATCCAAAATAAGGACTTCAATGGCATTACCAATCTCCATTTTTTAGAATCAATTTCTCCTTCTTGAGATTCCTCAGTAGATTTTCCCATTACCTTCTTTTTTTCCTTTGAATTCATAGAAATAATATGAGATCTCCCAAACAATTTTCTTGGAGGCAAAGTTATTCTTCTTAGAGGTATTTATTTGTCCTTGGCTATTAGAAATAAAATATCTTTCATGATAATTATGGGGAGAACCATGATAAATAATAGTTGTAGGTTATCCTCTTTGCGTCTATTTCTCATTTGTACTAACCACAGTAAGAATATCACACTACTACATTTGGCGGAAATTCTGACACTTGGTTCCAACGCTTTTGACCAAATGTCGGAAATTTCCCCAAATTTTTTCCATCCCGCCTGAAACCGTCGCTATATCGATGTTTATAGAAAAGTGTCGAAATACCGACACTTAGACAAAGTGTCGCAATTGCGACGTTTCGAGGAAGACGTCACAATTGCGACACTATGGCCCAAAGCGTCACTATTGCGACGACTGCCTCCAAACGTCGCAAGTGCGACACAATGTCTAAGTGTCACAATTGCGACGTTTGGAGGCACCCGTCGCAATAGCGACGCTTTGTCCGCCGTCGATATAACGACACTTATATGCGCGCTACATAAAAATACGAAACTTATATGCGCGCTACATAAAAATGATTTTATTGTTTCGTATCCGTCGCAATAGCTACATTAACGTCTGATATCACACGCGCATTCGCCCTCCGCTCTTGCAGAACAACATTCACCCTCAGCATTCGCCCTCAGCTCGTGCAGAACAACATTCACCCTCAACGTCGCCTCTCGGGCCTTCTGCACAGCATTCACCTCGCCGTTTCGCCTCACTCTCTTGCGTAACAAACATTCACCCTCGCCAGCCTCTTGATAAATGGTAAGTTCTTACCGTTGAGCCTTAGAATTGTTGTCGACAAATATTTGCCGCTCCTAGAGACAACCCAGAGTTGCCATAGACCTCAAAGGCTCAGGACATCTTATCATGTTGGGTGAGCATATATTATAAAACACTGGAAGTCAATCCAAAGGTTTCCTATCTCTTGTAAACCAGGAAATTGATTTAAATGGGACCAGAACTTACAGAAACTGCCACAAGGAAAGTAATATTGCAGAGACAAAATGCAAAGCTCCAACACAAAAGCATCAGACAGTTAAGAGACAATTTACTGTAAAGAGGGCCGATTCAAGTAATATGCCACAGAAATCAAATATCAGAAGGTGTATGCAGTGAAAGAAATATAAGAAGATATTAGTTAACTTTGGTCTGATACCCAGATACACAACATAACCATATATGGGCTTATCATTCTAAGAATCCATACATGACAATGGCGTTTTAAAAGCACCCTCCCAAAGAAACTAATATAGCAGAAAGATGGATGAAATGAATCACGAAACAGTATATCATGCCTAAGCCATATTTAAAGCGCTTGACTGATCCAAGTATGGGTATCAACTAGGATAAATCCTTACCTAAAATCAGTGAGCCACTCGCATTCCAGTACATGATACAAGAAGATGGATAAAATGAAATGTTGTATTAAACACATAAAAGGAAGTTACATATTGTGGGATACCAAAGACCAGAATCCTCTAATACAGATAGAACTCCTCCTCACTGAGACCCTATGGGCACTGAGCCTTCATACAAGAGTTTTTACAAGATGTATAAAAAAATGCCTTTCACTGCACCATTCTCTGATAAAAATCTGGAACACTTACAATGTCTTTCTTCTGGGTTTTTATAGACGAAGAAGGAGAAAACCCTAATAAAGAAGTAGGTGAAAACATTTAATTTGCGTAATTTGAAAAAAATGGCGGAAACATTCGCGCCCATACTGTTGAATGACTAGGTAATGCTATCTGTACTTGACAACCTGCTTGCAAAATAAATGCATTGGGTAGAAAATCTCTTTAGGAACACGGTATAAAGATAGATTCACATGACCATTCTGTCCTTTCCTGAAGAAAATTCGGCTGAAATAAAACCTGGAGGGTATTTTTTTCTGTGCTGTGTACCCTTGGTCTTCTAATCCTTAAATTGGGGCTTGAAACATTGAATGCTGATTGTTGAATTTCCCCATCTTCCACTGATATTCTTTATCTGCACCATTAATATCCCCATCTGCAAAATCTTTGTTTTGAATGGCTCTAGAGGGACTGATAGATTTTGAACCTTGCTATTTTAATGACAGCCATGTCACGGCAACTACCTAGGGCTTTCCCTCATAAATTCTTCCTTTGCAAGCCGATCCTTAGATGCATCTTTGATTTCTGTAATGGAGGCAAAGATTAATGGCGATTTCTCGTCGCTGCAACCTGCAAAACCCACAAACATGTTAAAGAAAACCGGACACAGGGATGATGACATGACGGGATACATGGACATGGTCGTGCAGACTTGTCGAAGTGGTGAAATGGGGCGGGGTGAAATGGAAATGATGCTGTAGACATGGCGGATTGGTGGAATGATGCAGGTTGGCGGAGGCTTTTAACGTGAAACATTACAATATAAGCCATGAACGAAATGTATGCATGGTGGAGGAAAATGCGATGAACATGTGGGGTAAGTGACGTGGAGGTGGACCAGGTCAACAGCTGGGAAAACAAACGATCTGGGCCCTCCGATCTTAAAATAAGATCAACGGTTTAAACTGCGTCGGGGGTAATTGATAGTGGGCCAGGGGGTGCATTTCCTTTGCGTTAAAACCCATGCATCTTCAGAGTGCGATGGCCGTTGGATGAGGGCCTCCAGATCTGACGGTTGACATTAATTCTGCTACGCGTCCTAGGCCGAACATTAACGCGTGAAATAGGGCGGTATTGAAACAGTGACCTGGGACGCGTGGCGCTTGCTGAATGGAATCGCTACCATTTGAGGGATACCGCCTGCCCAGCAAAGGCAGTGCGGAAAAAACAGGCCAGTTTTTGCAATAAGTGCAGGTGCGGGGACCACCGGGTAGAGATAGGCTGCGGACCGTCGATTTACGGTTTGATCGGACGGCCCAGAACTAGTCCGATATACATTCAATAAGCGCGTTCAGGGTGTACCATTTGGTTTCTGGCTCACGATCATGTGGAGGAGAAGACAAGGGAGCTAGCGCCGAAAGGGCTAGAATTTAAATGTTTCGAAAGTGAGTTTTTTGGCCTTCTACTATGCAATTTGTAGGCAGAGGAAGTTAGCGATAGGCATTGAAAAGGGTTTACAGGGAAAATGGAAAGGATCTGGATTGTTTAAACAGATTTCCCATGAAAATTACGTAGAGGTCTGATTATGATCAACATTGGCTCCACCTGGGGATGGCATGTTCATCCCTGGATGTGTCGAGAACTGCGCAGACCTTCCTGATCATATTTTAAGCTGACTCTATTCTCCAACATTTCTATTTTTCACCTGATATTTCATTTCGACACCCATATTATCAGGAAACAAAAAGCAAAAGAGGAAACTAATATACAATATAATACATCAGGTTGCCTTGCTGCCTGAATCAGAACTAGAAAAAAGGCTTTATATATTGGCCGTTTACAGGGGCACCCAACAAGTCACCCTGTAAATTCTCCAATGTAAACATGTTATTGCCTCCCTGGTCCACAATTTTAAATGGGCCGAACCACAGTGGATCGAACTTGCCATGTTTTCCTTTTTCAGCCCTCCGGAAATCCCATCTGAGCACCAGATCTCCAATCTGCAACTTCCTATCTTTTGCATGCTGATCAAATATATGTTTCATTTTCTCTTGATATTCTATCAATCTCTGATTCAATTGGTCCCGCGTTTCCTCTAATTCCACCAATTGATTGATTCTCCTGATCATATCATCAGGTTCCTCCTGACTTTCTTGCATGAAACGTGCCACTGGTAAAGCCAGCTGCACAGGAAACACTGCTACTCGTCCGTACACCAATTCATATGGAGATTTCCCCGTTGCTTTCTTACTAGTAATTCTATTAGCCCATAGAGCAAATTTCAATTGGGAGTCCCAATTTTTCTGATTCTCACTTATAGTTTTCTTCAAGGCCCTCACCAAAGTTTTATTAGAAGATTCTGCCAAGCCATTCCCCTATGGATAATAAGTTGTGGAGTGATTGAGTGAAATATTATATTGTTGGCAAAAATTCACAAATTTTGCAGATTTGAAGGCATGTGCATTATCAGTCACTATTCTAGCGGGACAGCCAAACCTGGATATAATGTTTTCTTCCATGAACTTTATGATGACAGTGTCAGTATCATTCCTTGTAGGTATGGCTTCCACCCATTTTGTAAAATAATCTGTGGCTTTCAATATCCATTTATGTTGGCCACTTGAGGGTGGATGTATCTCACCTATAAAATCTATTCCCCATTGTTGAAATGGCTCATTCACATGAACTGGAATCGAGGGAAAAGCTGCTAATTTTTGCCTTTCAACAAATTTTTGACACTTATCACATGCTCTGACCCAAGTAAAAACATCTCCAAATAATTTTGGCCAGTAGAAACCGGCCTTCAGGATTTTATGAGTTGTAGCCCTCCAGCTATAATGTCCTCCGTAGATTCCCTCATGAAATTCCATCATTATACTCTCTACTTCTTCCTCTGTGAGGCATAGGAGTAGGATTCCAGAAGGATCTCTCCAATATAGCTGCCCATTAGCAACTATGTACTTCTGTGATTTTAATCTTAAAGCCCTATATTTTGCTTTGTTACAACTTGGAGGACAGCTAAGTGTCAAAAGATATTCAACTATTTCTTTGTACCATGGACTGGTGAGGTATTTTATATGTGCTTTCTGAGAAGTGACTTCCAGTCCTTGCTGCTTCATTTCACTCTCAGACTCTTCACTTGAAATCATGGACAAATTTATGCCCAGAGCTTGATAGTTCGACTCAGATAACATTTTAGCAAGCCCCTGTCCTTTGATCAGCTTGGTAGGGCGGATATCTAGATCATACTCCTGTATTTTAGCAATCCACCTTCCCCTTTTTCCTTCACTGTCTCCCTGAACAAGGATATCCTTTACAGCTGTAGTAGGTACGAATGCAGTGATGTGAGACTGCAAAATATATATGTGAAAAGCTTTGAGAGATTTCACCAGGGCATAGGCCTGCTTCTCCAATATATTATACTTCAGTTCTGCATCATGGAGAACCTGACTGAAGAAGGCAATAGGCTGCTCATATCCTTCTTCATTTTTCTGTAATAACACTCCAGCTACTGTATGAGGTGATGCAAAAGAAAAGATCATAAATGGTTTAGTATAATCTGGCCCAGCTAGTACAGGGGCTTCAGCAAATGAAACTTTAATTCTAGCAAAGGCCTCCCGTGATTCTTGTGACCATTTCACCTCATTATTCTTCTTTAGCATATCTGTTATATGCCTAACTATCTCAGCATAGTTAGGAATAAATCTTCTCAGGAAATTTATCCGGCCTAAAAATACCTGCACTTCCTTCTTATTTCTGGGGATAGGGATGTTATTTATAACCTCTACTCTTTTGGGATCTATCCTTACCCCATCTTTAGTTACAATATGCCCCAAAATTTTGCCTTCCTCTAATGCAAATAAAGACTTTTGTGGATTAAGAGAAAGGCCATACCTTCTTCATTTTTCAAAAGTTCTTCGTAAATTCTCAATGTGCTCATCATCATTTTTTGAAAACACTGTAATATCATCAAGGTACACCACCAGAAATTTATCTTGCTTCCCAACAAAAGCGATGTCCATAGCCCTCTGAAAAGTGGCCCCTGTGTTAATCAGTCCAAAAGGCATCCTGGCATACATGAATGTTCCCCATGGTGTAGTGAAAGCAGTCTTCTTCTGATCCTCTGGGTGCACAACTACCTGATTATAACCGAAAAGCCATCCATCATTGACATTCTAGAAGCTCCCACCACTTTGTGCAGGATGTGGTCCATCTTGGGGAGTGGATAATTATCTTTTAAAGATGCTCTGTTCAAATTCCTAAAATCTACACATAGCCTTATTTCTCCATTTTTCTTTCTGACAGGGACCAAGTTTGCAACCCATTCTGAGTACCTTAATGGGACAATTATTTTGGCCTTTAATAGCTTATTAATTTCCTTCTCAATGGAGGGAAGCAGCAGAGGGTTTATCTGTCTAAGCTTCTGCTTATAAGGTTTTGCATCTTCCCTCAGAGGAATTTTATGCTGCATTATACTAATATCAAAAGTTTTAAGGTCCTGATAGGACCATGCAAATACATCCTTGTATGATTGAAATAATTTCAAGTATTTTTCCTTATATTCCTCTGGGACCTTCTTGGACAATTTGACAATTTTGGGCTCAACATTGGTACACAGATTCAGATCTTCCACTTGATCTTCTTCTACCACTTTACTAGGCTGTGCTGGGACATCATTCTTGTCAAATAACCTTTCTAGAGGCACCAACCCTCTGGGAATAACATTTCCTTTCAACTGCAGCACTTTACTGCCTACCATCTTCTCTTCCCAGTTATTTTCTGAAACATTCTCAGCCTTATCTTCTTCACAATCATCAATCTCCATATTGGAGAATTCCCCCATTGTTTCTAGGAATCTCTTCATTTGTTCCTCATCTTCAAATACCTGCCAATGTTTAACATTATCTGGGATTGATGGTCTGTAACGTACCTCGATTTCATACCTCAAGAGAGGGTTCTGAGGGGAACAAAATGTACTGGCAGCAACAACAAGTGAATATGCCATTCTGTTCTATTCTCGGGGTATGAACTGGATATTAAATGTTGAGAAGAAATTCTCCACCATGTCCCAAACTTCATTCCTGTAAGCCCTCAACCTAGGGTGTTTGGTTTGACATTGATTTCTGACCTGTCTGACCACTAGCTCAGAGTCTCCCAGGACCTTTAAACATTGTATGCCCATGCTCTTGGCTGTTTGCAATCCCAATAACAGTGCTTCATATTCAACTACATTATTAGTAGCTTCGTATTCCAATTTAAAAGATAGTGGCACCCATTTTCCTGTAGGAGAGATTAACAGTACTCCAGCGCCATTACCTTCTCTTGAATTTGCTCCATCAAAATGTAGAGTCCATATTCCCGCTTCATGGTTCCCTGAAGGCTGCTTAGTCTTGATCTGGAAGAAGGAAGGTTCAAGAGCATAATTTTGATATTCTTCAAGCATAAAACATGAAAAATCTCCCTCCTTACTGTAGACTGGGGAGTTAACAGAGACATCAGCCTTTGTAACCATCTTGACAAATCTGGTCTCTCTGTATAACCTCCTCTCCTGGCCACCAAAAATTGGAATAGTGGCATATGTTAAGTCTAATTTGAGTGACCCACCAATTTTCGTTCCCCAGGACCTTGACAACAGCATGCCAAAGCGAGCTGGGATATCAGCCACCACGATGTCCATTACTACACTTTTTGCTGGAATTTGGGCCAAGTTGACCACTAAATATTTAACCATCCCTAAAAATTTAACTCTTTTGGAATCAAATGAATAGAGGTCTTTATATGGGCGAGTGATCTGTAGTCCTAGTTGTTCCATGACTGACAGAGGCATAAGATTATGGGAAGCTCCAGAATCTAGCATAAAATTGTGCAATAGCAGGTCATGAATCACTAGAGACACATAGAAAGGAGGAGTAGAGGGGTCTATCTCCTCGACATGTGGGCCAAAGACTACCATGGGTCTTTCTTCCTGGAGGTTAAGACTATCTGGAATTATTGGTGCTTCAGGAAGAAACAATAAAGAAGTAACTTGAGATTGATATGCAGGTTGTTTCAACAGCTCAATCAAGGGGACTGGGATTTTGACTTTCTCAAGTTCCTTTTGCAGATTGAAAGCAGGGGGGGACTTTCCTATTACAACTTCTTTTGACTCTTTATTTTCAGCTGAAGATTTAACTTCTTTTGATACAGACTCAGTACTAGGAGGAGTGACTACTTTTGAAGAAGAAGGAATTTGGTCATTGGATTGCAAAGGTTTGTTTAGAGGACCCTTACCTTTGTCTGTAACTTTCTGCATTGTTGATTCCTTTTGAGTAGGTGCTTCCTTCTGTAGAGGCTCTTCTTCCTGATCTTAAGTATGAGTTCTCTTCCTGGAATATCTGAGATCATATCTTCTATTGAAATTTTCTTGCATAAAATCATTAAACTGTTTGCAATAATGATCAATTTCTGCATCTTCTGTGTCTCTGATCTCTTCTTCTTCTTGTAATGGGCATTCTACTTCATCATTGTTTGAGAAAGCAAGGTTTGCATCTTGCATTTCATAGGAAGCATCTTCAGTGGAGTCATCTACTGGGCCTTCCAGGTATAATGGGTGTGGTACCTAATCTTGTTGCTCTTTTTCTTCCCTTGGTAATATTTGCAGGGGTGGCTTTCTATACTGAGGATTGTAACCCCTGTTTGGAGCATTTTGAAAGTTCTTGGAAGCCGATTTCTTGGTCTCCAATTCAAGCTTGACCAGTTTATTAGAAATATTCTTAATCATTTTTCTCATTTCTTCAATTCTATCTGGATCCTTATCCTGATTAGAAGTAGATACTTCTTCTTTACCCCTTCTTCTGGTATCTAGTTCAGCTTGCCCTTTTAATTTTCCAGTGGAAGCAAAATTTGCTTCCAACTCAAGAGCATCTGACTGAGCATCATCTAAGGTGGCAGGTTTCCTTTCCCTGAGAGAGAAACCAAAATCTGAGTCAAAGGCTGCTATGAAAACAACTTTGGCAGCATTCTGATGAGGCTTCATATCGACAGGAAGGTTTAGATATAACTTGTTAAATATTTTGATAAATTCTGACATCCCTTCATTATGTTTCTTCTTGAGTGTATTGAACTCAGTAAGGCACTGTCCATGATCTTTCTTTTCTCCCCATTTTCTGAGAAAGGTATTTTCCATATCGTCCCAAGTGGTTACGAAACGGTTTCCTAATGTTTTGAACCATTTTCTGGCTTCACCATCCAGGGATTGCACAAATAGTATTAAGAATACATCCAAATGTTCGACATTAAAGTTCTTTGCAAAAGAGCAAAAGGTCTCAAGATGTTTCTGAGCATCTATTTCATTTTCCCTAGTGAATCTGGGCAAAATCTTCAAATAATCCTGTGGCATATCATTCAACACTTGAGGTAATGCGAGGGGAGCATATTTCTTTAGCAAAAGATATGGAATATTAGCCATTGAAGGAGGTGGGGGTTGTGCAACAATCTGGTGTACAAATGGAGGAAGAGGCAGAGGTGGAGTGTGGATAACAATAGGAATATACTGTACAACAGTTTGAGGCGTAGATGGGAACAATTCACGGTTAAGAGTAGCTACTTCGGTGACCTCTTTAACCTCTTCGACCTTAGGAGTAGGGTGAAGATGAGCTTTAATTATAGCACCTCCCCTGGGTGGGCTATCTAAGTAATATTTTGTGTCTCCCATAGTGGAGTCGAGATTTTCTACTAGAACTTATTGGGAAGAATAAGATGGGTAATCTTCTACGGAAAACTCAGGGATTTCAGCACGAACTAATTTCTTTTCTTTCCAAATTCTTCTATGTATAATATTCTTAGGGTCAGACACTGAAGGTGTCTTCGACTGTGATGTATCTGACCTCAGGTGTGGCGTACGGGGAGCCAGGACTAAGAATAGATTTATCAAATAAACAACTGTGGAGTCGCCAAGGTGACAGATATGCAACTCTTCAACTCTCTGTGCTCACCTGATTAGAGAGTGAATATAATTTGTCGAGGCCCAGGGAAACTGATTTTCTTAAATTCGATCCCCGGCAACGGCGCCAAAAAGATGTTGTCGACAGATATTGTCGCTCCTAGAGACAGCCTAGAGTTACCATAGACCAGTGCCTAGGACATCTTATCATAGCAAGGAGCATATAATAAAAACTGGGGTGTCAATCCAAAGGCTCTCCTGCTATCTCTTTTAAACAAGGAAATTGATTTAAATGGGACCATAACTTACAAAAACTGCCACAGGGAAAGTAATGTTGCAGTGACAAGATGCAAAGCTACAACACAAAAGCATCAGACAGTTAAGAGACAATTTACTGTAAAGAGGGCCGATTCAAATAATATGCCACAGAAATCAAGTATCAGAAAGTGTATGCGGTGAAAGAAATATAAGAAGATATTAGTTAACTTTGGTCTGATACCCAGATACACAACAGAACCATATATGGGCTTATCATTCTAAGAATCCATACATGACAATGGTGTTTTAAAAGCACCCTCCCAAAGCAACTAATATAAAAGAAGGATGGATGAAATGAACATGAAACAGTATATCATACCTGAGCCATATTTAAAGCGCTTGACTGATCTAAGTATGGGTATCAACTAGGATAAATCCTTACCTAAAATCAGTGAGCCACTCACATTCCAGTACATGATACAAGAAGATGAATAAAATGAAATGTTGTATTAAACACATAAAAGAAAGTTACATACTGTGGGATACCAAAGACCAGAATCCTCTAATACAGATAGAACTCCTCCTCACTAAAACCCTACGGGCTCTGAGCCTTCATACAAGAGCTTTTACAAAATGTATACAAAAATGCCTTTCACTGCACAATTCTCTGATAAAAATCTGGAACCCTTACAATGTCTTTCTTCTGAGTTTTTATAGACGAGGAAAGAGAAAGACCTAATAAAGAAGTAGGTGAAAACATTTAATTTACTTAATTTGAACAAAATGGCGGAAAAATTCGCGCCCATACTATTGAATGACTAGGTAATACTGTCTGTACTTGACAACCTGCTTGCAAAAATAAATGCACTGGGTAGAAAATCTCTTTAGGAACACGGTATAAAGATAAATTCACATGAACATTATGTCCTTTCCTGAAGAAAATTCAGCCGAAATAAAACTTGGAGGGTATTGTTTTCTGTGCTGGGTACCCTCGGCCTTCTAATCCTTAAATTGGGGCTTGAAACATTGAATGCTGATTGTTGAATTTCTCCATCTTCCACTTATATTCTTTATCTGCACCATTAATATCCCCATCTACAAAATCTTTGTTTTGAATGGCTTCGGAGGGTCTGATAGATTTTGAACCTTGCTGTTTTAATAAGAGTCATGTCACGGCAACTACCCATGGCTTTCCTTCATAAATTCTTCCTCTGCAAGCCGATCCTTAGATGCATCTTCGACTTCTGTAGTGGAGGCAGAGATTAATGGCGATTTCTCGTCGCTGCAGCCTGTAAAACCCACAAACATGTTAAAGAAAACCAAGCACAAGGGTGGTGGATGCGGCAGTGACCACAGAATGGTGATGTAGACTGATTGAAATGATGAGGAGATGCAGGGTGGCGGAGAAATGAAGGGTGGCAATGAAAAATATAGTGGAATGACGATGAATGAACGAGGCGGAGGTACATAACATAAACACTGGAATATGACATGTAAACGGAATATATGAATGGTGGAGGAGAACGCAAATGACACGTGGGCGTACAAAAGGCTAAGCAGAAGGGACGACGTGGAGGCGGACTTGGTCAATCAGCGGGATGTGTAAATAATTCTGGGCCATACGATCCAAAAATGAAATCAACAGTTGAAACTTAATCAGAGGGCGATGGAATGGCGGGCCCGGAGTACTGTGCACTAAGACTAAAATTCGCGCAGCTTGGGAGAGTGGTAGCTGTTGAATGGAGCGCTCAGGATCGGACGGCTAACATAAATTTCGCTGCGCATCCTGGATCGAGCTTTAATGCGCAGGAGAGGGCGGTATTGAGGTCGTACACCGCGACACGTGTTGCGCGATGTGTGGAATCACTGCAATTTGTGGAATACCGCCCGCCTTCGAAAGGCGGTGCGAAATAAACAGGCCGGTTTTGGAATCGACGCGTAGCGTGGGGTCCACCAGGGCAGGAAGGATGTGGTACGTCGATTTATGGTTTGATCTAACGGCTGGCAGATAGACTATGAGCACGGCGTTGATCAGCGGAGACCGTTCGATCTTGTACAGATCAACGGCTGATATTTCGCCAGACGCGCATATTTGATAGCGCCCCCAAGGTTTAGCATTAGGTTCCAGTTCACAGTCATGTGGAGAAAATGGCCAAGAGGTTAGGGCCGAAGGGGCCTGGCCTCAAATATTTTCGAAAGTGGGTTTTTAGCCTTACAGAAAATAGTTTTGGAGGCAAAGGAAATCAATGATAGGCTTTAGAATGAACTCTCGAGTCAAAGAGAAAGGATTGAGGGGGCTTAAGCAAGATTGCTGGTCGAATTTCAACAAGAAACTGATTATGGTCAATAGTACCTGTGCTTTGCTGTCAAAGCTATTGAGAAAGGTCCACACACGTCTGTGTGAATTCTCTCAAGGATTTTTGTGGCGTGACTATCCTTCTCGTGAAAGGTGGCTTTCACAAATTTTCCCAAGGTACACCCCTTGCACTGATCTGACTGCGCAAGAGTGCCTTTAGGAAGCCCAGTAGAAATCTATTGCAGTATCTTCAAAGCTCCATGGTGAAGGTGGCCCAATCTCCGGTGCCACAACTCGCCATCATCCCGGCTCACCACTCCTTCTTCCTTGCCTACCATTGCTGTGCAGCCATCTACCTACAATTGATAAAGGTTCTTAACTCGAACCCCTATCCTCCAGGTCTCACCAGTTGCCTTATTGTGCAGGAAAGCCTTTCCCTCGCTAAAGACAACATCATATCCCTTGTCTTCTAACATCGCCACAGAGATAAGATTCTTCTTCAATCCTGGAACATGCATCACTTCCTTCAATACGGAGGGTTTACCAGACTCCCTCTCAAAGGAAATGGTACCGATACCGGTCGCACTGTATCTACCATCATCGCCCATCTCGATGTGCACTCCAAGATCTTTCTCATCCAGATCAGTAAACAAATCTCGATCTCCTATCATGTGAAAAGACGCACCACTGTCAAGAAACCACACTGAACCCATCACACTTGAGACCAAGCATGCGATCAACGAAAAATCCAGCTCAAACTGTGAGGCTAAGGCCTCTCCAGCTGCAGTCCCAGCAGCCTGCTTATTTTTCTTCTTATGTGGACATCTAGTGGCATAATGTCCGTGTTGGTGACAGTGAAAGCACTTCACCTTGGACATGTCCTGCTTCTTGCCTTTCGCACCGGAATGAGAAGCTTTCTTGCTCTTCCCTTTCTTTGCTTTGGCAGCCAAAGTGTAATTCTCTTCATCAGAGTTTTTGATGAAGATCCGTCCCTGGTACTCCACCTTATCTCATCTTGCACAAGATCCAACCAATGTCGCTCCCATCCTGGAAATTTCTCACGACCATTGACAGAGTCCTGATAGGAATGCTAACTCTTTGGAAGCCCAAGGAGAGACAAGCTCACCAAGTCCTCGTCATCAACAGTAACCCCCACACTTCCCAGCTCATCCCTACATTGTATGAACTTCGTGAGGTACTTGAGCATACTGTCGCCTTTCTCCATCTTTATGTTCTCAAGTTTATCCTTGAGCGCCAACTTCCTCTGGTCGCTCTTTCTTTGGAATAAATCTGTCCAATATTTCCACATCAAGAATGGAGAAGCCTTACCATGAAGGCTAGATACTATGTGATCCTTCACACCTTCCAACAGAATCCTTCGACACTTTGTTGTCTTCTTTTGCCATGCGTCAAGTATGGCAGCATCACTAGAAGTAGGCTTTGGAACTTATGCATCTATGAACTCCTTCAACCCATTTTCATCCAGCACCGCCTCCATCCTGTCCTTCCATGCAATATAATTCAAGCTGCCCTCAAGGGCATACTCCAATCACAATCCATTGAAATACATCTCAACTTCGACACCAAGAAAACATTGCTGCAAATTCGAATTCCACCAGCACAAAACTCAACCGCTTCAATGTTTTGCAATTGTCCCAATGATCAATATCGCTTTGATACCATGTAGAAATTTGAATAACTGATATATTATTCACCAAGATTCTCTTGATCACACACTATTTTAGCTTCATGCATAATACCGAATCTCTTCTACCATTGATCATTAATTGCGGAAATAAAATCAATTGCATGCACACATTAAAACCACAAACAATCACACATATGAACACAATATTTAATGGGAAAGCTTAAAGATGAAAACCCCAACTATCTGTATATTATATGTCATGGAGATCATGTAACAATCATTGTACAAAGCTCCTCACAAGCTCTCAGCACCACCTCAATTGCTACACACTATCAAGCTAGATCTAGCAAAACACATGCTCCAATATTTTGCCACGTGATAGCCAGCCTCTATTGCGTTATCAATGCTATGGGATGGCTTCATTAAATAGATAAACCACCTGGCTTGTACTGCGCAATCCTCATGGGCTTCTCCACCTATCTGTGTGTTGCAAATAGCAACTGTATAGTCACAACTGATAGTTAACCTGCTCTTTCACCTATTTCTACACTGGTCTCCACTGAAACTGTCCATGCACTGAAGTTAACTGATGTATTCTTTATTTGATTAATGAGTTTATAGTTAGTGAATTAATTAATAATTAATTCACACCACTCTCACTAATTGTATCAATCAGTTAAACTAGATACAAATAGCTCAACTATGTTTAGATTAGTTAAACCGAACACAACTCCATTAACTTCCTCAATCAACTCCACCAAACTCTGTCACATGAGTTCTAACTGAGGTATCCATGCAATAGCTCCACATAACCCTTAGGAATAGCGTCTCTCATTGCCACCAGAACAACATCATCAGTAATTTAATCAGTGTTGTCGTCTCGCCTAGTTTAACGTCAGAGGTCCAAGACATATGAGCTAATAATATTTGACATATCTATTTTTAGACTGGCAATCTAAAAATAGATTCCGCCCAGTATGTCTAAAAATACAAGTCCATCTATTTTTTTTCGAGTTGACCAACCATCCACAAATAGCATCCTGCAACTCATAGAACATGATCCATATGTCTAAAAATAGACTTTGCACCAAAAATAGCTTGCGGGCCCACTTAGTGAAGGTGACTTCTTTCCACTAAGCTCATAATCTTGTTGCAATCTCAACATTCTCTACCTAATCTAATATCTGCTGGGATTAAACTGTCCAGCAGATTTCTTCTCTACATTCTACAACAGAAATTTAAAAATAGTCAAACTAGGATTAGACAGTCTAGTTTGCTGTGGATCCAAGGCATAAAGACAATTTCACATGGACAGAAATTTGCAGAAAACTGAAAACAAAATCTTGAAGGCTTGAAAACTAAAACTTTGAAGCATCCTTCCTTGCTTTGTGACTCAAGTTTTGAGCTTGTTAGAGTCACTTTCTCTTCTTCATTTCAGCTCTGGTCTTGGGCTTGTTAGAGCTGATTCTTCTTTCTTTTTTGCTGGTCCAGGTTTTGGGCATGTTAGGACCAGCTGTCTTTACTTCCTTTGGCTCAAGTTTTGATCATGTTAGAGCATGCCTGAACCTCTCTTCTCTCTTTTTTGAAACATTTTCTCTTTTCTTGAAAACATAACACAGCAATGGTATTTACAATGGAAATGGAAACTGGAAATTGGAAATCAGCAATAGTAGTGTTTGAGCATCCTGCCATTGACAGGACCCCCAAACATCTTGTTAGTCGTCAGTATTTTTCACTTGTTGGTGATGACTAGTTGTAACAGCCAAGTTTTCTAGCAGCTGATCTAAAAAATTGTCAAATTTGCCGGCTGGAAAACACCCATAAAATTTTTTACCCTCTTACCTTTCAGTTCGCCCATGACGATATGAAACCTAATTATCAAATCCTATCTAGCCTCAGCCATACTAGTTTTCCCATCAGCTCTAAAGAAACAATCCAAATCTATCCAAAAAGTCTCCCCTAAGTTAGGTAGTGGCACTTTAGGCATTTCTCCCTTGGCAAACCACTCTAAAGCCAAAGAAACTCTACTTGATATAGAAAAATCATAACAGACCTTCCCATTCTGCAAATAAAGTTGGTTACAGCCCTAGGTCGCGCCACTAATACACCCTCATGTCTCAGCAATACATGTACCATAGGTCAAATTGATTTTAGGTGTTTTTACAGTGTTTTAATGGATCTTTCAAGGACAGAGGTATACCAGCATCCCAGAAGACAATATTTGGCTCCACATGAGAAGACAACTACTTCTTAATGTGATTTTGAGCCTGGGATGAAGATACAGAGCATAGAGTTGTTTCATTAAGCTCCTGCGATCACAATCAAAGCATGAAAAGATAGTGAAAGGAAAAATAACACTGTTAAAGGCTGGTGAGATGGCATGACTGAAAAACCTCCTTCATCTATAAGCAGAGGGAAAATGGACAAAGTTTGATTTTAAGAGTTGCACTGACTGTAAGACAAATTTTTTGATGAACAGTGAGGCAATAACTCAGGGTCTCTGCATGAAAATGATGATCAAAGGCAAAGGCAAAGCAGTGGGTTTTAAAAATGATTTGCATAAGCTCCATTGTGATTGAGTTACAAGGAGAAGCTAATGAGTTGATCAGCAATTAGGAAAGATTGTTAAACAGATGGCCAGAAAAGGAATCCAACAGTCTTAGCCTCTGACTAACTTCTGCCAACATATAAAAGGGAAACCACTATCAGTAGGCTAATCAACCATCTTTCTTTTGACTGAGACAGAAGTTGAAAAGAAACCAAGCATTTGTCAAAATAGGCCCCTTCATCTATAAGCAGAGGGCAAGTGGAGTGATTGATTCTAGGGTTTGGACTGATTAAGAGACAAATGGTAAGAGCAGCAGAAGACAGTTGAAAGCTTCTGAACAGGGAAATCATGTAAAAAACAAAGGGAAAGCATGAGTACTATAACTATCAAAAAGGATGGCTTATCTCCTATCAGAGTTTGCTTTCAAGACAGTCTGGAGCCAAGAAGTGTACAAGCTTTGCTAAGGGGTGTGTTTTCATTAAAAAGCTATAAAAATCTCATCTCCTTGATAAACAGGCTTAACATTTAGTCCCTTTTCCTTTATAAAAAAAAAAAACAGAGTTGATAAGTGGTTGAGAGATGAGTCATGACACAGGCCTAAGAGTGATGATTTATTTTCAAAGGGTACTGTCCTTCCTACTCATAAAGAATTTTCTTTCAAAATGACTCATCATAGTGGACAGAAGGCAATTTGAGTTTAATTCTCCCAAAACGGCAGTACAACTGAACATACAAGCTCATAAATATGAAAGAAGGTTTATGGCATGTTTTTCAGATTTTGAAAAGTTTTCAAAGCAAATAAGGCATGCCACTATTACAAATAAAGGCATCTTCCTTATGAAGAGGGTCAAAGTTAGAAGAGGAGCTTAAAAAAAAAAACACCCAACAGTTTGGATCAGCCTCACAGTGAGCATTATCACCTTTAAAGCAGTAGAAGCAGAAGTTGTCAACTAAGTTTAAGGAGATAAGTCATCTCCTTGCAAATGGAAAAAAATGCTTCACCAGTCATGGATATGTTTTGAGCAGGTTTTCCATGTTGAAAATGTCATTAAAAAGACAGCACTGGCAAAGTTTCTTGTTTGATAAAGTGTAGAGGAGATTTGAAAGTCCTAAACAAATCCTTTTTCATCTAAACAAAAGTCCTCACTATTCTTCCTTTTCAAAGGTCAAACTCCACTTTTTGTCGAAACATTGGTGCAAAGAATCGTTAAAGACCTTTCAAAGGTTTTCAAAACCTCCACCAAGTAAACGTGAAAAGGGCTCAGATTTTTCGCTTTTAAAAGGAGATAAGGACCATTTCCAAGATCCATTTTGCACTTTCAAAGCACAAACAACTTCTCTTAGCTGTTCACTGGACCAAAGAGGAAGTTTCGAGCGAGTTCACCAATTTTTAAAGGTTTTTTGACCGCGCGGCACGCTTGTAGAGTTGCACGGCGTGTTCAGAAGAGTGTTTGAAAAGGGTTTCTATTACGGCGCAGCGCGCGGCGCATCTGTAGGCGCCGGTCACGACGGCCCGTCAGTGACCCGACAGCCTCTTGTTGCGCGGCGCTTTCCATTGTAAACGTGTCGTGCACACTTTAAATGGTCCATGTTGGTGTCCCGTGTTTTGATAGTTTGGCAAATCAAAATACAAGGCAACATCAGAACCAATCTTTAGAGTCCCAGGATCTAGTCCTCCTGTTCTCAGAGAGGGATCTCTCTAATATTTGCTTGCAAAGGTTCATCTTGTATGCTTAGAGTATTGATTTTAGACTAGTTGTTAAGTGCAGGTGTTTGTTTGTTTGGTTGGTTGGATTGAATTGATACAGCAGAACATGAAAGGTCTAGGAAAAATACACGGAATGGAGAAACATTTGTTTCATTGGGCAATGGAGTCAAGAAAGGTCATAACAAACTCATCAAAGGATATGGGATATCAAAGGGAAAATCTAACTTGGCCACAGGATTCTTTTGTTTTTGGAATGGGATGAACATTAATGGTTTGGAAAGAGAAATTGAATTCTCAACAAAGGGAATTTGAAAGCATAAATTAAACAATAAAGAGATCTTTGATAGACAGGGCTAACCATAAATTCTACAAATATTCTTTAATAAAATAATGACTTCAAGACAACTTTCAAAATGAAATCTAAGATTCGGGGAACACCCTATTTCCTCAAAGATTTTATTCTAAAGGACTTAGAAAACATAAAAGATTTGCTGATAATTACAGTCATAGAAGAGGGAACACCTAAAAACATCTATGATCATAATTATAATGACCTTTAAGCCAACTTTTTAAGTGAGGACAATGGGCAAGATCAAAACAGACCTCTCTGATTCACTGTAAGCAAAGAATTAAAAGGAAGACTTCAATAACAGTTTTTAAGTGGCAGCAGACAAGCAGGGAGAACCATAAATCATGCTGAAACCAACTGTTCAAACTACTAAGGA